>OY992506.1:40002767-40455423 GCA_963921215.1 Scoparia ambigualis | reverse complement strand
CTTTGAAATTAGACAAAATTTGTCCAGATAAGGAGATAGTTGCTTACCGACATGGGAACCTTCTACCTAATACGATTCGATGTATTATTTGCGGGCCATCGAATTGTGGAAAAACAAATTTGGTTATAGGTCTTCTATTACATGAAAATGGTTTACGTTTTAAGAATGTATATCTGTACTCTAAAACACTGTATCAACCCAAATATATATTTTTAGAGAAAGTTTTGAATTTAGTGCCAAGTATCTCGTTCGCAAAATATCAAGACAGTGATTTAATACTTAGTCCGCATGATGCTAAACCTCATTCAGTAATAGTTTTCGATGATGTCGCATGTGAAAATCAAACAAACATGCGAGACTACTTTGCTATGGGCAGACATAAATTTATAGATTGTTTTTACTTGAACCAAACATACAGTAAAGTTCCAAAACAACTAGTAAGGGATAACGCTAATCTTTTAATATTGTTTAAGCAAGACGATGTCAACTTACGTCATGTATATGATGAACATGTCAATACTGATATGACTTGGTCTGACTTCCGAGAAATGTGTTCAAGGATATGGAACGTCCCATACAACTATTTAGTTCTCAATAAAGATTGCCCAAAAAATAATGGTTGTTATAGGATGAACTTTGATACATTTGTTAAGTTCGATGAGTGATTGATTATAAAAAAGATTTTATACAAAGATTAGTCTCATTTCATTCATGAAACTAACAGATATAACACGCTATTTCTATTTCGAACGTTAGGTTTTTGAAATGGAAAAAGAATTAAAAGCAAAGGTGGTTCAAGCTGCAGAAGCCGTCAAAAAGAAAATAAAGGAAATGCGTGCTATGGAATCTTCCAATGAAAAAATTATCGATACAGTTTTTAAACCAATTACGAATCCGCTGAACCAAATAATTATAGATAACAAACACTTTAAGCAATCAAATGAATCCGTTTTAATAAAAGATGGAAACTTGTCGCGAGAGTCTATGGGTTTTAATAAAACTTTTAAGAATAAAGATATGATACTCAGTTCTCAAGACGAAAGTTCTAATGGAGAAATTGATGTAAATAGTTTTGAAGACTCTGATAAAATTAATACAAGCAATATATCATTTAGAACAGTCGATTCGATGTCCAGTCCTGGTCGAGACACTTCGTCTTGGTCGTTATCTTCAGAAGCATTTGATGGTGTACCATTTGGAGTTAGAAGAGAGCGAGGAAAACTAATGATGGGAACATCGCGTGTAGAAGTTTATGATGATAAAATATCAATAGCAGGCCATGCGTATAAAAAAACTCCAGGCTTGTACGAGCTTTTATTTAAGAAAGTACCCAACTTAGAGATTGTAACAGAAAACGATGGACAAATGTATAAAGAGATGCTTATAGAAACAAACGCTCATCGACGAGATTATAACCCAAACAAACCGATAAAGGCTAATAAAGGACGAAAGTATTTGCATATTATCAAGCCGCTTTTCAAGTTGCGCAAACTTTCAACCTGTCTTAAGTAATGTCGACTATGTTAGCGAAGGAGAAGGGCTAATATTGAAGAAAAAATTTAAAAACAATACTGATTTTATTTATTGGAACGATCCTAATGAGCTTGTTGAAAGACTAAAGTTATTAGTGGCTTCTAAAGATGCTGGAAACACCGGACTAGATAACGAAATTATTTCTATAATTGAAGAATTGCGAGAGAGTGGTATTATAAATTAATTATCACTGTCTGTTATTTTTTATTTATAATCCTTCCTCCGACTTCAACGGTTATCTGATAGAAAATGAACATCGATAAATTTGGACACCACGTTCACAAAAGTTTACGATTCCCAGAAATATTTGATTTTACTGAAAACTCTTTAGTAAAATCAGAAAATGGGGATTTCGACTTGCAATCGTCGCGACTAACTGGTGTTAAAGAACCTATAGCACCTGAGGATGCTGTAAACAAAAAATATATTGATGATATCATTATGAATTTATGTACGAAAAACGAAATTACCATTTTAGTAGAGGCAATAAAAGCCGATATCGCAGCAAGCTTAAAACAGTTTGAGATGAAATTTGGTGCTAAGGACTACATCAAAAAAACGGTTAGGCAATAAAAGCCGATATCGCAGCAAGCTTAAAACAGTTTGAGATGAAATTTGGTGCTAAGGACTACATCAAAAAAACGGTTAATAAACAACATAATGGTTAAACAGCAAGTAGTAGCCGAAATTCACAGATCAGCACGTAAAAATTTCGTTCGAAGATCGGTCATTTTAAAAGGAATAGATGACTTATGGCAAGCAGACCTAATTGATCTGAAATCTTTAAGTAAATATAACAACGGATTCACATTCATTTTAGTAGTAATTGATTGTTTTACTAAATATGCGTGGGCTATTCCATTAAAGACCAAATCAAAAAAAGATGTCGTCGATGCGTTTTCTCTTGTTGTTACAACGAGCGATCGTTGTCCACATAACTTACAAACCGATATGGGAACTGAATTTTACAACGATTCCTTTAAGTCGCTTATGCAGTTATTAAAAATAAACCACTATTCATCGTACTCTACTAAGAAAGCATCGATAGTAGAACGATTAATTCGAACGTTAAAAAATAAATTGCACATATCTTTTAGTTATAAAGGTAGTTATAAGTGGATAGGGAAAACTTTAGATGATGTTTTGACTACGTACAATAACAATAAACACAGTATTACTAAATTTAAGCCAGTGGATGTCAACGTTGGAAATGAAACTATAGTTAAAACTAACATAAAAAAACTATATGCTAGAAAACATATAACCAAAAATAAATTAAAAATAGGTGACTGCGTTCGGATAAGCAAATATAAAAGTTGTTTCGACAAAGGTTATACGCCAAATTGGTCAACTGAATTATTTACAGTTATAAAGGTTAATAATACTGTTCCAGTTACGTATCATATACAAGATCAAAGAAATCAAAAAATATTAGGCACCTTTTACCAGGAGGAGTTACAGAAAACTAAATATCCTAATGTTTATTTAATTGAAAAAGTTATTAGAAAAAAAGGAAACAAACTTTATGTTAAATGGTTGGGTCTTTCCGATCGAGAAAACAGTTGGATTACCAAAAACTCAATTAAGCAGTAATATAAGTATAACTTTAAACCAATAACTTTCATTATATTGTAAGAAATGCAAGGAGGAGGACTTATTAACAATCTTATAGATCATTTACCGTTCGAACTTCACTTACCAGGATACAACTACTGCGGACCAGGTACAAAATTAAAAAAAAGATTAATAAGAGGCGACGAAGGTATTAATCAATTGGACGAAGCTTGTAAACATCACGACATTGCATATGCAAATTACACTGAGTTATCTGGTCGACACAAAGCAGATTTGCAACTATTAGACATGGCTAAAAAGCGACTACGATCAAAAGACGCAAGCAAACGAGAAAAGTTAGCTTCGTGGTTAGTTAGCAAAGTTATGAAAGCTAAACTCAAAACGGGTTCAGGAATCAAGAAATTTAAAACTGTTGTATCGCGAATTCAGTCACAGATAAAGAAATTAAAACCAAATAATCACACATCAGCTATTAAATATGCATATGAAGCCGCTAAAAAACTTTTTCCTAAAAATTGTCATTATCGATTACCGCGAATAATACCAATTCCTAAGACAGGAGGAATATTACCGCTAATACCTATTGTTGCGGGTCTGTCGGCTCTTGGTGCATTGGCTGGAGGTGCAGCAGGTGTGGCCAAAACAGTAAATGACTATAGAACAGCGCAAAAGAATTTACAAGAATCAGAGCGTCATAACAAAACAATGGAGTCTATTGCAATAGGGAAAGGTCTTTACATTAAGCCATATAAAAAGGGTCGTGGTTTATTTATAAAACATACAAAAAACTAGCTTGCAGGCTACCCCAACGTGCTTTGAGTAATATTGATATTATTAACTACTGTCACAATATACCACACTTCAGAGGAGTTTATATGAGAGACAAATTACCTCATAAACCAAAACCCATAGAGAGTGGGATTGTAAACTTGGATAATTACAAGAGTAATGGTACTCATTGGGTAGCCTATGTTAAAATAAATAATTATTGTGAATACTTTGATAGTTTCGGTGATTTGAAGCCCCCTAATGAATTAGTAAAATATTTAGGTAAATGTAATATTTATTATAATTATGTTCAATATCATACATTTGATAGTGTTAACTGTGGGCATTTATGTATAAAATTTTTGCAGAACTTTTGGAATAAACATGGTATATAATGATTCATTTGTTGTTTTATTCGATCATTTTCACGATGTCTTTCACGTTGTCCGCAACAGGCAAAAGCTCAATATTAACGAGCAATTATTCTCCACCTTTGGAACTCGATAGTGATTATGAGTGTGCTTTGTTACACTTTTCTACTTTTAATTCTATACCAAATATAACTAAAAATAACAATAAATTTTATTATGGTACTGACGAAGTTATTAAAATACCTGAAGGAGCTTACGAGCTCCAAGATATATATGACTTTATAAAGATAAGAGTAAAAAGTTGTGAATTTAAATTATTTTGCAACAACAACACCCTTAAAACGACAATATATTGCACTAAAGATATTAATTTCGACAAACAAGATTCTATTGGAGATTTGTTGGGTTATGGAAAAGTATTTTTAAAAAGTTTTATATTCCACGTGTCGCTCCTTCCTGTAAACATTTTATCGACGACAGTGGTGCGAATCGAATGTGACATTGTTAGCGGCTCATTTATAAATGGAAAATCAAGCCATATAATACATGAATTTGCACCCAATGTGCCTCCTGGTTACAGAATAATAGAAATACCAAAGAACACTATATATTTTCCAGTGAATCGAAAAACAATCAATAGTATTAACATAAGAATATTGGATATCAAGAATAATCTGGTTGATCTTCGTGGTGAAGAAGTGCATATATATTTACATTTAAAGAAGAATGATTGAATACAATAAATATACCGTTCTAAATAGTCAAAAGATTAGCAGTAATCGTGCAATTCAAAAGACAACACATACTCGTGCTCAAAGATATAAATTAACGACAGAAAATAAACAATTCCTGAAATTGCTTGGACTGCTAAAATGAGTATCTTAAATATTACCAATCCAACTGTCTACGATAATTCTATAGAACGTGTTGAAACTCATTCTTACAAACCGTACATAGCCAGTTTCAATAAAAACGATGAAATAAGAATCCCAATAAATCAGCAAGACCTATATGTACTTCCATGTGCAAGCACGTTATATTTAGAGGGGGTGGTCAATGTTTTCAAAAGCGATAAGAAGGATAAAGCTCAATTTTTTCACTTCACAAATAACCCTTTTATGTATCTTTTCCAAGATATACGTTATGAGTTGAACGGTGTTGAAATAGATAAAGTTAAGAATGCAGGGATTACCACAACTATGAAATCTTTAATGTCCATGAATGACAGTGAATCAAAGATATCGAAAGCGTGGGGTTGGGACATACAAGGCACTAAAAATATTATTGAAGGTCATTTTTCTGCATCTATCCCACTTAGTCACATATTAGGATTTGCGGAGGACTATAAAAAAGTAATTGTAAATTGTAAGCACGAGCTCGTACTTCTGCGAAGTAACACTGATCTCAATGCATTAAAACTTAATACAGGCGAAAAGGTAGAAAGTATTGAAATACATAAAATCATTTGGAGGGTGCCTCATATTAAAGTGTCAGACAGAGAGAAAATTAACTTACTTAAACTTCTTGAGAAAGACAGACCAATACAATTAGCGTTTCGGAACTGGGATCTTTACGAATACCCTTTGCTCCCAAAGACCACAAAACACACCTGGTCAATAAAAACATCTACACAAATTGAAAAACCCCGATATGTGATTCTCGGGTTGCAAACTAATAGAAAAAATGATGCGTATAAAGATATGACGCAATTCGATCACTGTAATTTACGTGATCTTAAAGTATATTTAAACTCGACATATTATCCATATGAAAGTTACAATACCAACTTTACAAACCATCAATTTGCTTTAATATATGAACAATATGTTAACTTTCAACAGTCTTACTACGGACGTAGATCTAGCTCGTTGTTAAGTGCCCAAGAATTTAAAGATATTGCACCACTATTCGTAATAGATTGCTCAAGACAAAACGATAACGTAAAAACAGGACCCGTCGTTAACATTCGCCTAGAATTGGAGAGTCACATAGAGATACCAGACCAGACGTCAGCATATTGCTTGATTTTGAATGATTGTATCGTGGAATATAAACCTCTAAGCAATATTGTTCGCAAGATATCATGAGCTCCAGTATTTTCGTTGATATTCAAGGATTCAAAGATTGTCAAAATAATTTCATTATAAAGGAGTTTGCATTGTCTACGAAAGAATTCACTCTGGTTTATTTGATAAAACCTCCATATTCTTACCTAAAGTTGTCTTCTGATGAAAAAAGGAGAGTTAAGTGGATTGAAAAGAATAGAGGTATCTATTGGAGCGAAGGAAACATCGACTACAGAGAATTTAAAAGATTAGTTATTCCAATTTTACAAAACAGAACTATTATAATGAAAGGTCTAGAAAAACAGAAATGGATTAAAGAATTATGCGATAATTGTTTTTTGATAGATATTGAAGAAAAAGGAAGCCCTAATTTTGCATCATTATATGAAAGTTATTGTGAATGTAAATCTAGTTTTAATTGTTTTAGTCATAAAAATGCATGTGCTCTTAAAAATGCGATATGTATTAAAAAGTGGTATCTATCTGAATAATTTTAGTGTGTAATATGTAATATTGTTTTTAATAAAAAAACTTTATTGAAATTAGTGTTTTATTCATAATTATTTTAATTATTACTATCTATGGAATACAATAATACAGTGATATTTTATATTTACAAATTTAGAAAAGTACATTAAACTTAATTAACTTAACATTAATCAAACTATTCATAAAATGTATCTCTGCAAATTTATACGTGACTAATGATGTTACGCATAATATCTACTCGAGAAATTTAATTTAAAAATAATTGAAGAAATACCTATAGACGTTAAAAACTATAGCTATAACCACTCAATTTTTTTGATATATTATTTATGACACTTTCAGTCTGATCCATAATATGATCCACATCATCTGATACCACGTACTGCGCGCATAACAGAGGTTTGCCTTCCTCGGGCTCTCTAGGCACTCGTTGTTCCAAGTCTATTACTTCGATTTTAATCAAACGACGTCCTTTTGTTGGAGTACTCTTCAGAACAAACGATTGATGTGGGTTAGGAAAATGCTTTAAGAAAAATCTTTTCTTATGTTTCCTTTTAAGTGTGCTGCGAATTTTGAGCTGCATCGGAGAATTTTGAGGTTCGACAGCCCAAGGCGGGAACATTTCCTCAAAACCTTGAAGTGGGTCTTGCGCATCTTGATAGTCTAATAGAGAAGGTGATTGTTGAATCGATGTTCGCTCATGGTCTTCGTTTAGCAGGTTAACCTCAGTGTTGTCTTGCGTATTCTGAAACAATATAAATCAATTATTAACTATTTATAACATAAATATAAATATTAAAAGAAAATTTCGTTGAAATTCATTAATTACTTACCATGTTGTTAAAATAATTCCGTGTAGCCTGTTACCTGCGCGGGACTTATGAAAATAAATTTTATAAAATGCTTTTATATACCTCTTGTTTTCGCATTGTAGTATGTGTGAGTTGCATGTAAAAGAAAACCTATTGCTGACGCAGCGACAAGCACGCCTCTGATTAAACATGTTAGGACTCGATCTTACGAGCTATTTATTGCATTACTAAATAATTGCAGTCCAGCAAGTTTTTTTGTGTTTCTAAATTATCTAAGGTAATTAAATTAGTATGTGTATAAACAACTTGAAATAAAACAACAAGTATATTTGTTTAATAATTTATTCAAAATCAATATGTACCTACATAATATGTATTTCTTATTTTAGACGCATTAACATTATAAGTACCTAATTATGATTAAAGTACCTAATAAGTATAGTTTTTAAAGACTGAACGACATTAATATTTCAGTAGAGATTTATGACCCCAAGCCCTGGTAGATATTTTATCCTGAGAAATTAAACGCTTATCGTCATCGTTTGACAGCGCTATTTTATTAATAGACTTCGTAAATATAGTGTGTTTGATCGTTTTAAACAAAACATTTACTTTCCTTACAACATCGCCTTGAAATAATGTTTTTTCATAGTCCGAAATAGTAAAATCTCTTACCACACAAGACTTTACACCTTTCGCTTTTTTGACTATGATGTTATCGGCAGTTTTTATGCAATACAATTTGGAACGGAGACCAACAAACTCTTTAATCAACCTTCCACCCATTTCATCTTTGAAAAGACCTGGAACTTTTTTATTTAAAAGAGGTAAATCGAAATCGTTTTCCAAAGGATAATTGCTGGTGTCAAAATAGCGTAAAAATATGTTTTTCAGATCTTTGTATAAGTCCTCAGTACGAATATCATAAATAAAACTGTCCGTGTCTGTGTAACACATTGTTAAACGACTATTATAAAACGGTTTAAAAACAGAATAGTGAAAGTCGTACATGTGGCTCTTAGATAATTCAAGAACCGCAAAACCTATATAAATTGGTTTGTCTAAAACCAATCGGTCTGGTTTTAATTGTATAGCGACCAAGTTTTCGCTGAACACAGTCGCACTGTGAAAATTCGGCTTGGCTATTAGCTTCCCTGCCGAGTTCCGTTTTTTGGTAATATTATTACTATCACTCCATTGATTCACTAAGTGCACGTTTACCCGTTTTTCACTATTCTCTAATGTCTTGCCAAAAATACTGTTATTCAATAACTTAAAAAAATCTTGTTCAAAAGTTGATTTAGCCTCCTGTCGCAGTTTAGTGTTTAAGTCTATATACTGCTTTAGAAATGGACTTTGTTTAAACTTTATTACGCGATGTATATTTCTTAATTTAAGACCATGTTTTAAACAAGTTTTTAAGTGCACGTAATGTATAACATACAAATATTTGTCATACAAATTAGGAACAAGTTTTTCATTTTTACCCCCCGGTGGTATACATTTTTCGGGGCAAAACGGAAAATCATTATGAAAGTCATGCAATTCTTTTGGGTAAATTAAATCTACTTCCAATATATAACCATATTCAGCATCATCAGAAATTTTACTAACATTTAATTTATCTATTTCACAGCGTGTTAGAAAACTGAAACAAGATAACGGCAAGGATAAAGACATAGCGTACCCGTATAAATTATTACAATCAAAGTAAGCGATAAATTTATCGGGTTTTGAAAGATCATAATCAGATAAATATTTATTATTTGCTTGAGAATGTCTTTGAGAGCACATGCAAACTCCTCCGCGAATACCGTCTTGGATCATTTTCAAAATAGGCAAATCATCGATTAGCTCTAGTTCCACACCTGTTTTCAATAACATTGCATCGAACGATAGGCTAGGAGCTGACACGTAAAAGGCAGGATCTAATTGGTAATGACATTTGCAGGTCTTCCTAAATTTTTCGAAAATGTCTGTAAGTAAAATGACATCCGTTTTTAAATAAAGATCTGTGTATTGACCTAGGTTTTTAATATTAAATTCAGACCATATGGATTGTGCATAAACATAGTCTTCATTACTAATTATTTCCTTATTAAGCGCGCTGTAAAAATTTTCTTTTGACGGAAGCGATCGCTCCTTGTAACGTTCAAAACTATCCATGTACTCGTAAGGATAGACTCCTTTACGGGTAAGGAGACAAAATTGGTGCTCATTTTGGAAAAAGTCATGTAAATACCGAAAATCTGATATTTGCATGGTCTTTGTCAATTTGTCTAAACTAGTTCCCAAAAATTTTAATGAATCTACAAATCTCAGTTGAACGAATTCACTGTTTGAGACGGGAACAAATTTTGTAAAAGAAATATAGTTTTCTTTTGTTTTTGGTATTATTTTTATAGCTCCCGGCGCTTCGCCTAACTTCATGATAAACAAGTGGCAATCGTAACCCGCCAAGTTATGAAAAAATATCGGTATGAACGAAGGTTGCTTGTATTGCAAGTTACAAATACTATGCGCCGCCCCGCAGTATCGTCCGGTCAAATGATTATGATCGCGAACCCGGTCAGAAAATAAAAGATTACTGCAAATGTGACACCGGGTAGCACTTGAAAATTGTTTAGCATCATGTTCATCAAAAATCATTGTTCTATTTTTGTGCATTATTTTGTTTATCTTATTTACATCGTTATAAATAGATTCGATGAACATGTCAACGCAGTCTGACCCTCGATAAGAAACAAATCGGTTGTAACTTGAATCCTCCGTACACACAACGTGGTATGCAAAGGCAGCTGGTATATGACGATGTGAAGTTGATGTGCAGCTTGTATCCGGTTGATCATCAGTTGGTTGTAAAAGCGTCTCAAAATCAGCATATATCACAAAAGGCACGCTTTGTTTGCGCTCAAAATTTTTAAATTTAATTACTGATCCTCTGTTAGGCAATACTGTTACGACCCCTTCACAAATATGTCTATCTAGTTGTTCAGATGTAGTAAAAAAAATTAAACAAGTATCGCAAAAATATAGCTTGCTGTGATGAGACGTTATTTGACTTCTTACAAGACGAGATAATTCCTTGATCAGACAATAATGTGTTTTTCTACCTCTTTCGATCATAAGTATGTGTATAGTAATTTTATTATCTTTGCTGGAGGCCTGTGATTTGTATAGAGGACCCACTACATTTTTGTTATTTAAACCAAAAATTAAGAATTTTAACCTTGGATTATTCTCTTCAAATATTTTTATATCAGAAAAAGTTATAGGGTAAGTTAAATTTGACGTGTTCAAAACAGTACTAAAATTAGGGTAAGATGACACTCTCTCGGGGTGTCGAGATGCTGGATAAAGAGCTGCTGTTACCGCCCACAAAAAACAACACTGATCTCTGTTCTTGATGTTTAGACAAGCTTTTTTATTTTTTATATGTTTTGGCAAATCGATGTAACTAGAACCGCCCAATGGTTGATACTTATTAATATTGATTTCTAGACATAGATTGCATAAAAAACTCCAACCACTGTCTTGAGTCTCGTACTCTTCCATTTTATTTTTAAGAGTATTTTGGACCACCTCGAATAGGTTCTCAAAGTCATAATTGCGATATAAAATTATATTTTTAGTTCCAAAAGATTTTGTCACTTCTCTGTTATCTGCGATCATCAAAAACTTAGAAAACAGTTCGAAGTTCACCTTGATGGTGGTATGTTTTTGTAAAGATTCGTTTATAAGTTTTAGTATATTATTACGAATCGATTGCAAAAAAGAGTTCAAACATGCGCGAGCAGGTTCAGTTGCTGCGTCAATCCTGTAGGCAACGATCCGATTGCGAAACGCTGACTCTAACACTCGAACACCATCAATATTAATTGTTCCGCTGCAATTATTTTGTTTATGTAAATTACTACGTAAATGACCTACCCAGGACTTGTTTTTTACAAGTATACCGCATACCACACAAAACGGCATTACAATAAATCTTAAATTGGACTTGTAGAATTTAATATGAAATACTTTAAAAGGAATACCTAGGTGTACCGGTACACCGGTAGTAGTATTAATGATATCAATTAAAAATTTGAGTAATTAATTTGTCAATCAAATAACGATAACTGAAATACTAATGTCGTTCAGGTAAATAAGTAATCAAAATGAAAATAAAATAGAAAATGGAAAATTTATATAACGATAAACATTATTTAAAACTAATCTTATTTGAATAAAATTGAGGCTCGCTGCCCTCAAACGGAGAATACGCTTCCGTTAAAAAAGCCTGCAGAGTCTCCCAGGGTGGGGAGTGTTCGTCGCACTGGAGCTTCACGCTCGCCAACGCGTCTTTGTACCGCTCCTTAGGATCGGCTCTGCTCGCGTCGTCCGTGTGGTAGACCTTCAGGTCTATGAAGAACTGGCCTTTGAGGTTTGCAGTTCGACGAGCTGTTCCATTCGACACGCGGCTTGTAAATGATGATAATAGTTTTACTGGGGCGGACGAGCTCGATCCAGTTGTTGATTTTTTCTCCTCTAATCGTAAGATCTTGAAAAGATCTCGTTTAGGTTTGGCGCTGGAAAGAAAACATTACAATTATTAACACACGTACATATTTTTACACAACAACCTGCTTTGACCTGATTAGATTAGTTTAAAATAAATATAAAACAGTCAATAAAAATCCATATTACATAGATTGTTCTAAAAAAAATTAAGGACTTTGATTATCAACAACATAAGTAAATCAAATATTCAAAACACGATACAAATTTTATCTATTTTAATAACACATTTGTAGCGGTGCGGGAATCGAACTCGCAATCCTTTGCATACATCCCAAAGTAGTAATGAGACTGGTTTGACATACTTAGTTTATTTAAAGTGTTTATATCAATCAAATACCTTTCGGGTGTTGAGGAAGTTTTGCGTTTGGTTGCCGCTTTTTTTTTCTTAGGCTCGACAACCAACGGCGCCGGCGCAGAGTACGATGATGCTGTTTCAAACTCGGAGTCAGACCTGAAATAGATAAATAATTTTATTAGTACCATAAAACGATTTGTTTCACTGACACATAACTTGTTTATTTATAACATATATAAAACGTTATTTATGCTATCAACACTCCTTTCGAAACACGTAGGAGCACGAGATGATAAATTGGTCACCCATCAGGAGGCAAGCCTATGCGAAAGTTGCTTAACCTTAGCAATTGCAGGCCGGGCGCTTTTAATCAATGTGTCGTTGAGGACTGCAATGATTCGAAAATGATTATTTATGTGAATTAAGACAACCCAGGGAGAATTTAACTGAATTTATTAAAAAATACGTATCGTAGTACAGCCGCCTGCACAGGAGACTATCCAAAACTACAAATTTCTTCAATAAATATTCAACCACATGCCATTGACATAAAGTTCAAAGTTTATTGAGAAAATTTTACATTTCGCGGCAGACTGATATGCAGGTAACATAATATGTGTGTGTGTGTGTGTACATAATAAAACACTTACTCACATTTCTTGTTGAGGAAGATCTTGAGCAGGAAGAACAGGAAGTTACACTACGGAAGTATCACTCACTACTAGCAGCTAGAGCACCTTGAATGTAGATCACGAAATGAAGTAAAGCCGATTTTACGGAGGGTTTTTAACCAAAAGTTACTTTTGTATACAATGATAACAAGTACTTTTAATTTGCTTTAGCATAACATACCTTTCATGGTTTATAGCCTATATATTTTTTATAAATATTGTATTTAATTATATCGTAACTTAAGACTTTTTAAAGTATTAGCTACTAATTTCGTCAAATCGCGATTACTTATTTATTGCAAATATTGCAAATATCAAAACGTGCGAATATCAAAGCAGGTTATTCCTGCTAGCCAACCGTTTTTTCGACTTTTAGCACGAATATTATTATAATTAATCCAATGTAACGCCTCGGAGGCCGAGTGGCAAAGCGCTCGGTCCGATACCCGAAGGTCTCGGGTTCAATTTCCAGGTCGGGCAAAGTGTGTTTTAGGTTTTTTGTTGCATACCAGGGTTTGTGATCACCAACCCATCAATTGTAGCAATGACTTCAATTATGGAGACCTTTGTCTAGCAGTAGGACTGCTACCTAAAGGCTGTTCACCAACTTTCTTTTAATCATAATTTACAAGTTCTTCTTCAATCAACATAATCTGCAAACGTAGGTAATTGATATCTCTAATATACATATTAAGCTCTTAATATATTGTATTAAGATACTCCCGATGCATTTCAGTCGAGAAAAAAATTACGAGCGATTTGAGTTAAAATTGGAATACTTTATCAGAATCAAATACAGCTGATATACAAATATATACCTAAATAATAATAATAAATAAATTTCACAACTGTTACACCGATTATGCAACCTCAAACAAGGCATAGCCTGAAATATGGTGACTGAATAACGGATAAACATCCATAACTCAGTCACAAACGTTTGTGCTCATCACACAAACATTTGCCTCTACCGGGATTTGAACCCGGGACCGTGAATTTCGTAGTCATGGTCGCTGACCACTCGACCACCCGGCCGATAAATATGTGTATATTTATTTCTTCACAACCGCCTTTAGCGCTACCAATCACAAGACGCAATGGGAATATACCATTTTCATGTTGCAGTCAATTCATGAAATTTCGATGAAGCGCAATAAATTAGTTTAAAATATAACAAGATTTTACAATTAAAAAGAATAATTATATGATTTAAACGACATCACATGCACGTCCACATCCGGATTGTTTAGAAAATTCTCTCCGAAGACCCTCCAAACCAGAGAATAGTTCCAAAAAACCCTGTGGCTAATAACATTGAATTATAATCCTAACAGCGTTTACCAATAAACAGGTAACTATAACTATTGGATTATTTCTAGTACCTATAGTACCTATATTTTACTCTACACGTACTGCTTCAGTAAGTTGCATAAAACTTTATATTTTTAGTGCCTGCAACATGACATGAAACAAACAAATGTATCATGTTGCTTTAATATTATAGGTATTGCAATGCATGCCTTGCGTTATCGGATTTTTGATGCCTGTGCGGGTTTCATCAAGTGTTGTGATGTTGCGTTTAAATTGTGATGGATATCGATAGAAATATGGTTGCAATGATTGGCTTACCTCCTGTCCCGGGTGCAGTTCTTCTCATCTAAATTTGGTAAAAGAAGACGTTCCAGATAAGTCTTCGAAAGAGCTTTTTCTATCCCATTGCAGATATTACATCAAGTTAAGTGGGCAAGTTTCTTCTTTAAGAGCCAGATAATCACTAGAAAATGAGTGTATTGTAATAAAAATATTACATTAATTTAAATTATTATCATTTAGAATAAGGTAGCTACGAACCAGCATCCTAAAGATCGAGCTATACTCACTTAAAATTGAATTTCTTATGTCTTTGCATTATAGATTCGTTAAATTGTGAACAGTGACAACATCATCAAAAACATGTTCAACGTCGCAAACTATAGAAAACAATATCATCAACATCAACAGTATTCAATCGATATCGATAGTCTTAAAATATTGAAATCAACATTTTAATTATCGACATCACTAAGCAACCAGCAGTGAGCACATTTATTTTACTGTACGGTGTTCGGCGTGGTGCTCCAATTGTGATAATATTTTCATCATTTAAAATGTTAGTGTGAGAATTACATTCATCACCAGTTCAAAAATAAAACGTAAGTCGTTACATTATATTATTATATTCAGATGTCACTGTGTATTACTGGTCTTCCCTAATCTATTTTACAACAATATCAAATAATAACTCTGAGCCGGTGTCAAGGCAAAATAAATTAATTTAACTACTTCCTTTCTTCCTGTTGATGTTGTAAAATGAGACTAAAGGACGATCAGCTTTATCACCTGGGAGTAGCTGCAAGTTGTGATTTTTGGTTATTACTATCAAACACATGCGCAGTTTTCTCTTATCCGATGCAGGTTAAAAGAAATGTTCAAAATAAGTTTTATAAACACCTCTTGTCTAACCTTTTATAAAATTAACAAAAAATGCCCGAGTGTCAGATCTTTATCATACCTCACCTTTAATTTATTTTAAAGTCAAATCACTTTTGACCTTTGAGCTTCTAAAGCACACAAAATAGTAATAACAATAATAATAACTTATTTTTTGTTTGCAGGCTGATTCTAAAGAAAGGATAAGGCTGGAGTACCGAAAATCATATTCGTACGAGTGCTGACCTTCGAAAATCTTAAAGGTACGTACCTATGTAATTATTTTTTTAAGACAGAAAGTCTTGTTGTTGTATGTTTTTCTATGTATGTACCTATATATTTTTTCTCGTTTTGTTTCAAGCCTCACTGCTCTTAAATAGTATTATGACTTAATTGTCGGTATAGGTACCATTAATATTTTATTGAGGTTTTATGAATAATAAAAAAATGTAACAATAAAGAGTATAATATAGTTTTTATAATAACTTATAGTAAAAAAATAACATTTATTTATTGTTTTTCAGCTATGAAGGCCTCCCAGGCTGCAGTTCGGCCACCGCGTCGGTTGGGCAATCGCTCCTTCAGGAGTTTTCATCATTGCTGCTATGAAAATTTAATTGTAAATGTAAAATAAAGATTTAGATATAGGTCCCTTTTATAAAAAATAAACAAATACGCTTATAAAATATCTCAAGGTCTCATGTAACATGTAAATTACCTTGAGATATTTTCGGTTGGTTTTATTGGTATTTGGTATATCAAAGGTAAGGTAAAGTTTTTTTAAAGGTAAAAGGTATGATTAGTTAGTATTGACTTTGGAGGATACTTTACCATAAGTTCATCGAGGCAATCGGTCCTTAGTCTTTACAGAACACAAGTTTAAGATCGCGTTTAACAATCAAACATAAATCAGGCTAAAGTAATTATGTATGTTAGGTTCTAACTGTATGGCTATGGGGAACTCCTACCTCGGTACTTCCCGAAGCAATCGGCTCTTAGCCATTCGGCTTTGGAGGATACTTCACCATGAGTTCCTCGAGGCAATCGGTCCTTAGTCTTTACAGAACACAAGTTTAAGATCGCGTTTAACAATCAAACATAAATCAGGCTAAAGTAATTATGTATGTTAGGTTCTAACTGTATGGCTATGGGGAACTCCTACCTCGGTACTTCCCGAAGCAATCGGCTCTTAGCCATTCGGCTTTGGAGGATACTTCACCATGAGTTCCTCGAGGCAATCGGTCCTTAGTCGTTACAGAACACAAGTTTAAGATCGCGTTTAACAATCAAACATAAATCCGGCTAAAGTAATTATGTATGTTAGGTTCTAACTGTATGGCTATGGGGAACTCCTACCTCGGTACTTCTCGAAGCAATCGGCTCTTAGTCATTCGGCTTTGGAGGATACTTCACCATGAGTTCCTCGAGGCAATCGGTCCTTAGTCGTTACAGAACACAAGTTTAAGATCGCGTTTAACAATCAAACATAAATCCGGCTAAAGTAATTATGTATGTTAGGTTCTAACTGTATGGCTATGGGGAACTCCTACCTCGGTACTTCTCGAAGCAATCGGCTCTTAGTCATTCGGCTTTGGAGGATACTTCACCATGAGTTCCTCGAGGCAATCGGTCCTTAGTCGTTACAGAACACAAGTTTAAGATCGCGTTTAACAATCAAACATAAATCCGGCTAAAGTAATTATGTATGTTAGGTTCTAACTGTATGGCTATGGGGAACTCCTACCTCGGTACTTCTCGAAGCAATCGGCTCTTAGTCATTCGGCTTTGGAGGATACTTCACCATGAGTTCCTCGAGGCAATCGGTCCTTAGTCGTTTCAGAACACAAGTTTAAGATTGCGTTTAACAATCAAACATAAATCCGAGCTGAAGTAATTATGTATGTTAGGTTCTAACTGTATGGCTATGGGGAACTCTTACCTCGGTACTTCCCGAAGCAATCGGCTCTTAGTCATTCGGCTTTGGAGGATACTTCACCATGAGTTCCTCGAGGCAATCGGTCCATAGTCGTTACAAAACACAAGTTTAAGATTGCGTTTAACAATCAAACATAAATCCGGCTAAAGTAATTATGTATGTTAGGTTCTAACTATATGGCTATTGAGAACTCCTACCTAGGTACTTCCCGAAGCAATCGGCTCTTAGTCATTCGGCTTTGGAGGATACTTCACCATGAGTTCCTCGAGGCAATCGGTCCTCAGTCGTTACAGAACACAAGTCTAAGATCATGTTTAATCATCAAACACAAATCGAACTGAAGTAATATGACTACATATAATGCTGTGCAGTTTCTTGCGCCCGTTCTTCTGCACAGCTAAAAGTCGTCTTGAATGGGCGGTAGGCAAAATATTTTGAGAACGAATCAGGTTGACGAGGAGCAGTCAAGATTGTCGTAATAATGTTGGAATTATTTAAAACTTTAAACATTTTGAACCTACACGGAAAACATGCGAGATATTGGGTATTCTGTCCAACGCAGTGAGTGGAAGGGATATCGACAGCCCAGGGGGCTGGAGATAGACCGAACGAACGGAGGTGGGACAGAATGCCCAATATCTCACTACTTACGTGTCTTGTGAGACGGCAGTGTGGCGGCGAATTTCTTAGTAAAAGCCTCGTAAATATTGGGCAGGCACACGCCGCACGTCACGCGCCTGCCGCGCACCGACACACAGGTACAAACTTCTGAGAAAGCACTACCAGTAATGCCCGATTTACACGTATTATTTTGAACTACATCGGCTGCTTACCATCAGGCAGGATGTGGTGACTATGACGAATCACATAAAAAAAAAATTAAGTAGTTTAGAAGGTAACTAAATTTTAACTTTATTTTAAGTGACTTTTATTTAAGTTTGTGTCCATATGTATTTAACTAGTAAGCTCTTTAGTGCACTCAAGAAAAGATGGAAGATCAACATCGTAATGAAGTCGTGAATGGCTTCGTGATGTCAGCCAGCACATTTAGCCAGTATCAAGAAATAATGAAATATATAATTTATTCACATAAAATAGAGATATAAAGATAAAGTATGATGCGAATAGTTCGTCTATCTTGCCAGTGCAGGGCGTGTGAATCCTTAGTTACTTATTTAATTTCGATAGCACATGCATATACTTAGGTAGACAACATTGTAAATAATAAAATACTAACTCCTAATTTATTAAATTTACATAATTCGAATTATAATAATAATAATAATATTGATATAAGTAAATTAAATTATATTACTCATTATTAAAAATATTCAATTAATTATTTAAATGTCAATTTTACAATTTAAAAAATATTTAACTGAATAAAAACATTTCATTTTCAACCAATTTAATAGCTTATTTCTAAATATAGGCACATTAAGCTCAGTTAAAGAGTTTGGCAACCTATTATACATTTTTATACAGCTAGGAAAACAATTTTATTGCTCTTAAACAACTGGGTTTGCATTTTGGGTAACAATAACTTTCCGCGATACCTTCTACTTCTGCAAGAGTCTATATCTTTTTCAATAAATAAATATAGGTGTTTTTTTTTACAAAAACGCAACATTCCAATATATATATATATAGTGAAGGGAAAGTAAGTAAGTTCAGTTTTGGGAATAATTGCTTACATGATGTCATAGGTAGTACGTCACAAATGGCACGTATACATTGTTTTTGGGATATGAAAACTGTATTTATATCCGTTGAGTTTCCCCAAAGTAGTATACCGTATTTGAGATTTGAAGCCACGTAGCCATGATAAGCCACCAGAGCAGGTTTTGGATTTATGTGTCGTTAATCGCCACAGTGCGTAAGCAAATCTGTTTATTTTGGTACACAATTTTTTGATATGTGGTTTCCATGAACATTGTTATGCCCAAGAAAATTATTTCGTCTGATCTCATAATGGGTTCACTATTAATAAGAACGGTCAAATCATTAAATTTAGGTTTTCTGTTGTAAAATTGCATGTACTGAGTTTTAGGGATATTTATGTGTAACCTATTCGCTGTGAGCCAATTTTTAATATTATTGATGGTATTGTTAATGTCGCTATTATAGTTTGTCTTAGAGTTTTTTAGTATTACTCAGATATATCGTTAGCAAACAAGTTACACTGACGAGTAGTCACGCAAGGTAGATCATTTATATAAATAATAAATAATGACGGCCCTGGTATAGTACCTTGCGGGACATTGACGTTAATTTTACTTACTTCAGATTTAGATGTTGTTTCTGCTTTATATTCGTTAACATTTTTTAATTCAACATATTGTAAGCGATTTCGTTGGTAGCTTTCCAACCACTTCAGCGCATTACCTCTTAGACCACATTTCTCGCATTAGGTGAAGAGTAAATCATGAGAAACAAAGTCGAAAGCTTTGCTCATATCAAAGAATACCGCTGTGGTGTCTATATTTCTATCAATGTTCTCGGTCACCTTTTTTATTAGGTTAAAAGCTGCTAACGAAGTCGATTTGTTCTTTTGAAAACCATTCTGCTCCTTTGCTATAACATTATATTTTTCTAAGAACATCCTAATATACATAGCCTTTTCAAAAACTTTAGCAAGTACAGGTATAATTGCGATAGGTCTGTAATTGTTCATTAAGTCTGTATCACCTTTTTTGTGTATTGGTTTTACTGTGGACAACTTTAGGGCTTCAGGAAATGTGCCTTCGGTAGTATCGAGAGATTTACCAGATAACATAATACGTCAGAAAGAATAAGAGCACAATACTTTAAGATGCTTGTAGGAAAATCATCGTAGCCAACTGATACTGTATTATTAAGAGATCTTATTATTTTAAAATTTCATCTTGTGTAGTTGGATATAGAAAAATACACGAATATTAATATCAGATGTCAAATTGGTATCCGGTAATTGATTTGTGATGTCAATAAAGAATCTATTAAAGTTATTACAAATGTCAGTAGGATTTGTGATGGTTGTATTATTAAATGTGATTTTGTTTATATAATTAGTAGAGAATTCAGATTTTTTATAAGATTTAATAAGATTCCATGTCGTTTTGCAGACATTTTTGCTTTTACGTAGTGCCTCATTCATTAGTTTTTTTGACTTAGTGATACATTTCTTTAGAATTGAAGAGTACTTACTACTAGTACGTACTAGTTTACTGGATAGACTTTTATTTTTGTAATATTTAAAGCGTAACTTTCTTTTTGTAACGCAAGATCTTCTTATACTATCTGTAAGCCAATTTGATACTCTAGATTTATTCTTAATCTTAATTTTACAAAGCGGGAAGCATAATTATAAAAATAAAATCAAAGTTTCATGAAACAAATTGAACGAAGTGTTTAGGTCAGCGGTTTCATACACCTCTGACCAACACAGGCTAGATACACGTTCACCGAATTTGACCATATTTTCCTTGTTACAGTCTCTTTTGTAAATATACCGCGCTTTTTTTCGTTTTTGTTTGTCTTAATGAAATCGTAATAGTTTGGCAAGTATCATGATCTGACAGTCCTAGTACATATGTCCTCCCAATTGCAGCTGGTACATTACTGACTATCTGATCCAGACATGAGTCCACTCGTGTCGGTTGTTTAATATGTATCAGAGTTCCATAGTTTTCGTTTATTCTTATGTACTCTGCTTGAATATTATTTTGTTTTAGGATATTTATGTTAAAATCACCGACAATTATAACTTTTGTATTCCTTTTATGCATAATTTCACCGCTTTTGTTTAATACGTACACGGAGATAATTATGCGTATAACTCTTGAGGACTGGACGGACGGTGTAACCATAGGTGGATACAAAATTGCCAATCTACGATATGCAGATGACACTACCCTTTTTGCCTCTAGTAGTAGCCGCATGGAAGAACTTCTCCTGAAAATGGAACGTGTCAGCCTAGAGTTTGGTTTGAAGATAAATCGCGGTAAAACTAAGACGTTGATTGTGGACAGAGCAAACAACAACTTGCCAAACATCACCAATATAGCAAACTGTGAGGTTGTACAATCCTACATTTACCTTGGGGCTTTTATCTCAAATCAGGGAGGTTGCATTGATGAAGTTAAAAAACGCATGGCTATGAGCAAAAGTGCAATGGGCAAGCTAAAGAAAATATGGAGGAACAGAAACATAACAAAAGCCACAAAGGTTAGGCTCGTAAAATCGTTAGTGTTCCCCATATTCCTGTACGCTTCCGAAACATGGACCCTACAGCAAACCGAAACTCACAAGATAGACGCTCTGGAGATGTAGTGTTGGAGGAGGATGCTCGGGGTCTCTTGGACCGAGTTCCTAACAAATGCCTCCATCCTTGATGAGCTTGGCATAAAAGAGCGTCTATCCACCCAAGTGCGCGGGCGGATCCTGAAATTCTTTGGGCATGTTAGTCGGAGTGGAAACGACTCCATAGAACGTCTTATCGTGCAAGGGAAAGTTGAGGGCACAAGACAACGATGGAGATCCCCAATGAGATGGACGGACCAAGTGAAGGCTGCGGTGGGCGCTCCCGTGCACGAATGTGCCCGATTAACGACCAGCAGGCAGATGTGGCGGGATGTCGTGCGGCGGGCACTGTCTGCTGCCCTACCTACCGAAACGTGATAACCACGACCACTCTGGCAAGAGTGAAGCGACTAAGAAGATTCCTTTTATACCTCATTTTAGAAAGTAGAACCTCAAAGCGTTTGAGAAATATATGAGGATTTGAGTTAGGTGTACGATAAATGCAAATAAATATGCATTTTATTTCAGGAATTTCGATGCCACAGCATTCAAACGAAAACTCAAGTGATAGTTCTTTAAGAATTGGGACCTTTTTAAAAGTGAAGTAATCTTTACATAGAATGCATACCCCACCACGTCGCTGTTTAGGTCTGGAGTAAAAATCGGCGAGGCAAAAGTCATTAAAATAAAGGTTCCTTTCATCTCCTGATCTTATAAAAGTCTCGCTCAAGCAAATAACTTCTATATGCTGGCCAATCTTGTAAAATTCATCCAGAGTGATTTGTAACATGTCTCTTTTACTAAGTACTCCTGCGATATTTTGATGCATTAAAACTAAATTGTCATTAAAATCATTCTCGAAAAAACAATTCCTGACTAGTATGAGCTGTAGAAGGAGAAGGAGGAGTAGTTTTATCATTACCACCTATGTCTTCATGGGAAGCGGCTATATTAGAAGGCAGCGAATTGGAACATCTTAATAAGTGTTTTCGAAACGGGACTCTTCGAAAGAAATCAAGTAAAGTTGTCTGTATTGTATTTTTCGTGTTGTTATTTTTACCCAAAATGATTTTACTAGTAAATTGACGTGTTGAGTTACAATTCTGTTTGCTTTGCCTGTTGGCTAAATTGTTAATGGATGGATGATTTACATTTCCATCTTTAAAAAATGGTAGGAACTTTTCGTAATAATCCTGACAGTCAATGGAAAAGTTTAATTTTTTAGTAATGTTTTGTATATAATTTTCTATGTTTGGGTTCACATCTATACTGTTCACCTGAGCCTATACCGCAGTAATAGCAAAAACGCGAATCTGAGAAAATGGAGACAAAACTTTAGAATGCGTCAAAAACTTAGTAAATGAATGATTCTAATCAAGTTTCTTAAGCAAAGTGAGAGAATGTGTATATAACTAAAAAAAATACAAAATTTAGGATCAAATTATAAAATAATATATAAAAATAGAAGGTTTTAATGTTTTGACCCCCATTACTACATTTAATTAGGTAAACCGATTCATAACTATTTAAAATGCAGTAAATTATACTAATACTGCACATTCAAACGGTTTATGTCTTTATTTCTTACTCTAGTGCAGTAGTTTTGTGCTAATACTGCAATTTAATAGGTTTATCATAACCAATAGGTAAAAGTCACAATTTGTATAACAAATAAATTAATTTCATTAAATGTTTACCTAAGTATTTGAAAATTTTATCTACATAATTATTCCTTACACACGAAGATAAAATATATTCAAATTCCTCAATAATCGATCAATTAACCACAAAAGTTTATTAGTACCTACTTAGTAAGGCAATTATATGTCGGATTAAATTACTTAACACCCGATCATGTCTTATAACCAAAAATGCTTTTGCTCATCACACAAATCATTCATCAAATCAAATCAAATTAAAATTTCTTTATTCAGTGAGCTTAAAATAAGCATTTTGTATCGTATAAATTTAATTTTTTGGATGGAGAGATAGGCATAGGAACCCACCCACCCACCCCACCATTTCCAGAGGGATTCGCGTGACTCCTTGTATTGCAACCAGGAACCAGCAATACCTACTTAAAGTGCTTTTGCTTTTTGGAGGGTAGTTGCCAAGTAAACCACGAAATTTGTTTGCTCTCTTTATTTATTAAATTAAAATAGTAAATTAAGTTATTTACATTATTTTTTATGCGCATCTAAAGCATAAGGTAGTACTACTCGCCTGCAGTTATAGTTTTCCTTTCTAAATTCTCCTTTACCGCACATCACCAAGACCAACATCAACATGTATCAATCACGCCTTGAAGACAACATTAACAACATGGCCAAGATGTTTGAGACCAAAATGGCAGAGTTCCAGGCTGAGCTCAACCAGGCTTCCAGTACACGTAAGAATCCTAATACGATTGCTGGGCTCAACACAGATTTTCTCGCCTTTAAGGCCTTTGTATGCAACGGACTGGCTGTGCTTCGCTCTGAAGTGGACGCTTTGCGAAGAAGTATGGACCGGATCGAGATGCGTTTCCGAAGGAAGATGTTACTGGTGCATGGTATTCCCGAACAGGCCGGTGAAGACACATGTGCTAAACTTGTTGCCACTCTTCAATCTAAATGCAAGACTCTTTCGGTTACCAGCATTAACGCTAGTTACCGCATGGGCAAACTGGTTCCTAATAACAGCAAACCACGGCCCATTGTTGTAAAGTTCTCCGATGCTGCCGTGCGCGCAGCTTTGTGGAAAGGCAAGGTTGCTCTCAAGGGCTCGAAGATTACCCTATCCGAATTTCTTACGAAGACGCGCCATGAAGCATTCATGGCTGCCAGAAACAAATTCGGCGTTTCCAACTGCTGGACTGCGGATGGGGTAATATTTATCAAGACACCAGACGGCAACAGGCACAAGTTGGAGTCTATGGCAGAGTTTCATAACATTGCTTCGGGTACATCAACCAACAAACGATAGCCCCCTCTTACTTCGTTAACAAAGTTTAACACCCACTTTTTAATCGTTTTTTAATAATACCCTTTATTATGCATTCTTTTTTTTTTATGTCTCAGGCAAAGGGAACTATTCTATACGGTTTTGACTTCTGTTTTAATTTACATGTTTTTGTTAGTTTTAATTTAATTTAAAATATTTTTTTTTCTTTACCTTTTCAAATTGTTTGAATAGTTCATTGTAGTGTTGTTTCGTATAGCGTCCATGGTTTCATGTGGTTTTTTTTTTTTTGGTGATTCTATGCAGGTGTTTCTCTTCCGGACTGCTGGCGGGTGGTATGCCTTTTATTTTAATTTATTTATTTTATAAAGCTTTTAATTGTCTTTATTTTAATACTTATTATTATTTATATATTCATAATTATTTTTGTTATTCTCTTTATACATTTTTATTACTATGTTACAAGCAAGTTACAGTGATAGTGACGCGGATGATGACGGTTCGAATTATCTGTCTGCAGCTTCCTCCGATAGTAGTTTCCAAAGTCTAACTCAACCGCTGGACTCCTTACTCGACGTTAATTTCGCATCTTTTTCCAAAAATTTTAATGTTGTGCATATTAATGCACAAAGTATCCCCGCACATTATTCCGATTTGTTGACCACCTTCTCCAGTAACCAAAACATTCATGCCATCCTTGTATCGGAAACATTCCTAAAACCTTGTCTCCCTTCTACCTCCTACTGTCTTCCCGGATTTCATCTCATTCGCAATGACAGGACTGGCAAGGGTGGCGGCGGAGTAGCCATTTATCTCAGAGGGCACTTACCATTTAACCTTATCAACAAATCTCCATCTGCCTACTGCCTTCTTCCTTTAACTGCGACTCACCATTTTCCTGGCTGTCAGCCCTCCTTGTTAGATCTTGCAATTGTCTCCTCCACTGACCACGTGAGTTCCCATGGCCAACTTCCTGCTGAAGCCTTTTCCTATCATGACCTTATTTTTGTTTCCTATAAGATCCGATGTCCTAAACCTAGACCACGAGTGATCATGCAGCGTAACTTCAATAATGTTGACACTATTCGCTTTATGTCTGACCTTAGCGGTATTGACTGGGATGCGGTGTTTGACGCTCCAACCATTGACCTAAAGATGGAAATCTTCAACTCCAACCTGATCCAAATATTTGATATCCATGCTCCACTTCGTCCAGTCCGGCTCAAACATCTCCCCGCTCCCTGGCTTACTAATGACATAAAACTCATTATGGCCAGGCGCAATGCTGCTAAGGCACGATACAAGAAGGATCCGTCGGATGCAAATCAGAACACATATAGAGAGTTGCGAAATCGGTGTAGTAGATTGTGTAGGGATGCGCAGCGTCGTCACATACATTCTTCTGTTGCAAATGGTGATCCCGCTAAAGTATGGTCATTCTTAAATTCTCTTGGTATTGGTAAGTCTAAGACTTCTGTTCCTAACAACCTCGACCTAGCTTCCTTAAACCATCACTTTTCAGCTCCTTCCTCCATCCCATATAATTTGAAACAAAGTACACTTCAAGCCCTGTCTTCCTCTCCGAACCTACAACATCCTGCATTTTCCTTTCGGCCGGTCTTTGAGCGCGAAGTTGAAGATAATATCCGGGCAGTAAAATCTAATGCTGAAGGTATGGATGGAATTAGCCGGAGGATGATTCTGTTAGGTGTTGATATTCTTGTGCCTATCATTTGTCACGTTTTCAACTTCTCACTCAACACCGGCAGTTTCCCTAGCTGCTGGAGGCAAGCAGTGGTCATACCCATTCCTAAAATTTCTAACCCTTCCTTACCTTCTCATTTTAGACCAATTTCCATTCTTCCCTTCCTTTCTAAAATCCTAGAGCGTCTAGTCCTCCACCAATTTAGTGCCTTTGTCAATTCAAATAATACCCTTAGCCCTTTCCAATCCGGCTTCCGCCCGGGGCACAGTACGACCACTGCTCTGACAAGGGTATCCGATGACATACGTCTGGGAATGTCGAATCAACGGTTGACAGCGCTTGTTCTGTTGGATTTTTCCAATGCCTTTAACACCGTTGACTTAGATATTCTTCTAGCAATGCTTAAGTCTCTCCTTGTAACAGATTCGGTACTAGAGTGGTTTCGCAGCTACCTTTTTGGCCGGCGGCAGTGTGTACGTGCCAATGACAAACTGTCATGTGCTAGCGATGTCACTGCTGGTGTACCCCAGGGTAGTGTCCTTTCTCCTTTCCTCTTTTCGATTTTCATCAATTTTCTCACTCCACTCCTCTCATGTAAATTCCACTTGTATGCTGATGACCTGCAAATCTATTCGCAATCCTCCGTCGATGATATTGAGAGTATGATCGCCAGCCTAAATGATGACCTTGTGACTATTAATGAGTGGAGTCGAACCCATGGCTTAACGGTCAACCCCAATAAGTCACAGGCTATTATCATTGGGGGCACAAAACAAATAGCTAAATTAGACAAAAATGTATACCTTCGCTGACGTTCAACGGTGTCTTATTAAACTACTGTCCTACTGTTAAGAACCTAGGCATCCTCTTCGACTGCACTCTTTCCTGGTCTCCTCAAGTGTCCGAGATAAGTCGAAAGTTGTTCGCTGCCTCTGGGTCACTTCGGAGGTGGAAGAACTTGCTCCCTGTGAAGACAAAGGTTGAGCTTGCGCAATCTCTCCTTTTACCGATTTTGGACTATGCCGATGTCTGCCTTGTTGATTTAAATGTAGATCTGCTTAATAAGCTTCAACGCCTACAAAATCTCTGCATCAGGTTCATCTATGGTTTGCGCAAGTTCGACCATGTGTCTGAATACAGGCACAGGCTTGAATGGCTACCTATTAGGTCGCGTCGTGAGGAGCATATTCTTATTCTTCTTTTTAACGTGCTGTATGATCCTCGTACTCCTTCTTACCTTAAAGAATGTTTCCGGTTTCTCGGGGAGGATCACAATCGTGGTCTAAGGTCCAAATCGGACAACGTGCTTAAGGCTCCCTTTACGCGGTCGGGATATTATAAGGATTCTTTTACAATCCAAGCTACTTTCCTTTGGAACAATTTACCTTCCGAAATCCGTCACTCCAAGTCACTGTCCATCTTTAAGTCTAAACTCCACAAGCATCTTTTGGCTCAGTCATCTGCTAGTAACGTGTTATAGTTTAATTTTATATATATAATGTAAGTATGTATATTTTATATTATGTATTGTATGTGTGTATTTTAGAAATAAATGTATATATTCATTTGTTGTCCATCATATTAGCTATTTATTAAAACTTGCGCACTTCCTCTATCTCCTTCTTAGGTTCCATTAACCAAAGGTTGTCTGGAAGAGATCGCTTTCAGCGATAAGACCGCCTTTGTACATACTAGTTTTAAGTTTATGTCATATGAAAGTGTTTCTTGTGTATGTGCAATAAAGTGTTTATCTATCTATCTATCTATCTACTCCTAGTCAACACCTTTTATTTGCAATAATACATTCTCGTTTAAAGTTGCCAAAACGTCTTAACTGTCAAAGTAATGAGACGACTGAGGCGAAACTCAAACGTAAAAAATATTTATTTAAATTTAAAAAAAAAAAGTTTAAAGTGCTTTTGAATAGTCAAAACATTTTTGCCTACTATCTGAATGTGTAGTAGGTATTTTAGCTGTGGAGAAGAATGGGAGCAAGAAACTCTATAGCGCTTTAAATATAAGTAAGTAACGACATTAACAAAAGAATATGTCGTTACCAAATCATACAATGAACAAACTTACATATTATAAAAACTTAAAAAAAAATCAAAAGTGTAGGTTATATTACAAAGCGAGCCTGCGTAGCTAGAAAGAAGTATTAAACAATCGTTTGGTATATATTAACCACCGCGCGTGGTTGATACCTAACGTACCTAATAACCTATAATTTTAATAATAGATAAATAGTTTTACTTAAATTGCCTATTCGTACCTACATCTTGTGTCAAAATTAAAAGTATAGAATTTGAAATCTATAATGTGGGTAGAATACAAAAAAGTCGTCAAATTATGGTCGTAAATAGTTTAAACTTCATTAATTTAGTGTAAAAGTTACAAAAATAATGTCCCTAATAGAAAAAGTCCGCTGACTGGAGGTTTCTTAGCAGCTTGATTGTGGCTGACTGAAGTAAGGACGTTATAAGATTGTTTTTTGTTTTGGTGAACAGAACAATTACAGATCTAAAAGTTAATACCAATTTATAGTTCATCCGACGTAACTTTAGTAAATATCTCGCTGGCTGGAGGTCGGTTAGAAAAGTTTATAATTCCGTTTTTTATACGGAACAAATTCTGTTTTCAGCATAATTCAGTAGAACATATCCAGATCTAATTCTCTGCATCACTCATAAGTCTCCCAGACATGGGATCCCGCTGGGTGTAGACCCATCTGGCAAACTACATAAAATGTTAGGTATTCTATTAAATTGCAGTAACGTTACAAATTAAAACGCAGTATCAAACTGTCTTACCTCTATTAAGGATGATTTGAAAGTATGATTTGTATAAGGACAACCAAGTAATATGCAGTGGAATATAATTATTACTGCATTTTACCTAGGAGTTTTGTTATTGAGTATATGCAGATATTGCCAACTAATAAGAAGTAATAGTACAAATACTGCAGTTTATTTGGTAATTCATACAAAGCAAATTATCCTCTCCCACACTAAGCTACATTAGCTTATGATAAAACTGCACTTTAATATGTAGTTCTAACTAAAACAATTAAATTATAAAAAATGCAGTAGAATCATTTTGTATGGGCTTCCATTATACTGCTATTTAGTTTGTATTTGTTATGTTATATGTTAAATTACTACTATTTAGCTAGGAAAAACTAAAATAAAATCTGAATTATGGTAACCTATCATAAATTCGAAACTTTCCTGTACGAATTTCAATTGTTCGAAAACGGTATGACGAAGTTTTAAATACCAGATTGTTGCTTTTACATAATTTTGTTAATCCATAAACTTATCATACATACGGTTCATTTTCAAGAAAACCTATTAGCCGATTATCAAAACTACTTTTTTTCTTTTGGAAGATGTTTTGCTTACAATAGCTTTCATATCTAGAAGTATTAAAAATTCGAAGTAAATTTTCTATCTAATAATATCATACCCAGATTATCGTTTTTTTGGTTTTTTATATTTTATTGTTAGGTAAATATACTAAAATGTTTTAAAAAGTTAATAAGTACTTTGTGTTTTGAGTAAGGTTGTGCAACAAAAGTCAGTGACAGAAACGAATAGCGGCAAAACCGACTACACGTAGTCTTGTCTGCCCTACGCTAGAGTGTAATTTAAGCCCGCGTAGGCAGCATGCTGCATGCTGTTTGCATGCTGCATGCTTGCTTGTATGCTGCATGCTTGCTTGCATGCTGCATGTTTGCTTGCATGCTACATGCTTGTTTGCATGCTTAAACGTTACTACGATTACAAGTTGTTCGATGATATGATAGATTTCAATTATTAGAAATGTTGTATTTTTATAATATTGGAAACGTGTTTCTGTGAAACGTTGAGTGGGATTTTATAACATAAAGATTTTGAAAAAATAACAATCTATAATCGGCATTTCAAAACTTTGTCAATTGTATTTTCGGTAAAAAGAAAATTATGGTAAACAAAAAATTACAAAACGTTTTCGGCCAAATAAAATTCGTACAAGAAAATTTCGAATTTATGATAGGTAACCCTGAATTATGTTATTTACTGCAGATTAGCTGGGTAATCTATGATTTTTTGAATTGGAAATTGATTGGCCTTGCTATTGCCAGAAAAAAATCACAGAAAAATAAGTATTTGTTGTAGTTAAGAAAAACATAATTTGATCAGTAGGTTTTGAGTTGGGCTTTCATGATATGTATTTAGCTTAAAAACGCCATTTTCGCTAATACTGCGTTTTAGGCTCGGGAGGGCAATTTTTATTTAAGAGGTTAACATTTATATTTTAATTACTTAGAACATTCAGTATTATTACAGTGTATTTATTAAGTTCGTTAAGTATAATAGGTAGGTCGATAAAGAGTTTGGTTGGGGTACAATCATTTTCACCAATACACAGGATCACCTTTTCTCTAGAGTTAAAATTAAATACTTTACATCCCCTTAATACCTCTTCAGCAGGTGCAAATGGCTTAATAATTGCGCTTATTTTATATTTTTTTGAGCATTGTTGTGTACAATAGATAATTATGTTTCTTTTTTCAGATGATTTGCGCTGATGTATCTTAGTTAATGGTGGAATCGGTGGACCGAACTGGTGGTAGATTAGTTAGGTAGGTAGATTAGGTAGGTAGAATAGATTATGGTCTGTGACAGCTAGATGTGCATGAAGGGTCATTTACCCCACTTGTACCAGTGGGGTGCCGCAGTTTAGGTACGTTCGGCCGGCGTGGCTCCCAGGAAAGCCGCCTAGGCATATGGCAGTAAAGGTTGCCGCTCGGCTCGCACGCTCCACGTCGCGCGTCGTCGCTTAAGGCCAGGTATTTCTCTCTCGCGGCTTCTCTCTCGCTCTCTCGATGGTACGACGGTACGGGACGGGTATAACAGCGAAGCGGCGCGTTTTATAGGTTTTATTGCCTACATGTATAGACTTTATAGGATTGTCTGCTAATTTATCTGCGAATTATTTGTGTCTTTCGTTGAGTATAAAAATTAAATGTAAAGTATCAGTAGTTTAGTCATAATATTGAAAAAACATTACAAAAAGGGGTAACTTTGAGATTTCTTTTCTATCGAGTGAAGATTATTGGATCTTGTAACTGAATGAGACTTTGAATAGATTAGATCCTTAACTAATACATACTTTATTTTTCCAGAATTTAAACCATCATTTTCTATGTCTCAGATGGTTTGAAAAAACTCAAAGCGCGACCTATCTAGCCTTAACTCGTAATCAATGCGCGCGCGCGTAAACCCTGCGCTCCTGACGGACGTCAAATCGATATCGAGTCAGCTTTGCTTATCGGAATATGAACGGTCGGGTCTCACAATAAGTTTCAATTTCGCGTGTAGTCGCCAGAGAGTGAACCTTCTGTACGGTAGTACTATTAGTTATTATGTGCTTGTACCAAGACGAAAAACTAAACAATTTTAAAACACACAAATTTATGCTTATTCATTTTTGTCATTTTTTTATGCTTAAGTTTTTATAAAAGAAGACTTCGCTAAATTGTCTGAGGAGGTCAAAAAGTCGTGGGTTTGCCCGTCTTGTCGCTGCAAGGAACCCAAACAGGACAATTCTAATACACCGATACGCTCTCAGCTACAAACTTCTGCCAATAAAAATATTGATCACTCTATCGGATCTCACCACGACAACGTAACATTACGCTCAAAAACGCGTCCCAGTGCACCCGCTCCTAGCGCCACTGCAAAAACAAGTAATAGCAGCTGTGGATGCCTAACAGCCGACATCATCCGCGACATTATAAGGGAGGAACTGGATCGTAAATTTAACTCCGCAATTACCGACATTCAAACAAAACTTACAAACATCGACGAATATATCAACTTTCTCAATACCGAGCAAGAAAAAGTCGCAAATGAAATTAAAACACAGAATACAACTATAGAAAAGTTAAAAAACGACAACGCGGCTCTCCTCTCTACAACTCGTGATTTATCTCACCGGCTACAGCAGATAGAACAGTTGTCTCGCGCGCACAATTTAGAAATACAGTGTGTCCCAGAACACAAAAGCGAAAACCTTCTAAGCACCGTCAAGCAATTGGGTAATACCATCAAGTGTCCTGTAACCGACTCCGACATACAGTACTGCGGTCGGATCGCTAAATTCAACACCAGCAGTCCTCGCCCTAGGTCAATATTAGTGAAATTTGGTAGTCGCCGCCTCAGAGACACTTACCTGGCTGGAGTAATAAAGTTCAATCGCAACAACCTCTCGGATAAACTGAATACATCCCACCTCGGATACGGCAGTGGTAAGAAGAGTGCTGTATTCGTTTCTGAACATCTTACTCCAGAGGCGAAGTCGCTTCACGCCGCCGCTCGTCTGAAAGCCAAGCAGCTAAACTACAAATTCGTTTGGGTGCGCGATTGCAAAGTTTTCGTGCGAAAAACAGAAACCTCCAGCTTCATTTACATCAAAGACAGTGCAACTCTGGATAGATTAACGTAGCTTTGAAAAATTATTTTCATTTCTAATCATCATCATCATCACCAGCCTGAAGACGTCCACTGCTGAACATAGGCCTCCCCCTTTGACCTCCATCCTGACCGACAACTCGCCACTCGCATCCACCGGTTGCCTGCGACTCTCACGATGTCGTCGGTCCACCTAGTGGGAGGCCTACCAACACTGCGTCTTCCAGTGCGTGGTCTCCACTCGAGAACCTTTCTTCCCCAACGGTTGTCGGTTCGTCGAGCGATGTGGCCTGCCCATTGCCACTTCAGCTTGCAAATCTTACGAGCTATGTCGGCAACTCCGGTTCTTTGGCGAATATCCTCGTTTCGGATTCTATCGCGCAAAGAAACTCCGAGCATAGCTCTCTCCATTGCTCGCTGTGTGACTCTGAGCTTTTCTAAAAGGCCAACAGTTAAGGACCACGTTTCGGTGCCATATGTCATCACCGGCAACACACATTGGTTAAAGACCTTTGTCTTTAGGCACTGCGGAATCTTCGATGCAAAGATATCTCGTAATTTCCCGAACGCTGCCCATCCGAGTTGGATTCTCCGGGCGACCTCTTTGTCGAGGTTGGACCTACCTAACTGGACAATCTGTCCTAAGTAGGTGTAGTGGTCGACAACTTCGATAGTATCGCTCCCAACAATTACCGGTACGGGTTCAACATGGACATTCGACATGATCTTCGTCTTGTCCATGTTCATTTTAAGACCCACCTGTTGGGATACGATATTGAGGTCGCTGAGCATGGTGTTGAGGTTCTCCAGCGACTCCGCCATTATGACTATATCATCGGCAAAACGAAGGTGAGTGATGTATTCGCCATTAATGTTGATGCCGAATCCGTTCCAATTCAAGAGCTTGAAAACGTCCTCCAACGCATTTGTGAACAGTTTCGGAGATATGACGTCTCCCTGTCTCACACCTTTCTGCAATTGGATTGGTTTCGTACTCTCGTCTTGTAATCGGATCGACATAGTAGCGTTTCTATACAAACATTTCAACACTTCGATATACCTATAGTCGATATGGCAACGCTGGAGGGACTGCAACACAGCCCAGGTTTCGATAGAATCGAAGGCTTTCTCATAGTCCACAAACGCTAAACATAAGGGCCGATTATACTCCTCAGTCTTCTGTATAATCTGGCGGAGCGTATGTATGTGGTCTATGGTACTAAAGCCTTTTCGGAAACCGGCTTGTTCGGGAGGCTGGAAGTCGTCAAACCTGCGTTCGAGACGGTTCGTAATGACTCTCGAAAACAGCTTGTACACATGGCTCAGGAGTGAGATGGGTCTATAATTCTTCAATAAGGTGTTATCGCCTTTCTTGAAGAAGAGCACCACCGCACTCCTGTGCCATGCTTCTGGCGTAGTACCTTCGAGCATGACGGAATTAAACAACTTCTGGAGGACTACGAGTATCGGTTTTCCACCCGCTCGCAGAAGTTCAGTGGTAATTCCGTCATCACCCGGCGCCTTGTTGTTTTTAAGCTGTTTAAGAGCCATACTAATCTCATACAGGCTGATGTCAGGGATATCTTCGGTATAGTGTCGGGTTAACTTAGCTCTGGTGTCCTGAGCTGTACCAACAGCGGGCTCTTGTGTTGAGGTGTACAACTGTCCATAAAACCTCTCGAGCTCTCTCAGAATCTCCGGCTTCGACGAAATGACACTGCCGTCCTCGATCTTCAGCTTAGTCATTTGGCTCTGACCAATAGACGAATTCTTTGCGAACACTTTGGCGCCTTGGTTCCGCGCAATTGCATCCCTAATGCATTTAGCACTAAAGGAGCGCAGGTCGTGTCGCACAGATTTCGAGATTCGTCTATTGAGTTTGCCATATTCCGACATATCAGCTGAAGATTGCAGTATCATTTCTTTCCGGTCTTCCATTAACTTAATGGTTCCGTCTGAGAGCTTTTGAGGCTTTTTCCGGCGTGGGGTCTTAAAGAACTTAGACCCCACAGCTTGGACAGTTTCCACAAGCCCGCTGCTGATCTCGTCCACAGTTTCGCTCTCGGCTAGGCACTGGAAGCGATTTTGGAGTTCGAGTTGAAAGTGTTCCGGGCTCTGGATCTGGGCAGGGCCAGGACGGAGTGTGGACTTCACCAGACGTGACCTCTCGAGCTTGATGTTGATATTCAGTGTGCCTCTAACAATCCGGTGATCGCTACCGGTTTTCACCCTACTGATCACGGAGACATCACTGAATATACGCTTCTTGGTCGTCATGATGAAGTCGATCTCATTTCTGGTTGAACCATCGGGGCTTATCCACGTCCACTTCCTGGTTGGTCGCTTCCGGAAGAAAGAGTTCATCAAAAAGAGTTCCTCCTTCTCCATAAAGTCGACCAACCGTTGGCCCCTTTGGTTCCGCTGTCCATATCCATATTGCCCCACTCTCAACTCATCGCCGTTCCTTGTGCCTACCTTTGCATTGAAGTCCCCCATAACAACGGTGAAGTACGTTTCGGAGGAATGTATGGCTTCAGATATCTCCTCATACAGAGCCTCTACTTCTTCGTCAGGGTGTGTCGAGGTTGGTGCATATACCTGTATGACCTTCAGCGAATACCGATCGGTGATTCTGAGTATAAGGTACGCAACTCTACCTGACACACTATCGACCTTGATAACGTTGTTAACAAGGGACTTGCGGACGAGAAACCCAACACCACCCTGGGATTTTCGTTCTCCTTCCCGGAAGAAGAGCATGTTGCCAGAATCAAGGACTACCATATCCTGCCCCTCTCGTCGGATTTCTGATAGTCCCATGATGTCCCACCGCAATCTGCTCAATTCTTCCTCCAGCTCTACAATCTTTGCATCGGTCCTCAACGTGCGGATGTTGTGCGTTGCCAGGGCCAAGGTTCGTTGGTGGGTGTGTGGGTAGCCGAGCAACTGCCGGTGATTCTTCGCACCCCCTGCTCCTCCGTTACCTGACCAGCTACCCGTTGGGCCAGGGATAAAGGAGCTGCCGGGGACTGGGGGCCGTGGGCAAATATTGTCTGTCATGGGGGGGGGGGGGGGGGGGTTTGCCATAATCCCCACGCTTGGCAGGCGGCTTGGGGATCGCAGCGGGTCACCGTTTAGCTAGAGGACGCTGCGGCCCGTCCTCCGGTGGCTGGTCGTAGTTTTAGGACATACCCGGGTCCACCAGGTCCCGGTCATTTCTAATATAATTTTATTATTCCCGATTAACTTCCTGACATTGTATTGTTTTAGAGTCATTCACTGTTACTGTACTGTTTAGTTAACAATCCTTAGTCATATTTAATTTTACTTTACTTTACGTTTATGATTCAGTACTATTATCAAAACGTCAGAGGTCTGCGAACCAAAACGATTGATTTTTATAATAATATTGTGTGTAGCAATTATGATGTGGTTATCTTGACTGAGACATGGTTGAATAGCGGCGTTTTCGATTCAGAACTTTTTGACAACCGTTACGTAGTTTACAGGCGCGATAGAGAGACCAGCGGCTTCCATAGTAAAAAAGATGGAGGGGGTGTGCTTATAGCTGTTTCTAGACAGATTCCTTCCATACGCCTGCAGTGCTTCGAGTCCAAATGTGAGGACCTATGGGTCAGGCTTGATTGTCAGAACGCCGACGGCGAAACAGAGCACTTATATTTAAATGCAATTTACTTGCCTCCACCTGTTCAGAAACATGTTCTCGATGAGTATCTTCATAATTGCAATAGAGTGGTTGAAGAAAATAACATCAAAATGCTTGCACTTGTGGGAGATTTCAATATGAGCTCTATCAAGTGGAGATTTGATGACAGTTCAGATTCCCTTGCTGATGGAAATAGCGGCAGTCTCACAACTTCACTCTTGGACTTCGCTGTGTTTCATGATCTTAGGCAGTACAACAAGGCTCCAAACAGCAATGGAAACTTCTTGGATTTAGTTTTAAGCAACATTGACATTACCGATGCTAAAACCACGGACGATCCGATTACCAAGATCGATCCACTACACCCTCCATTGCTGTTTAAGTCGAATACGCGAGCTCAAAGTTCCCTACATTATAACGAAAGCAGCAGATTTTGTTTCCATAGGGCAGACTATGAGTCAATTATTAAAGACCTGGAAGAAATATGCTGGGAGGAAGAATTTAAAAACTGCCTAGCGGTTGATGACATGCTGTCTATTTTCTACAAACATATACAAACTGCGATCGTTAGGCACGTCCCTAAATACAAAGCTAAATCTAAGAAATACCCCATATGGTTCACACGGGAATTAATCAGTCTACTACGAGAAAAATATAAATACCGTATGAAACTGCGTAAATTTAATCATAACCCACTCGATCAACTGTCTTTTGAGTTACTTAGAACACGTTCGGAACGACTGATTACTAGTTGCTATAATCAGTACATTTCTAGACTAGAGCAAAGTTTGCGATCTAATCCCAAACTGTTCTGGTCTTTCACCAAAAGCAAGCGAAAAAATGACAGTCACTATCCTTCACGAATGGTTCTGGAAAATAACGCGGCTTCTAATGGTGTCGACATTTGCAATCTATTTGCCAAGAGCTTTTCTTCTATTTATCAAGCAACCAAACACCCGCCAAACATTTCTCATAATATCAGGGTCCCATCTTCAACCAGCAACTTTCTTACCACCGTAAAGTTTAAAGATGATCAGGTTTTAAAAATATTAAAGAGATTGGATGTCAGCAAGGGCTCGGGCTCTGACGGTCTGCCGTCACTTTTCGTTGCACGTTGTGCGACCGCCTTGGCAAAACCTCTATGCCTAATACTGAATAGATCACTAGTCACGGGCACATTTCCATCTGCTTGGAAGGTTGCTCTGGTGGTTCCACTATTTAAAAATGGCGAAAAACATTTTATACAGAATTACAGACCAATTTCCATCTTGTCTGTCTTTGCCAAGGCGTTCGAGCAGCTGCTGCACCCAATCCTATTTTGGCATTTCAAGAACCTCATAGACTCCCGTCAGCATGGCTTTGTAAGGAGCAGGTCGACAGCAACTAACCTCACTTCATTTATAGAATCCGTCTCTCACAAACTCGACGATCGTTCTTCAGTGCATGCAATTTACACGGACTTTAGTAAGGCCTTTGATCGGGTCAATCATGAAGTGTTGCTTTCCAAGCTCTCCGCGTACGGCATTGGCGAGCCCTTGCTGGGCTGGTGTCGGTCGTATTTATCGGACAGATCTTCCAATGTGGTGGTAAATGGTTTTTCCTCGGATTCTTTCCCTGTTGCATCTGGTGTCCCGCAAGGGTCACACCTGGGTCCTTTGATGTTTAATGTTTTTATTAATGATATTGGAGAGTGCTTCAGAAATTCCGAGTACTTATTATTTGCAGACGACCTTAAGTTTTTCAGAAAAGTAGACACCCAGTCAGACGCAAATTTATTGCAGAACGACATCGACAACTTAGTGGACTGGTGCGAGGCGAACCATATGGACTTAAATGTTTCCAAGTGTTGCTGCATGAAATTCTCACGAAAAAAAAAAGTCTCTGAACATGAATATGGAATTGGTGAGGATACTTTGGTGAATGTTGTTACTGCAAGAGATCTCGGAGTTCGCATGGACGAGAAACTTAACTTTAATCCTCACATCAATGATATTTGTTGCAGGGGCTTCAAAAGCCTTGGCTTTATCCTTCGTCATTGCAAGAATTTTAAGTCTCCCAGAACTAAAATTCTTTTATATAATTCGTTTGTTCGTAGTGGTCTGGAGTACTGCGGTGTGGTATGGAGTCCTTTTTATGAAGTGCACTCAAAAAGAATTGAAAGCATCCAAAAGCGATTCTTATGGCACCTAGCATACTCGTGCCATTTAGGCAAGAATATAATAAAATATGCTGATAGGTTAGACCATTTTAAAATGGATTCTCTTCTGGATCGAAGACGTCTGCATGATATGCTTTTCCTTTACAAGCTAGCGAATGGCATCCTTGACGCGCCAGGCTTACTGGGTTCGCTTTCTTTCTCAGCTCCCCTAAAACTCCCTCGGGCATCGAAAGGGAAGGTGCTTGTGGGCCGACCTTGCAAGTCCAACCTCGGTCAGAACGCGCCTATTAACCGTATGATACGAGAGTTTAACGTCTTAGCGAAAACCAAGGACCTGGATTTATTCGGGGGTGGCATTCGCGGCTTCAGAAGGTCTATCCTATCATAATTTAGTGGAAGTGTTTCATATATTTTATTTTATTTTATTTAATTCAATTTAATATCAATTTAAATTCAATAGCGGTATTTTAATTCTTTGTTGCGTATTTTTATTATCAATTAATTTTTCGCCTTAATTAAATTCTAATGTTATTTTATAATATTTTATAAATGTCGATAAAATTTTAGATTAAGTATTTAATGTGCAATTGCGTGCGGTCTTCACCTATAATTGTATTTGCATCTAGTTTTTTTTTTTTTTTAAATGATGTCCCTTGCTATATCTGATGTAAAATACGTTGGTGTTCTGAATAAATAAATAAATAAATAAATAAATAAAAAAAAATATTTGAATGATTAAAAATGTCAACCTTAATAGTTAGGTACTAATATTTTCCAAAACTCATTTCAGCCGTTACTTTTTTACTTTAAAAACTCAGTTATTTCCAATTTCTATTACTTACCACAATATCAATACAATAATTGGAAATCACATTTAATTTTATTCTTTTAAGTAATAACTTAAGTTAACAATTCATTATGATTTATCATTCTTCATCTTTCATCCCAAAAAAACGATAAATTACCTATAAATTTTAGCCGTTTGTGTCGCTAGGGGAGAGACACTTGATGACCTTCTTTCCTACTTGGAAAAGACTTAGGCATCTGGGATTTTTACCTGCGATTGGTTGTAATTGCTTAGGAGAAAATATAGAGGGTTTTGAGGTATTGGTCCAGGGGTTTTGGCGGGAAAAAATAAAAAAACACTTGTGTCTATACGAAGCACACCCACATAAATACTATCGGACCCTTACCTAATTGTCATCTAAATACATTATTTTTTTGTTTAGTTGTAACTTTTTTGTTTTTCGGTTTTTTGGTTTGAATTTCTCTACCAATTAGGGCCTTTCCAGTAGGTACCTCGTCGGGAAAGTTCATAATTTTTTCTTTGGATTTTATATTTTTTGTAGATTTTATAAGTTTTTAGGCTATTTTTTCAGTTTTCTTAGACTTAATTTCTTGTTTATTTATCTTTTTTAATCGTAATTTTCTCAAATTTTTCATAGATTAAGGTGTTGGTTTTTAGTATTATTATAGTTAGTAGGGTTATCTAGAATTAGTGTAGGCTAGGTTTCATCCCAATTTGGGTAATAGTTTTGTAGTTTTTAATTTCTTCCCAAAAGTCGTCATTTTCACCGATTTTTGGGAGTTTTTTGTTTGTCAAAAATCTACTTTGTCTTTTTTGTTGGTGGGGTATTGCAGGCCGGTTATCACTGCATCGGCCCACATACTTTGTTATTTGTTTTCTCCTCGGGAAAGGTTAACCCGGCTCCTTCAAAGTCGGGCTAACCTAACTTTCTTGAAATTTTGTATGGAGAATTTGCCACCTTAGGTAAACTTTCCATACAAAAATTTTTAAAATTTTCAAAGTGCGCAAAATAGTTGTTGTAAATAATTATTAAAAATGCCCAAGCCGGGCAAAAAAGCGGGTGTGGAACCGAAAAGGTCCGGAGACGAGGCCGAAATGTCCGGAGGTGCGGAGGACCCGGAAGACCCGGATTATGCCTGGGAATTTGTTGCGGCCCACCAGAAGCGCACCTTTGCGGAGGCCTCCCTTACGTCGGACGACGAGCCGTCCGGAATCCGCAAGGAGAAACCTGGTGGCAAAGCCAAAAAGGTTGCAGTCGATCGGAGCGGAGGTGACCAGCGCTTGGTAAAGCTGGGCACCTCAATAGGGCTTGCCGCAGCCAGAAGGGCTGCGAGAGACCCCTCGGTGGAGGAAGGTTCTGGGGAGGAAGTGGAGGAAGAAGCCCCCGCTCCCGCTCCCGTGAAACCAATCTACAGGGGAAAGGGGCTGACCTACCTTAGGCAAAAAGAAGTAGAGCAGGCGCTTGGGGAATGCCAGTACGCGGACGTCCCCTGTCAGGAGGAGGAGGTGGAGAACACCAAGCCTATGATGCTCAAATCCTAGCAGGAGATTCTGGAGGCGGCGGAAAAGAGCGTAATGTTGGTGAAGACCTCTGCTGACAAGTCCCAGAACTGAAGGGCACAGTAAAGAGGGACATCAACATTGGGGTCGCAGAAATGCTTGAATGCATCCAGTCCCTCAGAGACATGTCCAAAGCTGAGGAGACCCATAGGATGTATAAAAAAAATGAGAGGCTCCGCCGCGAGGTGAAATTGTTAAAGGCCGAGATGAAGGCCATCAAACGGCCGCCGGTTGCGGGCCGCCTGACCATTGGGTGGGCACAGATACAGGTGGTGACCCTGGAGACACTCCCAGTTCGGTGTTACAGGTGCTACGGTGCGGGTCACACCAGATTCACATGTGACTCCAAAATAGACCGTAGCACCCTATGCTTCAAATGCAGCGCCCCCGGGCTCCAGGCGGCGGACTGTACGGCGAAAAAGCCCATGTGCATCGTCTGCAAAGAGGCCAAACTCCCGCATGAGCACCAGCTGGGCGGGAGGATATGCAGGCCCCCCGTCACGAAACCGAAAATGGCTCCATGGATAAGGGGCCCCCCCAGCGATAAAGAAGCGCGATGCGCCCACGAATATGGAAGTGACGGAAACGGGACCAAATGCCAGCACAAACTAAGCGCATCCTACAGGTGAACCTGAATAACGCCGCCAATGCCCAGGACCTCATGGTCCGTCAAATGGCGGCGTTAGGCATTAGTGCGGCCATAGCATCGGAGCCGTACTCCATTCCCGAACGGGCGAATTGGGTGGGGGCCACAGATGGGAAGGTGGCGATCACCACCTCGGCTATCTCTAGTGAGGCCCCAATTTCCCTACGGGAGCAAGGGGAGGGGTATGTGGCGGTCGAATGGGGGGACATCGTTTTGGTCGACCACCGTTAGGGGAGAGGTCGTGGAGGACTTCTTGGTTGAAGCCGGATTGGTCGTGCTGAACAGGGGCAACACGAGCACGTGCGTAAGATGGCAGGGGGAATCCAACGTGGACGTCTCTTTCACGACCCCTGCCATAGCTGCGCGCGTGACAGACTGGGAGGTGCTGGACCAGGAGACGTTAAGCGACTATGTGTACGTCTATTTCAGGTTATCCGGCTTCCCAGCAGTCGCCCTTACCCCACAACAGGGAATCCGGACGGTACGGTTTAAGAGGTGGGCCCTCACGCGCCTTGACAGGGATGCTGCAAATGAGGCGGCGATGATAGAGGGCTGGCTGCCCCCCCCCCCCCCCCTCCGCTAACCTGGATGTGGACCAGCGGGCCGTCGTCTTCCGCGAATTGATGACGCGGATCTGCGACGTGCCATGCCCCACCGACTGCTGGTCGGTGTCCACACAAGACGGCTCTACCAGCGATGCCGGAGAAGAAGACATACGGCTGAGGAGGAGGCGGAATTGTATAGCCCCCTCCAACTGGCCAGGTGGGACCTGAAAGTGGAGATTATGAGGGCAAAAAAAGCTGCGTGGGAGGAGTTTCTGGCCGACTTGGACAGGGACCCTATGGGCGCCCCATATCGATCAGTACGCAACCGCATGCGGAACTCGGCGCCCCCCACCGAGTCGTTCCGGCTGGAGCTCCTGACCCGGGTCGTGGAGGCCCTATTCCCAGCCCGGGTGTTTGAGACTGCGCCTTTCGTTGCCCCGGAGCACGACGCAGAGGTAGATCCACAGTCCATTCCAGGGCTGACGGATGGTGAGCTGGAGATGGCCATCGATCGCCTACACCTCAAAAAAAAGGCTCCGGCGCCGGATGGGGTACATGGGAAGGTGTTGGCCCTGGCACTGGAGCACACTGGGCCCAGACTGAGGGAACTCCTTGACACATGCCTGCGCCAAGGTAGGTTCCCCAAATGTTGGAAGGAAGAGAGGCTCTGCCTTCTAAAAAAGGATGGTCGACCGCCGGACTCCCCGTCAGCGTACCGCCCCATCGTCCTTCTCGATGAGGCGGGAAAATTCTTTGAGAGGATAATTGCGTCCCGCATTACGGAGCACTTAGGCGGCGATGGCCCAGACCTAGAGGACACACAGTTTGGGTTACGGAAGGGAAGGTCGACGGTGGACGCCATAATATCACTAAAGAGGGCGACAGAAGAGGCCGTAGCGAGAGGGGAAAGGGTAATGGCGGTATCGTTAGACATAGCTAACGCATTTAATACCCTTCCCTTCAGTGCAATTGTGGAGGCCCTCAGGTACCATAGGGTGCCCTGGTACCTGAGAAGAGTCATATCGGACTACCTAACGGACAGATCCGTTCTGTACCTCGAGCCGGGAGGAGCGCAAATCTGTGCTCGCAGAATGACGTGTGGAGTACCCCAAGGCTCCGTCCTCGGGCCGCTCCTTTGGAACCTGGGGTACAACTGGGTCCTTCAGGGGGTCCTGCTCCCGAGGACGAGTGTCATCTGCTATGCAGATGACACTCTGTTCACGGCAAGGGGCCGTGACTACCAGGAGGTCGCCCGTAGGGCATCAGCGGCCGCCACGCTGACGGTCACGCGGATCAGGCTGCTGGGGTTAGAGGTGGCACTGCCAAAAACGGAGGCCATACTATTCCATGGCCCCCGGGGCCGGCCCCCCAAAGATGCCCGAATTCGGGTGGATGGAGTCTACATCAACAGTTGCGCCTCAACTCAAGTATCTAGGGCTAACGCTTGACAGCCGGTGGAAGTTTGAGGCGCACTTTGCGAATCTTGCCCCGACAGTGGTGGGGGCGGCAATGGCCCTAGCAAGGCTTTTGCCAAACTTGGGCGGTCCCGGCGACAGTTGCCGCAAGCTGTACGCCGGAGTGTTAAGAAGTATGGCCGTATACGGTGCCCCGGTTTGGTCGGATGCCCTGTCAAGGAAAAACGCAGCCTTCCTGCGCAGACCGCAGAGGATAGCGGCCATCCGAGCCATCCGGGGGTACAGGACCGTTTCGTTTACGGCCGCTACGGCCATAGGAGGGATGCTTCCCTGGGAGCTCGAGGCCAAGGTACTCACCGAGGTCTACGAGTTCCGTGCGGAGGCGAGAGCTAGGGGGGAAAGTCCCGCACAAGCGGAAATAGAGGGAGCAAGGCGCGAGGCCCGTGATATGGCGTTGTGGCAATTGGAGGAGAATCTGAGAACCCCAGAAGCTGGTGCCCACACCATTGAGGCAATCCGCCCGGTCCTGCAGGAGAGGACGGACAGGTCCCACGGCGCGGTCTCATACCACCTAACGCAGCTCCTAACGGGACACGGGTGCTTCGGGAAGTACCTCCACAGGATTGGCAGGGAGGAGACCCCTGTCTGCCACCATTGCGGGGAAGAAGAGGACACGGCTCAGCACATCCTTGAGTCGTGTAGTGCCTTCGCGTCACAGAGGCGTACGCTGGAGCTGTCCGTGGGAGTGGGGGGCACTCTAGCTCTGCCGGATGTGGTCGCTGCAATGGTGGAGAGCAAGGTGTAATGGCGTTGGGACGGAGACCCGAAATGAAACAATGTCTTGCGTTGAATCAATAATCTTTATCCTCTAGTGTATCATCTTAAATACTAATTAACATCACATCTATACGTGACTAGAGGAAGGACGCCTTGTCAATCAGGAAGACCTTAATTATCACGTACTATTGAGTACGTGCTGATAGTGTAATTCACTATATCACACCTCCCCTGAAAAGGCTAGGCATCCCTTCCCTGAAAAGTAAACTCTTATTTTCTAAATATCTTAGTCCTATTCTTATGAACTATATATTCTTTATTATTCTTTAATATTTTTACATTAGTACCTAGCTCTTCTAAAACTTCAAATGGACCTAAATACAAGTCATTCAATTTATTATAATTTTCATTCTTATACAAGAGTAGATCACCTTTTTTGTAGTGTACTTCCTTACAATCTAAATCATAATTAGTTTTTCTACTTTGTTTTGATATTAATAAGTTGTTCCTGGCATCATTATGAGCTTTTTGCAATCTAAATTTTAACTCCGATGGATAATTGTCGTATACATATAAGGGATCAACTTTACTAACTAAATTACTAGGTACGTTACATGTTTTCCCAAAAACTAGTTCATAATTGGTACTAGTATTTACAGAATTATTATAAGCAAAGCACCAATATGGTATCCAGGTACTCCAATTTGCCGACTGATTCTGTCGGCTGAATTTAACTTATCAATATTTAGCAATTTACATACTGTTTCTAACGTGGAATTAATAAATTCCGTTCCACAGTCAGTCGCAATAACCCTGGGAGTACCATATCGTAAAATAAAATTTTCAGTAAAAACCCTAGCAACAGTTTCAGCTGACTTATCAAGTATTGGGTAAGCTTCTACAAACTTTGTCAATTCGCATTGTATTGTTAATATGTATTTATTACCCAAATTATCGACCTCCAACGGCCCCACAATATCTAAATATAATTTTTCAAAAGAAGTAGATGCTGTAGTGGTTATTACCATTTTCTCTTTATTATTTTTATTACAAAATTTCTGCTTTTGGCAATCTTTACAGCGAGTCACATATTCAGTTATGTCTTTTTGCATATTACTCCAAAAATATTTTTTTCGAATATTCTTAGTCATTTTATTTATGCCTACATGACCACTTGTCGGCAATAAATGATAATCATTTAGTATAACACGTATCAAGTCTTTATTTGTAACATGTTCAACTTGGTTATTAATAATACATAACCGCGGTAATTCTTTATGTTTCATGAAAGTTTGGGTCAAAATTTTAATAAACTTTTTATTAAACCCATTTTTAATCACAACGACTTCTACAATATTATATTTTTTACATAATGCACTCAGTTCTCCTATCGTTGCGTCTCGGCGCGCCTCCGTTAGTAGAGATTCCTGATTTATGTAAATAGTAGAGTCACTAAATAACATATCACCCGTCTGTGAGACGTATCTTTTCTTTTTCCTCAACTTCACGAAGTTTTCATACGAACAAATATCTAACCTTACATCATTTTGTGATTTCTGCATAATATCTACCACTCTTGGTTGCCTATGATCAACAGGGGGCTCAACCCTGCTACTTCCAGAGGTAGCGGGTTCATTATTTTGCTCCATGGTTCTTTTCATTGAACGGGTTAATACCCCCAAAAAATTTGAATTTAGATTTTTTAACTCGTCTGATGTTATAATGACTCTCGATAAGGCATCTGCCGTTACATTTTCGGAACCTTTTATGTATTCAATATCGAAATCATATTCTTCTAAACAAAGTCTAAACTTAGTTAAACGGCTACTAGGATCTTTTATGCTAAATAAATGAACCAATGGTCTATGATCTGTTAATATTTTAAATTTTCGTCCGTATAAATATGGTCGAAAATGTTTTATAGCCCACACTACCCCTAATAACTCTTTATGAATGGTTGGGTAGTTTATTTCTGAACTGTTTAATTGTCTGCTTGCATAAGCTACGGGCTTATTATTTCCATTTGATAATACAGCCCCCAAGGCTACCCCTGACGCATCGGTTTGCAACCGGAAAACATTATCTTTTCCAAAATCTGGATAATCTAAGACAGGAAATGAACTAAGTGACTTTTTTAAGGTCTGAAATGCCACGTCACATTCTTCCGTCCACTGAAACTCGACATGTTTCTTACAAAGACGGTTTAGTGGGTACACTATTGTGGCAAAGTTTTTTATGAATTTTCTATAAAAGTTCGCAAAAGCCACAAAACGACGAATCTCATTTACATTTTTAGGTACTGGGAACTTTTCCAAGACCTCGATTTTACTGTTGTCTGGCAACACCCCGTTTGGCGTAATAACATGCCCTAAATAATTAATTTCTTTCCTCAAAAATTCGCACTTACAAGGGTTTAGTTTTAAATTAACTGACCTAAACCTCTCAAATACACTCATTAAATTTGTATTATGCTGCGATAGGCTTTTCCCGAAAACTATTACGTCATCGAGATATAGAAAACATATCTCGTATTTTAAACCCGATAGAGCCATAGACATAAGTTTAGAAAATACGCTAGGACTCGTTTTGAGACCCATAGGTAATCTTTTCAGTTGATATTGCTTATCAGCTGTAAAAGAAGTGAATTTCCTACATTCTGGTGATAACCCTAGCTGGTAATAACTAGAACTGAGGTCTAAATGAGAATAGTATAAGCATCCCGAAAGTGAGTCAATAATTTCTTGTATATTTGGTAACGGGAACTTTTCGTCTACTATTTTTTTATTTAAAAGTCTATAATCTATTACGATTCTCCACTTTTTTTCACCGCTACTGTCAGCTTTTTTCGGAAGTAATAATAATGGAGAAGACCATTCGCTGGTACACTCTTCGATAATATCTTCTTCTAACAATTTACCTACCTGTTTTATTAACTCAGCCTTCTGAGCGTGCGGTATTCTATACGGTTTGACATAAACAGGAGACGCGTCATTTTGCAGTTTAATGTTGTACTCGTATAAGTTTGTAACGGATAGCTTATCACCCGGCATATGAAAGATATCTGCATATTTTGCACATATTTTCTCAATAGACCGTCTCTCTTCATCACCAAGATATGTTTTTAATTTAAGAAAATCGAATAGTTGTTTAACCCTCTCGACAGATTTTCCGTTTTCCGTATCAAAAGAGCATACGAAATAATCCGAGTATTTTCTAATTTTCGGGCTAAAGTTATTTAATTTTACATCTTCTTCCCGTGTGTTTAAAAATCGCACCGGAATCTTTTTCCCGTCTCCTACTACCACGGCGCCTGCTACAAATACGCCTGCAATAACTTCCTCCGCTAAAATGACACATTCGCCCTTTATCTCTGACGAAACATATTTTACGACCTCACATCTCCCTGGAATAGTCGTTATTATGTTTTTACCTAAGCCTAATTCTAGACTTATCTTATCCTGTAATGTAACCAGCTTATTTTCATAGTTAATTTTACAACTATATTTTAATAAAAAATCTTCTCCTAAAATTCCCTCATTTTTACAGTGGAAGTTGCTAAACACATAAAACTTATGCCTAAAATTATAATTGTTAACACATAAGTCTAGATAAACATAACCTATTGATACTAAATCCCCACATACTCCTTTAATCTTAATTTCATCCCTTACTAGTTTTGCGTCGCGGGACACGCTACGGAGTTTATTTAACCAATCTAACTTTAAAATTGAAATGCTTGCTCCTGTGTCTACTAATAGAGAAATTTGAGTTTGACTACAAGTAAAACAAACGTAATTACCACTACCATAACTACAAATATCTACCTCAGCGCTATTCAGAACGAAAAAAATCATCGCTATGATGTTCGTTCTGACGTATACTCTGACGTTCACTTTCGTTCTCGTCATTAGACTGTTCTGCTGAGTCAACTAAGAAATGTACATTCCTACGTTTATTATGAGGTGACGTAAACCTGGTGTTGCGCTGACCCTGAAACCTATTCGAGTTATAGTAGGCACGACCCCGACCTTGCTGACTCGTCGCGTTGTTGTTACGTGACTTATTATATTGTTGATGATAGTTTTTATTTATCTTTTCAAATCGCTGGTTCGAAACATAGTTAACATAATTGTTTATTGGTGGTTTCACTACCGAGTCTTCTTGTTCTAAGGCTATAGTTATTGCCTGCCTAACTGTGCTTACGGACCTAGACGTAACTATAATGCTTGTACGAGCATTGTTTAGGCCGTCAGCGAAACGCTTGATAGCCATTTTTTCATTAATCGGCTTTAATAAATTATATGCCGACTCGTCTCCATTAGCCTGTGCTGTACTTAAATCGTTGGACATTTTTTCGATTTCACTACCAAACACTTCTATGGTCTTGTTTCCTTGCCTACATCGTAGCATTCGGTCTAAAATGGCTGTGTATGATTTAATCGGAATTAAAACATTTTTTATATCTTTTATTAGGTCTGCCACAGACACATAAGACTTATTAATTTTTGTTTTAGCACTGCTAGAAAGACGAGTTTTTAAAACAAAATTGATTAACAGAGGCTGGTCCTCGTTTCTAAGGGTACTACTATAATACTCTATTCCGTCTATTAGTTGGTTAATTTGCGTTTCGTCGCAATCTACTACTGGGAGGAGCGTGAGCGCGACTTTTAGATCGAACGTGGCCATGGTTGTGATCGTTTCTGAATGATGCGGGTTAACGAGTGACTCGATTTCCTCAAAATTACATAAAAACTTTGACGATATTGCTTTTGTTATTTGTAATTCTACAGCATCTATCCCTTTTTTACATAAGTCTGCAGATATTTGTTCAAAAATATTTTTAATTTCCTTTGCTCTTAAAAACTTATTCTGCCCCTGAGCGGAATAACGTTTGTCCTTACTTAATTTAATAATAGAGTCTCTAATAGCCTTAAGCTCACTCAAGAGTTCTGACAGGTTTGCCATGAACACACTTTAGAAAAAAAAAAAAAAATCACTCACACACACACATAGATTCTTGGTAGCATAGTTATATTAATTCGTGCTGGCTTACACGTTCTGTGCTGGTCCAATTGCCCGTCGAACCGCTCTGCGTTCTACCTCTTCTAATAGTCGTGCGTTGAAGTAACGTAGCAGCCTAAGTACTATATAGCCCGCTAGTACAACGACGATGGTCAGTAAAAAGATCTCTGAAAGTTGCATCCCAACGGCCAAGGGAGTTGATGCTGCCGCCGATTGAGTTGGTGATTGACTGACAATAATATTGTCTTTAGATTGTGGGTTTCCCATAGTTAAACAATTTTGGCTTACAGTTTTTCTTCTTATTTCCTTCGTCCTTCTTGTAGGCCCGTGTAGCACTATTTTCCTGATATTTTGTAGACTTCAACTAGCGATTTCGCGGCGCGGACTTGTGACACCATGTCACGGTCGCCATGTAATGGCGTTGAGACGGAGACCCGAAATGAAACAATGTCTTGCGTTGAATCAATAATCTTTATCCTCTAGTGTATCATCTTAAATACTAATTAACATCACATCTATACGTGACTAGAGGAAGGACGCCTTGTCAATCAGGAAGACCTTAATTATCACGTACTATTGAGTACGTGCTGATAGTGTAATTCACTATATCACAAAGGGTAATTGGGCAGTGGTGGCTGGCTTCGCTGCGGAGTGCATAGGCCTCAAGGAGGAGGCCGAACGCGTCCGGGAGGAGTCAGCCCACGCTGCGTCAATTAGGAGGAGGAGGACAGGGAGGCGGCGTCGAAGGTACGCGGACCTCCACCCACCGTAAGGTGATGCCGGGCGTCTGGCGGAGGTCAGGTTCTGCACTGGCGGCCGGTTGCCCGATGGCTTGCTGTTAGGATTAAGTTCGTGGGTTTATGTTTAGGTTTAGGTACATGTCTAGTTTTAGGACTTTGTCCCCATTGGTCTGATGGGAAGATGGGCACTGGCATGGGTATTTGATTATACCACCCCAAATGCCCAGGGGTCCGATGGACGGCATTGTCGTGTGCTGTCCTGTCGTGTCTCTTTCCATGTTTTTGTGTACTAAATACGGGTGGTAGTGGACAGGACTGCTGTCCAACGTCTGGTGTTGTGTGTCTGGATTGTTAGTTTAGTGTTTGTATTGTGGGTTGTCCTTTTACGGACCTGGTGCGTGGCCCCACGCGGACGCCATGATGAGCCACGGGGCGCTCTTCTGAGGGCGTCCCCTGGCTCGGAGCGGACACGGTGGGGGTCACGTACCAGTAAATGTGCGAAATTGTGTGTCGTGTCTTGGGGTTGGGGAGCTGGCACGGAGGCTTTATGCAGAAGCCATGATGAGCGACGAAGCGCCTCCCCCAAATGGGGGGCGGGTCGCTCGGAGCGGATGCGGGGAGCCCCGCGCCAGCAAATTGGGGTGGGTTTTGTTGTGGTCGTGTTGTTGTTGTGTCGTGTTGTGTCTCGTGGTTGTTTATACTCGTTTATGTTGGTGTAGGACCAGTTCGCAAACTCCCCGGGAAGCAATGATGAGCGGCGGGGCGGCTAGATGACCAATTTGGTCGAGGTTGTCGTGCTGTCCGGCTGTCTCGGAGCGACCCACAATGTAGTCTCGAACTGATGGTCTGTGGTTGTTTGTGCGCATGCCTGCGAAGACGTGGGCATGTTCTTGTCATGTGTTGTCTCGTGTCCTGCGAAATTGGGTTGTGTTGTGTCCGCATGTCCGGGTAAAGCCGGGCATGTCAGTCATGTGTCGTTTTGTGTCTGCCCTCTAAATGGGCTGGGTCGTGTTGTGCCGTTTGCGCGTAGTCGCCGTGTGTTGGCGCGTAACGGCTGCTACGCAGTGGTTATAGGCCAACACACGGCGACGGGGTGGCACCGCGAGGTAATACCCCCGTGGTCAGGTCCCGTGGCCGCCACCTCAAGCCTTATGCTTTCGGAGTTTGGTCCCCCGGTGATTAGCGGGTAGGCCCCTCCCTCTCGCCCGACGACTACGTCGTGGAAAGGGGGACAAGAGAGTCCCACATATCCAGTCTCCCTTCTGGAGGCTGGAATCCATAAGCAGGGATTACACCGGGTAAAAAAAAAAGGGGAGAGACACTTGCCCGCTATTTTTGTCTCGTACCAGGATACGTTTGTTTGCACAATTCTATGACCACGGCTTATATTTCGGTTCGACGCGATTCTGTTTCGGCGTGCAGTGGTATTGGGGGTAGCGATGCGCATTTGTCTGGCACAGACTATAGCTCGTTAGATTAGTTGTTAAGTCTTAACTATAAGTTAGTTAACTGTTTTTTTTATTATTATTAGTATTGACGTCAATAAGTGCCTGTAAAGTTTTACATTTAATGAATAATTTGACTTTTTTTTAAATGTTATATTGCTCTCCTGCGTGACATTTTCAGTTTGACCAATTATAGCGGTTTCATCGACGCCGGTAGTTTGCGTAGTCTTATCAAGAAATGTAACAGATGGCTTGTCGCTATTCCTAGAGGGTGAGTTCGTTTCGGTGAAGTCAATTTTTTTTTTATAAGTGATCTTCTTTTATGTTTTGAGTTCGACAAACTTTTGTTGTCAATCGAACAGATATGAAGTAATTCGTTTGTTTTGAGGTTATTCGATTTAATTTTATTTTGTAGACAATTATTTTTAAGTAGAAGATTTCCAATCTCACTGTGTGCGCTGCTTAATTGGAGTTTCAGATCCTCGATTGTCAGTTTTAATTCTTCAACTTCGTTACAGTTTAGTGTAGATAGATCCGGTAAACTGTTCCTTCCATTGGATGATGAAGATACAGGCGATCTGTCTACTAAATTTGGTAGACTCTGCTGAGTGTCTCATTTTATTATTTACCCTTCTTCTTAATGTTACGTAATTATCTTCCATTTCGATGTTAGAAATAATTGAAACGAGGGAAAAAAATAAATTTAGTTTCGGGGTTTGAACTCGAAATCGTAGATTTCAACCACACCACATAACGCGCTCGGCCATGGACTAGGTTATGAATTATGATTGATGACGAATATAGCAAGCTGTAACTGCCTTCAACAGGTGCTTTTGTTGTATCTGGTAGTTATGTAAGATGGCGCTAGATGTCGTGTTTGACAGGAGCGATCGATAACCCTCAATTAGCGTATTTTCCTGATAGATGGTGCTAGATGTTGTAGTTGAGTAAAAATAAACGATAAGTGCAGTGCAATACGGTCGTGTCTGCTTTGGCACTCTAAGAATAGTCTATCAGCTGTTTGAAATATCTAACGGTTTATGCACTTTTGATTCAAATAATTTGTTGGTTATTGTATAATTAACACTTTCCAGTAATTATTAGTAATGTACTTGCTATAAATTCAGTGTTTCACTAATAATTGCACAGATTTTAAAGTTGATAAAGTAGTATTTAAACTTTTTTTGGTATTAAACTGACCATTTGTCCATTTCCACAATTGTTTCTTGTTAATGGCACAGTTCACAGAGATAACACTAATTCACAGTCAGACACTCACTTGGTTTTATGTGATTACAACTTTTTTTCGTTGATTAAAGAGAATTTCAAATTATTTAAACAGTTTTTGAACGGAGCTACTGTTTACGTATGAGCACCACCTGGCGAGTTGAGTATTAAGTAAGTAAATTAAGTAAGATTTTAAAGTGAATATTTTCTTTGAATAAAGTAGATGATAATGAAAATGAGTAATAATGATAATAAACGTTTAATGGTAAATTAACCAAAGCCCCCCTTCAGACTCAATATAGCTGTGGGACTTTATTGGGTTCTAACGTTCTAACACAGACTTCTTGAGAGAATTTTAAAAGTGATGTTGCACTGTTTTGTTTTATTTGCCAACACTCGTGCACGTTTACGAACACATAACAGTAAATAATCCACCATTATTTCACATTAATATTCGACAACACACAAATTAAAGAAAATAAAACAAAACTGCAGACATGACGCTTCACTTTGACGCCAAGAAGTCCGAAATATAACGCATTTAACTAAATTGTGCCTATCCAAACGTGTCAAGTAACAAGCCCCGTCCACCAACTTAACAACCGAAAAATAGACAAAATTCTAATTTACCTGTTTGTTGATAAGGGGAGGTATTTCGAGCGCTTCCCTCTCGTTCTCTCGACGGTACAACGATAAAGGAAGGGTATAACAGCGAAGCGGCGCGAATAATCGCGTTATATATTTAAAAAAATTAATAGATGCAATAAATAAAAAACCATCGGTTATAATAACTCAAGTTATTTACGAGCTTCATTTTGGTAAATGACTCATAATATCAAATCACTTATTTTAAGAATAAAACCTGAAAAAGAAGATAAAATGACACAAAAATAGGAAACTTTGTGAATTTATTCTATCGAGCCAACTTTATAAAATCGTGTTTCCATCGGGTGTATTTCACAGAATAAAGCCTCAACAATATTTCGTAATTTTCGCAGATTTTAATTTTACTGTTTACTACTTTAAAAAGTAATTCTAAGAACGTGTTATTTTAATTTTTCACTAACACCTAGCCTTAACTAAATTTTAACTTGAAACTTGCTACTAAATTCTGTGTTTACATGCACTTAATCACTTAAAATTTAGTTAACTACTAAACAACTTAATACGTGTAAATCCGGCATACGTTAAATGATGAAAATAAATTTAAAATTATGAGTGAGTGATTCAACAATTAACTGAAAACTATGGTCTGATCTCTTCCAATTATTTTACCCTATAGGGTTTTAGGTAATTGACTTACAACAACTTAGCCAGGAAGATGAAAGACTAGGAAAATGATCTGAGTAGACTATCTAGTCTACCCAGATAATTTTCGATGTAAAGGAGTGTGTAGGTAAGTAATTGTTAAATAATTAAGTGACTCCGTTAGAGCGACTAGCAAATCACGTCTCCCGATCCAAAGACTAGAAAAACTGTCAGATGCGAGAGAGACGAGACGTTGTTACTTCAATTACAGCTAAGAGCGCGCTAAATATTAGATGTTGCGTATGACGCGCCGTGACGCGCCACGCCTCGACGCGACGCCCGGGAGCGGCGGAGCGGAGGGCCGAACGTTTAATTCGGCTAATGGAGCCGAGAGCGGCGTTTAGACGAGTTCATCCATTGTGCGCGGGGCCTACTCTGCCGGCGCTGACTGCTCTCTACGACTAATACCGTGCTTGGCGATACTTCAAACCAACATCGCTCGCGTACAACAACAATCGTATGAATGGCAGCTATCTGGTGGTTTAATTGTAGAAAAGATCTACCCGAACAAAATTAACAAAATGAAAAAATAAAAATACAGTCCACATAATGGAAAGGGCTTACCTATCATAAATTCGAAATCTTCCTGATCGAATTTTATTTAGCCAAAAACGTTTTGTAATTTTGTTGTTTTCCATAATTATCTTTTAACCGAAAACACAATTGACAAAGTTTTGAAATGGCGATTATCGATTGGTATTTTTACAAAATCTTTATGTTTTAAAATATCACTCAACGTTTGGCCGAAGCTATTAATTCTAGATAATTCATTTTTCAGAAACACATTTCCAATATTATAAAAATACAACATTTCAAATAATTGAAATTCATAATATCATCGAACAACGTGTAATCATAGTAACGTTTAAGCATGCAAGCAAGCATGCAGCATGCAAGCAAGCAAGCATGGAGCAAGCAAGCTGCAGCATGCAACCAAGCATGCAACCAAGCATGCAGCAAGCAACCAAACATGCAAGCAAGCATGCAGCATCATCCAAGCACGCAGCATGCAGCAGGCATGGTTTCTGTCACGGAGCCGGCGCTGCGAGCTTATCGTCGCAGATGACTTTCAGTCACCACCACAGCTTCGGCCTGTTGCCCGGCTCCGCCAGCCAGCCTCAGCTACGGCGGCGAGCGAAATTACACTCTAGCATAGGGCAGACAAGACTACGTGGAGTCGGTTTTGCCGCAATTCGTTTCTGTTACTGACTTTTGTAGCACAACCTTACCGAAAACACAAAGTATTAACTTTTTAAAAGACATTATAGTTTATTTACCTTTAATATGAATTATGAAAAACATAAGTTTAGGATTAACAAAATTATGTAAAACCAATAATCTGGTATTTTAAACTTTGTCATACCGTTTTCAAACAATTGAAATTCGTACTGGAAAGTTTAGAATTTATGATAGGTTACCAATGGAAAGCTATCTGCAGCCCGCGGAACCTTTACCTACTGTTTGTTAGGTTATTGTCAAGCTCAACCTGAAATGCCAAGTATGTTGTCTTATATGACTTTAACCTGTATGTGTACCTAAACCAAATAAAAAAAAAATAATAAGGCTGGGAGCAATGTTTTTAAGAAAGCCCTTATTCTCTAATTGCTGGTTTTTCTTATGGCTTGATGTCACTTCTAGAGCACAGTGTTTAATATTGCGCTCGGTTTTTTTACTTGAGTGTCAAATACCTTGTAGAGAACAACATTATAGCGTACTGAGATACATACATCGATATAATCACGACTAATCCCCGAAGGGTTACTCAGAGACTAGGCAATGAGGACCGCAAAAGCAGTTCCCTGACGCTCTTTGGTGTTGGATGTATGTGCAGTCTTTAGTCCCTTGGTCGCTTTTTACGATACCCAACGGAGGAGAGGAGGTGGTAGTATTCTTTCACCGCTACGCGACACAGTTGTGTACTGACATAATTTACTCAAAATTTGAAGAGGAACCTATGTACTTCGAAGTGCAGTATAGCGCGGGCGGCAGTAAAGCGCACCCAAAGATTGCGGTTACCGCTATTCATTAAACGTGAAACACCAAGCATACGTGTTTTTTGCCACTTAAGTAAGAGTATTTTGTTTGTTGAAGAGTTCTATTCGAAGCATTTTTCTATGTTACTGAGCAAGCAGACGAAATGCATGATAGAAAGCGATTACTGAATGCTTGAACGCCTGCAACACCGAGGAGATCACGCGCGCGCTTCCGACCGTTTAAATAATTATTTATATGTCTTTATACCCTGGATCTAATACCCTTCAAACCAGAACAAGAATACAAGAAATTTATACTTGGCGGCAGAAATATGTATAGGTACCTTATGTATCCGCCATTCGGTAGGATTCTAGCCATACTTCTACCGCAACACACGTATGTAACGTGAGTGTGAAACTCGGTGTCTAGTCTCTACGCATTTGAGGATAGTCCCCCCGCGCTAACTCGACGCACGAGTGATGTTTATAGATCACATCATGCAACTTGTTATTGTCGCCTCACTAGCCCCCGCGCCCGCGCCCCGCGCCCGCGCCCGCATCCGCCCCTCGCCCGTACCCCGCGCTACCTGTCCCGTATCAATTTATTACGGCCTTTATCCACCGTCTAAACGGTGTCAACGAGCCATTTCATTTGTAATGTAAGGGCCAAAGGTGGGTTCATATCTATCTCTCAACATTATTTAAGTTTGATACCCTTAAACTTACGAACTATGGTGATATTTTAAAAGAAATGTCGAAATCTTTGAATCTGTGATTTGTATGTATGTCCGTGTTTTTAATTAAACATCATTGCAATGCAATGAAATTGCATTCCAATAAATTATTGTTGTAATACCTATCATTGTTGTTTTACGAAATAAATGAGTCGCACTCGTTTTATTCATAGTGTAACAAAAAAATCTAAATTGGTAAGTACACATTATAACATCGCATACAGGACCATAATAATTGTAATGTCAGTAACACTTACATTAAAACAAAAAGGGAAGATACGGCATGCTCCTACTTGTAGTCAATCAAAATATAGTCCTACTCAACTACATATGCAAACACTCACACACGCACACCTATAAAAGTGTAAATCGAGCGAGCGAGGCAGAGCAGTAAGTTTCAACGTCAGCGCGAGGGAGTCAGCGAGTAGCGCGTTGACGTCTCGGTCGCTTCGCAACAGACGAGTACGTACGACCGATTCCGACGCCACTGCGGAGTAGCGTCTTTCTCTTTTTATCACAGCAGAATGTCCGCAATAGTACGATGTAGCCTGTACGCTCGGCAAATTGCGACTGAAGTAAAATTGTGCCTTTAGGCCTAATTTTAGCGGCTTACTCACGAGACGCTGATGCCGTATCTTCCCTTTTTGTTTTAATCTAAGCAGTAACAAAATATTAAATATCTGTTAAGGTTACGTACGCGTTTCTAACCTGGAGCTTGACAGAAAGAGGTCGGGTCGGGGGCGCAGGGGTGGGTCGGGGGCGGGGGCGGGGGTCGAGAGGTGCAAATGTGCATCTCCCGAGATGAGCCGCCTGAATATGCCTCAGTTATGCAAGCAACGCAGACCGCTCCCCACTGGATATGGCACTTCACACCACTAAGCGAACAAAGCGATTATGAAATGAATGATTATGAATAGGCCACAGGCTGTAGGTACATATTTCTTACAAAACCTGTTTCTGCCTTGTTATATGTCGGTAAACAATAAAATTTTCATCCCCCCATCTCGGAAAGAGTATTTTTACTCTTCGTTATGAGTGCAAAAGCCGTTTTAATCCGCTAGAGGATAAAGTAAATTGAATTTAGAACATCGTGTGCACTAAGTTTGTAAATTCAAAACATCATTGAACCTACTTACTTCTCCCTCCATGGTGCCGAATTTATCATGCAACCTTTTTTAATTTGTTAAAAACTCAGACTCGGAATCTTTTTGGTGTACTTTTTTTTAATTCGCTTAGTCATTTCCTCGCTGAGGTGGGATGAAAAGTTACGTGTTGCACTCGAGTACAAAGATTTTCACCTCGTGCTCTTTTGATTCCTTCGCTAACGCTTAGGATTCTAATTTTGACTCACTCGCTGCGCTCGCGGTTCAATTTTTTTCAGGCTATTCAATGACAATAATGTTATTGATTCTGTTCTATGACATTTTTAGGCTATTAGTAGGCAAAAAAAACTAATATCTACAACAGTATGGATGTTTACTAGAAAAATAGTTGTGATTTACGCTGCAAGCAAGCGGTAAATCACAACTATTAAAAATAATTCAAAGAGCCTTCTGGGGTCTCGGTAGCTTAGCGGTTAGAGCAGTGGACCGGCAATTCAAAGGTCATGGGTTCGAATCCCATTCAAGCTTTTCTGAGACTTGTTGATTTTTTTTCTAATTTTTTACTATTTAAACATTTTATCCTATTTTTTTAGAGCATGTGAATGCAAAAAATTCAATTATAAAGTTAATTTCTGAAATGCTTTGGTATCCTTACAGTTACTGTTGTGATGTTTCTTAATACGGTGACCGTTTTATGAAAGTATACAAAAAAAATACCGTGTTATATAATATAAATCAACGTTTTACAAAATAACAATACATGTCTGTAGATCTGAAGATGCTCATCTAGTACCCCGCCGGCGCCGCCGCCGGGTTTTTCGGCGCTTGTCTGGGGAGCGTTTTGTTTGGTATGCGCCGAAACCAAAAGAGCCTATGCTCGCAACTCGAGCGACACAGTTATTAAACTGAGATGCTAGTTGTAGGATTCTTTAATTGACAACTCTTGCTGTTTTATGTTACTTGTCATGCCAATTTTTTTTTTATCATAATACATTGAAACCACTTCATTGGACAAAGGTAATCGCGATAATATGGTTTTCTTTCATCTTGTCGTTTCGAACTCTTTGCACAGGGCTAATTTAATACTACATCTACCATATATAAAGCTACATCTTTATGGGGATAGCCTGCCTTTCTGTAAAGGGTGAAAAAGTAAACTAAGTGTGACTAAATCAACGTTGACCATTTTTTTAAGGATTATAATTGCTCCGTCAGGGTGAGTGTCATCAAAATGGTTTTAAAATTCTTACATCAATAAGTAAGCAGGTAATTTAAAAAAAAAATGTTGTTGTACATTGCTACAGCCGCAATGTTTTTAATGAAGCAAAGGTTTTACTGAATCAATAAGTTTAGCCAAGCGCAAGCACACGCTCCGCCACCATGCTTGCGTCGATATTCGCGACTGTTTTGGCGGGTAATTTTTTCCCGCGCCGCTCATAAATTACCTACCTGTAGAGGCATGTAGATGCATCAAGGTAGCAAGCAGGTGACTTTAACAGCAGTTTCTTCATTATTCCAGGGAATTCAGCGAAAAGTACTTCAATCTATGAAAACCTATAGTAATACAACGAGTTTATTAAATAGATAATAATAATAAAAGCGTTTATTTGTCTTTAACTGATAAGTACGTAAGTAAAGTATTAGTATTTTATACAGCAATAAATTATCTTATCTTATCTAATTAAATTACTAATTATACTTATTACAAATTATAACAACAGTGTAACAAAAGGCAAAATGGTTTAAGACTAAGTGATTGCGGAGAGTCCACAATCCCTGCTATTCTGTCATACCCTTTCACAAACATTTAAATAATATACATTTGAACAAATACTGCGTGAGAGACGATCGATTTTCAACAAAAGCGGATCCTTGTCCATACGGAATAATAAAGCTAGTTTAATAATGTGAGCAGCGTAAGAAGTTAATGGCAGCTTAATTAGAGGCGCGCGACGACGACCGACGGCGGAAACAATGCGTTCGTTAGTCGCGGCGACGCGCGGCATTACGTGCGCGCGTGTTAGAAATTTCGTGCTAAGGATATTTTAGGCCACTAGGATAAATAATATTTTAAAATATAAAGTTTTTTAGACTAAAAGAGCACACGCGGAAAAGTCTACGTAAAAGTCCAACGGTCTTAGGCCCAGAAGTGCAGAGTTCCTAGACGTCAGTATTATAAATTTTGTACCAAAACCTAATTTATTCATCTGTTTTGTAAAAAGGGGGCGAACAACGAAAGTGGGCGAATTACGAATAAAAAGTATATGAATCAGAAAAGGGGGCAAAAATCTACAATTTGTAAGATCAGAAAGAGGGCAAGTGCCGAATAGACCCAGAAGAATTATTGTGTTTCGACAGATAAGAGATAAAAAAGGCGAGATAAAAGAATAATGGTAAAGTTAAAACTTTTTTTGAAATTGCCCAGGTTTTTCACAGCACCCAACCCTTACCCGCGTGTCAATGGCCGCGTAAGATGATAACGCGCCAATTGCCGCGCACACAATGCGTTCGTTAGTCGCGGCGGGCGGCGGCGCGGCTAATTTCCCGCGCGGCCCATAAATTAGCCACGGCCGGCCCGCCGCCGCCGCGCCGCGCCCGCGGAACACGTCCATCCAACTACAGGCTAGCACGATGGCCAGATGGCCAGCAGCGATCTATTGAGAACGAGGGTATTTTAAGAAAAAACGTTGATGTAGTATTTTACCACTGAAAATGGTAATCAGATGCAAATCGCCTGAGATGTATTTTTGGCCGTAACTCGAGGATTTTGGAAAAATCGAAATGGGAACCAAAACTTGAGGAATTTATCGAGACACGTGTGAGCGTTTGAATAAAAAAAATCGGCTGGCAATTTTTATTAAATTTAGAAAAATGTAAAAAAAATCGGGGTTCTTTGGAGGTGTTTGTTTACGAAATTGTAAATATTTCGAAAAAAACAGACTTAAGAAAAAATGAAATGTTGGCTCTAAAAATAAATGTTTTTTTTATTTATAAAATATGGAGGAAAACGAGCAAGCGGAAAGTAATCACCGCCGCCCATGAACACCTGCAAAACCAGAGGAATCGCAGATGCGTTCCTGGCCTCTAAGAACGGAATAGACTCGTTTCTTGAAGATCTCTAAGTCGTAGCGGTCCGGAAATACCGTAGCAGATAACTGGGTCCACAACAGTTCGAGGCAAGAAATTTCGTGAAAAACGCACAGTAGTAGACCGCCATCCATCAAGGTGATGTGAATGGAATGACAGTCGATTGGGTGTAGTGCGATGAAGGAAATCAGCGGCAGGGATCAAGCCGAACAATTCCTCAGAACACTCCCTATGATAAATGTGGTACATTATACAGAGAGACGCAACGTTTCTCCGTAGGGCCAGTGGATCGAGCCGACCTGCAATAACCACGTCGTCGACAATTCGAGCAGCTCTGCGTTGAATGCGGTCAAATGGAAGGAGTTGGTACTGGGGTGCTTCAGCCCAAAATGGGAGCAGTATTTTAATTATGTGGCCTGACCTGTGCTCGGTACAGTTGTAAGCGGTGGTTCCAAATTACCTCGAAACTGAACATCACTCGAAATATCGATGCCAAGGATTCCAATAGTCGGGTTGGTATCAAGGAGAGCTCCCTCGAAGTTTAGAGATACGACGAAGGGATGTTTTCTCGCAGTAAATGCGCAAACTTGTGTTTTGGAGGGGTTAAAGTGGACTAGGTTCTGTCGGCCCCAATTCGAGACATAATAATAATAATAAAATCATGCATGCGGCAGTGGACCACGGTCTTGTGTCAACCAGGATGTCGAGATAGAGTTTCTGCCACGCAGGATCTTATAAGGATAGAGCGTGGCATATTCCAGGGCGACAGTCTGAGTCCTTTATGGTTTTGCCTAGCTTTGAATTCTCTCTGTACTTTGTTGAGAAATTCAAAGTTAGGCTGTCAACTGCGGAGAGGGGGTGAAGTTATGTCGCATTTGTTATACATGGATGACCTCAAATTGTTCGCACCAAACCGCCAAGACTTGGTGAAACTGCTGAAAATTACTGAGACTTTCAGCAGTGCCATCAAGATGGAGTTTGGTGTGGATAAGTGTGCGGTTATGCATGTACAGCGTGGGAGAGTAGTAAATTCAACCAATTTACAACTCTCCGAAACGATAAACCTCAGATCTCTCTCCGAAGTTGAAACATATAAATATCTTGGTATGTCACAGTCTTTGGGTGTTGAGGACAGCCCAAATAGCATTTTACTCCATTTAAGAGTACACATTTAGTTCCCAGGTGTACTTTAAGCATTATTACAGTTCACTCGTGATGTATAAGCTGCATTATTGCGATTAATAACACCTATACCTGTCTAAGGGACTTATAGGAGGGTAGGGTTATACTTTTATACGATTGTTGGTGTTATAATACTCTAACAACTATCCTTTAGTCAGCCGTCTGACTAAGAGCATTATAGGAAGGTAGAGATACGGCAACCGCTGTTTAACGGCCTACTTGTACGATGTTATAGAGCTAGCATTTTAATAAAACACACGTAGTCATTTATAAAGTCAAAGGCTGTTATGTTTACTTGTTTTAGACTGTTATACAGCTAGTAGCTGTAGTAGGACTTGTTTGTGATCATTAAAATAACCTTTTTTTACTATCTGCACAGAAGTTATTAAATGGTTCGCATGTGCACTGTAGGCTGTTAAAAGGACTAAATGTGTTGTCCATTAACATCAATAGCAGTTTATTTGTCCACAAGTACTACTCTTATTTGCTGTAAGCTGAACATGAATGTGAATGTGATATTATATTACACTTATCTCACAAGCTATTGTTTTATTACGTCGCGTGCAAATATTTGTAAAAATGAATAAAAAATCTTGGAAAATAAGAGCGAGAACCGGTGGAATAAGAAGAAAAACTGCAAAAGAATATTCGCAAATTGTAAAAATAAACAGTCGATTGACAACGACGCCCGAAAATGAGCCCGTCGATACGGCTTCGACAAGTGCGACTTCAACCGTTGTTCATGGTGGTTCTGTACATGATGCAGAGGAAAATGTGCCTGAACCTGAAAGTTCCCTTCAAAATATACAGATATCAGAGTGTGGTGATTACAGTTCTAGTGATAGTGAATACAATTTTGATTTGGACAATCATTTAACCTTTCGCAAAAAAATAAGAACATGGGCTATTGAAAATCGTATTCCTCATTCCGCTTTGAATAAATTGTCAGGCATAATAAACGAATTTAAACCGGGAACACTACCGTCTGATGCTAGAACAATTTTATGCACTCCCGTTAATGTAACTTTAAAAAATGTAGAAGGAGGTCAATACTGGCACAATGGGATAGCAAAACCTTTGAAGAACATTTTGCAAGATTGGATGGATATTCCAGATATGATTTCAATTAACATAAATGTGGATGGTTTGCCTATTTTTAAAAGTTCGACAAATGAATTTTGGCCCATATTATGTAACATTTTTGAAAATCCCAGAATTCGGCCTTTTGTTATTGGAATCTATTTTGGGAAATGAAAACCAAAAAATTTAAATGAATTCTTAGAAGACTTTGTAAATGACATGCAGATATTATTAGAAGAAGGTCTTGTAGTTGAGCGATTAGAGAAAACTATTAAGATAAAAATCAGATGCTTCATTTGTGACTCGCCAGCTAGAGCCTATTTACGGTGACACTCACAGAAACATGCACTTCACGTGGTATTTATTTCGCAACTAAATAAATAACAATACAATAACTAATCCTATCCTGGCCATCACGCACGCCACGGGCGCACGCGAGCGATCAGAGGATTCTATACCTATCCCGTTCCCGCCTCTATTTCTCGCTTACATGTTAAAAGGAATGCGCATGATTACTTTCAAGGTCAGAAAGAAATAGCATAAACTTTGTCTTTGTTTTTAAGGTGATCGTACACCCGTCAGCGCCGTACGCGCCAAGTCTGCTAAAATAATAATCAGAAATAACAGTTATTTATCACATAAATAACAGGAATAATAGTTATTTATCAGATAAATTTTGCAAAATATGGTTACTATTACACTTGTCGACTCGGCGCTTACGGTGCTGACAGGTGTATATTTTTACCTTTAAAAGATTGTAAACAGTGTTTGTTACTATGTCTAAGTGAGAACTATTATTTTCTGTCCTTTTCTGTCGCAGGGCATAATGTTGTTCCTCTTTATCTAGTTTGTTTACATTCTTTTAAATACCTCCTTGAACAGAGTAGTGTTTTTTGTAAGTGTAATTACTCTGACACCAAACCACAGAATATAATAGTACTAATGTGTGTCTCACACGAAAACAAGGGGTTATTTTTGTTAGTTTGTTACAAAATTTGTACTATAGGTATTCATACTTGACTTAGTACCTGGGCTAGGCGATTTAACGGACAATAATTATTATTGCGGATCTCTAAAATTTCAGTATATTGAAAGAATTAAACGATACACAATTGACCTGAACTACATCTTAAAGCTGTACATAAGTTCACATTAGAATAAATTTATAGACATTGGCTCTGTAGTGATACAAATGTGGGACTTCATATAGATAACAGCATTCTAACAGAACACATGTGAACCTATATACGCTCACCGCACTAAATTGGAGTTATAACAGTTTACATAGCCGTATTTCATTTCCACCATTTTGTTCTACGTAACCTAAAATATTTACCAAATAAATCTCCAAAATTGTCATGCAGATTTATCACAAAATACGCAGATAGCGCGATTGAGTTTTGGTTTCATGTTATAATTAATTACCGTTGTATAATTATAATGCCAATATAATATCAAAAACTGAAAATTGTAGATTTCCTCTCAGCCAGTTTTAAATATTTTAAAATGAATATCGCATTTTTACAGAGGCCCGTGAATATTTCAGCTGTAAATATGTATACATTTCACGATAAAGTTGCATTCCCATGGCATTAACATTATTAAGTATTTAAAACAGGTACTTACCGCGTGTTATCATAAATTTTTATCTAATTGATATCCGCCGGAGTTATTGTTGTTCTATGGCACACACAAAACCAAACTACGAATAATTAATAAAATAAAGAATTAATTTAGGACACACGTGAATTTTAGGTAGCACTGGAGTACTTTTGTTGGATTTTATAACTGTGAAGGCTGTGTATTTAGCCACTTGTTACTCTTTATTACACTCATGTACGTTGTATGGTTCACACTGCGTCCCATATAGTGCCGTAAGTCAGCCTTAAGTCCGATGTTACTACTTAAACTGATATTATAATGCTATTGTTCTGCTAATGTACAGCCATAGTGAACTAAGGCTGTCTAATTTGTGCCCAAACTGGTTCTATAAGAGCATTATAGCAAGCTATACAGCTCTTATACAGCTGACATACACAGCTTGTGGAGTACCTGTGAACGATTAGACATCTTATATAGAACCCCGAATGCCACTTGGGAGGGACATAAAACAGTCATTACGGGAGCGATTCTTTTGCCGCCTGAGAAAAGTACTTAACAGTCTTTTATCGGGTGGCAATAGGACGCGTGCTTTTAATGGCTGGGTTATGCCTCTCCTCATATACTCCTTTGGCATACTAAGATGGACTCAGACCGAATTAGACGCCTTGGATAGAAGAGTCCGTCAAATGCTCACGACTTCCAGAATGTTACACCCGCGCTCATCTGTTATGAGGCTGTACATCCCGCGGAGATGTGGGGGTCGCGGCTTTTTAAATGCCAAGAACCTACATAACCGTGAGGTGTGCAGTCTCAGGGATCATTTCCTTAACAGTGAGTGCGGGATGCATTTGGATGTCGTCGCAGTTGATAGACACTTTACGCCGCTCTCCTTGGCAACAGAAAACTGGCGCAAACCAGTGGTGCTAAGCACTCTCGATCGCAAGGACATATGGAAGAGCAAGGTGCTACACGGGCGCTACTATCGGGCTCTAACTGGGCCTGATGTAGATTTGCCTGCCTCGGTGAACTGGCTACGTTTCGGTGACCTCTTTGGGGAAACCGAAGGTTTTGTCTGTGCCATTGAAGATGAAGTTATCAAGACGAATAACTACCGGAAATATATTATGAAGGACGGTACGGTCGACATCTGTCGGGCATGCCGCCGTCCTGGAGAATCACTCCGACATATTATTTCCGGTTGTTCTCATCTTGCTAACGGAGAGTATTTGCACAGACACAACCAAGTAGCCAGAATAATTCACCAGCAACTTGCTCTTCAATATGGCCTTGTTGAATCAGAGGTGCCGTACTATAAGTACGCACCTGCGCCAGTTCTCGAAAATGGTCATGCAACGCTCTACTGGGATCGCTCTATCATCGCGGACAGGACTATTGTCGCCAATAAGCCTGATATCGTGGTGGTCGACCGATCTCAGCGCCGGGCAATATTGGTTGATATCACCGTACCTCATGATGAGAACCTCGTGAAAGCCGAGAAGGACAAGCTCAGTAAGTACCTTGACTTGGCTCACGAGGTTACCGCCATGTGGGATGTGGATTCAACCATTATTGTACCGATAGTCGTTTCGGCAAACGGTCTTTTAGCTAAGAGCCTCGATCAACACCTAGAGAGGCTCTCGCTAAAAGGTTGGGTCAAGGGTCAGATACAGAAGGCAGTACTCCTTGACACGGCACGTATTGTCAGGAGGTTCCTCTCTCTGCAGCCCTAACCACCGGTAACTTGGGTCTATCCCCGCTGCCGGTGGCAACCTAGGTTAAGTTTTTTATAATATTTTATATTGTAAATATATTTTTTTTTATATAAAATATTGTAAAAAATTTTACTTAAGATTATATTTTAAATAAAGAGCATAATAATAATAATTTTAGTTTAGTCCGGCTCTCAATGACACTTTCCAGAAAGATATTAGCTCGTCCGGTGTAAAGCGTTTCCCCAGTACTGTCGTCCACATAGCAATGAATGCTGTTGTTATGTAACATGTCATTGATATGCAGAAGAAACAGAGTAGGGGACAACACGCAGCCCTGCGGGACTCCATCACGGGCATCATGTCAGAGCACGAACCGTCGACTACGACTTGATGCTACGCCCAGAAAGAAAGCTGGCGACCCAAGAATACAATTTCTGAGGAAGCTCGTACGAGTATGATAGAAGTTTAGAGAGAAGAGCCCTGTGCCATACCCTGTCAAAGGCTTTCGCTGCGTACAAGCTAACTGCCAGTGCCTCCCCTTTACTCTCGACTGCCTCCGCCCATCGATGAGTAAGGTACACTACAGTAATAAAAACATTATATTAATTAGTTTTGTAAATAGAAATTACTAAATATACAATGTTGTATATCTAGGTAATTCCACACATAAAATTTTTGAAACTTAATAGACTAAGAACTACAGACAATAAGAAGTATAAAAATAAAAACACTAATAAAAATAAAGAAATACTATTTAAGAGAATAAATTATGTAACACAAAATTGTATGTAACCCTAGCATAGATAACTTAAGAAAAATGTATCTATGTACTGAATCAAAACCTTAGAATTAAGAATTAGGTAGTTGAAAAACCTCATTTTCCCAAAATATCCATAATACCTAATAATAAAGAAACAAAGTTGACAGTGTAGGGCACAGAAAAAGCGGAGCACCCACCGCTTAGAAATGAATGTGGATGAATTAATGCGTAGGATGCGGTATGAAAGTGCGAGAAGCAAATATGCGAGAACTGGTATGGATGAGAAATAGCAAACAATATACTTCAATCATGTGGGAGTGTAGAGCACGATATGTTGTATTGTAATTTTGTATTGCATCATTTTTTTTTATTTTTAAATTCATATTTTGTATTGACCTGGTAACGACATACTCTTTTTTTGTTTGTAAATGTCGTTGCTTTTGTGCGCTGTGGTTTCTTGCGCCCATTCTTTGCCACAGTTAAAAAATTATGTCCTGAATGGGTGGTAGGTTAAAAAAGATTTGGACGATTCAAAGTTTTTATTAATTGAGTTTATTGAATAAATATATTTTGACTTGACTTGACTTGATATAGAAAAAAGGTACACTAAAAGATCACCAGCCGCACGACTGCGACGAAAACCATACTGGCGATCACTAAGTAGCTGATTCTCTTCTAGGTAACTTAAGAGCTTGCGGTTTGTAACGGACTCCATTACTTTGGACAGCAAAGAGGTGATGGCTATTGGCCTGCTGTAATAGTTGAACGGATCTGAGCGATCGCCTTTTTTGGGAATCGGGTGGACAAGGGCGGTCTTCTAAGAACTCTACAACAACAACAACTAAGGAGCACACGTCCTAAGCACAATGGCGGGAACTACACACATCAAAAGTGTCTAGGGATCAAGCATTTTTATGCGGATTTCTTGAGATTGAGATGTGGCTTTGTAATAAATTTATGATTTTATAAATTTATATGGATCCTTTTTGGTGCATTTCATAATTTAAAACAGGAACTTTCAATCAATTTCTAGTAAAAGATGAAAATCAGCTGTCAATATTTTCCCTATAAAAACATACAACGCATTGAAGACATTATTAGTGCTACTCTGCCGTCATAAATTAAAAAGGCACATCTAACATTTTGCAAATCGGGAGAAAAACGAGTTTTAAAAAAATCTTTGTTTTCGGCGAATAAATTTGATAGTATCGTGTTTGTCGGAAATGCATGAATGAAAATAGTAGCATCAATATGAGTTTTACAAGATTATAAAATTACAAGTTTATATTTTAGTGGCATTTATCAAATAACCTACATTTTCCTTTTCAACGTAACAGAAAAAATTGAGTAATAGCATTTATATTACATAAAAAAGGCATAACTAACCAAATGCGACTTTTCATTATAACATTTAGTGAAAAGAAAATTAAATATTACAATACAAAGGCACATTTATGCAATGGTGCCTTTTCATTCTGCTTTAACAAGTTATAGTTGCTGCATATACTACTATACAGCTGAAAAATATAAAACTTTTATTTAAAACGGGACAAAAAATGTTGTATCTTTATTATTATAATTATTTATTTTAACTATCACATTATTATGGAACTTGTTACAAACATAATACACCAAAGTACGTCAAGACGAATCATACGAGCCCAAACTTGATGGGCTTGAGTCGTTTAATTACCGAGGTCATATGGCCATCTTCCAGCTCCATTATCAGACCCTGGTTACAATCTAGCACCAAAGTACTCGTCAAGACGGATCGAACGAGTCCAGACTCGATGGGGTTGTGTCGTTTAACTACCGAGTTTCTATGGCCACCTTCCGGTTCCATCATCAGATCAGCTCCATGTCATAAAAGTTTTGCATTGTCATCCGACTTACACATGCATGCAAAATTTCAGCTCAATCGCTAACCGGGAAGTGGATCAAATTTTACTTGCTAGATTTGATTACAGACTAAATCGGGACAGGTGAAACTAAATAAAAGCTTGTAACAATAAATATTTTCGTACAAATATCTAATACCTATTTGTCTTTAGCGGGGATCGAACTCGCAGCCCTTGGGTAGTAGGCAGATATACCACTGCACCAGACAGGTCGCCAAAGCACAATTTCAATTAATGAACCACACATAATTAAGTAGGTAGAAAGTCTCTCATATGTCTGTGTATGGGGCCACCAAGTTAAGATCACGCGTGCTCATAACAAAAAACTGTCTCCCTACTACTGATTAAAACCAACGTTATTATGGAGCGGCGACGTCATTTAAGCAGGGAAGAAATGCTCAGAGTCGTGGGAATGATAGAAGCTGGTTCCCGGCAACGTACTGTGGCTTTAGCTCTGAATACAAGTCAGAGTGTTATCAGTCGACTTTGGACACGTTACCGAAGCACTGGTACCGTGGCTGAGCGCCATGGATGACGGTATCGCTGCACCACACGGAGACAAGACCGATACATTCAAATCACAACTCGAAGAGCTCCAACAATAACCGCCATGATGTTAGCCGTGAGGCTTCATCACTCTTCATGGAACTTAATTAGCAACCAAACAGTCAGAAACCGCTTGCATGAAGTGAACCTTCATTCCCGAAGATCGCTAAGGGTACCACCTATAGCAATGCACAATCGTAGGATTCGATATCAATGGGCTCTTGAACACTGAAATTGGGCAGAAGAACAATGGCGTTTCGTGTGCTTTTCTGATGAGTCTCGTTTTGGTATGAGACCGGATACAAGACGTATACGACACTGGAGAACCCCTGGACGCCAACAGCGATTAAAATCCTGCCAGGAAGTCCATCCTTATAGTAGTGGAACCATCATGGTATGGGCGGGTATTTGGATCGGCGGAAGAACTGAGTTGATTTGGATCAGAGGCAACCTCAACGCTCAAATTTATGCTGAGACGATTGTATCAGACGTCATTGTTCCTCTACAAGTGCAAATCGGTCCCTTATTTCAGTTAATGCATGATAATGCACGACCGCACACCGCAAGAGTTGTAAGACAGACTCTCGCCGCAGCTAACATCAATGTCATGCCCTGGCCTGCTCAGTCGCCAGACTTGAACCCGATTGAGCATGCATGGGATATGCTACAGAGAAGAGCTCTGCCGAATATGGAGGGTATCCAGTCGCAAGAAGACCTTTTTTTGTTGTTGCAACGAACATGGGCGGCCATTCCACAGCGTGATTTGGATGAACTCATTTTGAGTATGCCAAACCGATGTTCTTGTGTTGTTAGTGTTCGCGGTAGAAACACGGATTATTAATTGTTTAAGTTACCCAATAAAATTTTAAAGAAAACTGTTATTTCAGTCTTTTTTTCGAACTTTAATGTTAGTGGTTCAAATGTCAAAAATCCCTTTATTAGGAAAATGGCAAATTTCTTTATTAATGCAAAGGTGACTTGGTTTATCGTTACTGTAGACAAACGAAAACACTTTATTTGATGAATCCTTAAAGAAAATTTTAATTAATATCAATCAGGAGAAAAGTTATTGCAAAAATATATGTTGATCCCTAGACACTTTTGATGTGTGTACATCAGGCCTACTCGACTAATGGATTTCAAGGGAAAAAAGAGCCTTAAAAACTGAAATTTGTAGGAACCGAACGTTTGGCACTGAACAAGCACAATGCGGTATGGTCGGTGGAAATTTTTCCCCATCGTCCAAAGTCGAGTTTGACGCGAAAAGAGTGCCCAAGAGATCGGCTTTCTCTTTCGCAGTGTGAGCCAGGCAGTCATCGGTCTTGTGCAAAGGAGGTAGGGACGGCTGACAAAAATTCCCTAAGGTAGCTTTGGCGAAAGACCAGAACGCACGTGTTAGGATAGACCATATAAAATTACCATGAAGTCAAAAAGTGACTAAAGCGTTAAAATTGACTATTACGGTGAATAAAATTAGGGAGCTAAAAAGATAAGATCAAAGTAACAAAGAACAATTATTTATTAACAAATCTCTCAGTGGTACTATTTGTTAAGGTCAATTATCTTCCTAATATACATATAACACAAATACATTAAGTAAATAATTACTATATACAATACACATGATCATCCCTATCTCATAGCGACACATTAAATAAAATGGTAAAATTAATAAGTACGGCACAAGTACTTAACTTTCTGTTCTGCTCGGTTTGACGGCTCGGATAAGACTGAATCCACAAGGCCCGACCTCTCGCTTTTATAGGCGGACACGAACATTAGTGACAAAGTGACGTCATCGAGCCGTTGAACATTCAGTACAAATCAAAATGATTGTTTTCTATTTAATAAAACTATTTGTAGGGCTTCAAAACATCGGAAACAATTGTATTTATGTTGTAAAATAATCAAAGTGCCTATTTAATTAGGTAATATGAATTCCAATATAATATTTAATTGTTTGAATCAGAACCACTACAGTAATTATTAAGAACATCAAAAGATACATTAACATAAATTGTCTAGACTACTTTTAATTAAGATTTATTAATTATAATTACATTAACACGGCCATACTGACATGTACTTCGTTCTCGAAGTATAGATAATAATTTTCAAAGAATCATGTCATTCATCATAATTAAAAAAAAGCAATCTAAAACTATTCCTTAAATTATGTATATCTATGGGCATAACTATAAGCAATACCACAGGCACAGCCACAGGTACAAGTCATAGGCACAGCCACAGGCACAAGCCACAGGCACAGCCATACGCACATCCACAAGCACAGCCACAGGCACAGGCACAGCCACAGGCACAGCCACAAGCACAGCCACAGGCACAGCCACAGGCACAGCCACAGGTACAGCCACAGGCACAGCCACAGGCACAGCCACAGGCCCAGCCACAGGCACAGCCACAAGCACAGCCACAGACACAGCCACAGGCACAAACCACAGGCACAAGCCACAGGCACAATAATTTATTAAGTAGACGATTAAGAGTAGATTTATTAAGAGACTTAAATAGCATCTTCAACAACAGCATCGTCAAAGACCCATTCCCCTGGCCAATACCTTAACTTGTCTTTAGAAATGACTAGATTCCTTTGACCTCTGCCACGAAAATTGTAACGATCATTATCCAAAATTTCGATAATTTCGTATGGCCCTCTAAATGTACCGGCAATCCTTTTTTCACTTGATTATATATCGGAACCTTCCTATAATATTTTAAAACGGAAAATACTTCGACACGCTTGTTAACTAGTTAGTACTAAACGCCATATTGTCAATTGAACGAATGGGGCTCTGTGATTGGTCGGCTCGAAATTAAGCTGTCTTTGAAAATGGTTATGAGGGATCTAGCTGAGTTTGATACTGATAGCTAGATTAAAAGTCAAATTTGTATGGGATTTAGATGGTTTTGATGTTATTTCTTTAACGCAAGCCATAGACAATCCTAAGATGAATCAATGGAGCATCATTTATAATTAAATTTTTTGAACTATGAAGTATATTTAGTTTCGTAGGAGAAGATGCTTCTATGGGATTACGGCTTAGAAAGTCCACGTGACTAATGTATTTGCCCTTCCTATAAACTATCTCAAAATCAAAGTTCTGAAAATATGTCCACTAACGTGCTACTCGAGGAGATAAATCCTTTTTGTTTGCCGTAGACTTAACAATCAGTTATGATTTTAAATTTATTACCTAATGGATAAACTCGAAAATGTTTTAAGGAATTGTATATAGCTAGCGTTTCCAGATCATATGAACTGTATCTAGATTCAATCAGCATGGTGCGTCTTCCAAAATATGCAACAACCTTACTGATATTTTTGTCATCTTTTTGCAGTAGAATGAACTAGCATCTGTAAGTAATTCCGTTTGTAAATTTTAATTATAAATAACTAATAGAGGCTAAGATGTTAAACATTGTATTACATAATTACGAGCTATCTCTTGTTTAGATCCCCATTCCCATTTTGCATCCTTTCTAGATAAGTTTGTTATACAAGCGGTACGGGGGACAAATTCAGGTATAAATTTGCGGAAATAACTGGCAAGGCCCATAAATTGTCGTACTTGCTTTACAGTTCGGGGTTAAGGTGAATTAACTAACGCTAGGGCTTTGTCATCACTAGGTCTTACTCTATCTTGAGAAATAAGCAAAAGTCATAAGTCAAAAAGTCAAAATATATTTATTCATTAAACTTAATTAATAAGTACTTTGAATCGTCGAAATCTTTTTTAACCTACCACCCATTCAGGACATCATTTTTTAACTGTGGCAAAGGCAAGCGGGCGCAAGAATTCCCAGCGCACAGAAGCAACGATATTTACAAAAAAATATATATATTATAATATGTCGTTGCCAAGTCATAAAATACAAAATATGAATTTGAATGTAAATAGTTTAATGAAATATGGTGCTCTAAATAAATTAATTATAGACAATTAGAAATAGCTGTTGGAGTACTTGGAGCATTTCAGACCCAGCTGTTTTGTCTTCTCTATAATCTGACACTTTATAATAAGCTTTTTTATAAAGCTTTTCTTTGATTTTGATTTTAAATTTATCAAGATCTAATTTTTAAATATCATTTGGTACTTTGTTGTATAATCGTACACACAGACCCTTAAAATAATTATTTATTTTTTGGAGCCTAGTATAAGGTACTGCTAATTTGTTGTTAAATTAAACACTAGAAGTGTTTAATTTGTGAATATCACTGTTTTTGAAAACATTTCAATATTTTTATGAACATACATCAGATTTTCATAAGTGTATTGTGATACAACTGTCATTATACTTAAATCCTTAAATCTCTCTCTAAGAGAATCCCCAGCCTTTAGGTTATAGATTGCTCGAATAGCTCTCTTCTGCAGCACAAAGATAGTTTGAATGTCAGCAGTATTTCCCCACAGTAAAATGCCGTACGACAATTATACTATGAAAGTAACTAAAATAAACTAATCTAGCTGTATCAACGTCAATTAACTGACGGATCTTCATTACCGAATAAGCCGCAGAGCTAAGTCTATTCAACAATTAAGCTATATGTGGGCCCCACTGAAGCTTGGCATCCAACGTGATGCCTAGAAACACAATGGTGTCCACAGGATTTACATTCTTATCTTTAATTTGTACACTAGTTATTACCTGCTTAACATTAGGCAATACAAATCTTACACATTTGGTTTTCCTGTCGTTTAATAGCATGTTAATAGCAACTAAACCAGTAAACAATCTTTGAGATCGCATTATTCACATCGTCATAATTTGGGTGTCGTCGTTTCACTTTGAATAAAAGTGAAGTATCATCAGCAAACAATACTATCTCATGACTGTCTTTTACAAAATAATGTAAGTCATTAATATAAACCAAAAACAAGAATGGACCAAATATTGAACCCTGCGGAACTCCCATTTTAACCACTGATCCCGGAGATCTTTTACAGTTAACGTCGACCTTTTGAATCCTGTTACTCAAGTATGAGATTAGAAAACTCAAAAAAGCATCCCTAATTCCATAGTGGTTAAGCTTCCTGACCAATGTTTCATGTAAAACACAATCAAAAGCCTTGGATATATCACAAAATACCCCTAAGGGCATCCTGTGATTCCTCCCAGGTATCAAATATTTGGATTAAAAGCTCAACACCGGCGTCAGTTGTTGAGCGACTCCTAGTAAAACCATACTGTTTACAATGTAAAAGTTTATTTCTAAAAAAATTAATTTGCATTTGGTCTAGCATCAACTTTTCAAAAAATTTACTAAATGTGGGTAGCACAGAAATAGGTCTAAAATTAGAGGGGTCAGAAGTGCTACCTGATTTAAATAATGGAATTATTTTACTATATTTCATGAGGTCAGGAAAAACACCACAGTCAATGCATTCATTAAATATGCAAGCTAAAACTGGAGCTATTGTCATAATTACAGATTTAGCGACGTCCACGGAATTACCCCACAGATCAGCAGTTTTCTTTTTATTAAGAGTGTTAAATGTTTTTATTATATCCATAACACAAAGTTTTTGAAAACTGAAATTACTTTCACAATCTTTAACATTCTCTTTTAAAACAGATTCAGCTACAGTTTAAATTGTTCACAAATTAAATTGTACTCATTATTACGACTTTTGACCTTTCCTGTTTCACTATTTATAATACTCCATGTCATTTTTATTTTGTCATCACTATTCTTAATCTTACAACTCAGATAGTTTACCTTGTCTAATCGGCATACTCTTTTGAATAACTTTGAATAATTTTTAACATATAATTTGAAGTCATTGCTGGTGTTATAGTTACGTTGACCATAAAGTTTATAAAGGTGTTTCCTACTTTTATGAATTCCATCGTAGCCCATTCATTAAAAGTTACAGCACCACTAACCGAGATCTTTTTTGGAACAAAAGTTTTATTAAATTTTTAACAATATATGTTAAATATACCTTTGGTAACAACCTCAAATTTAAATTCATCACCAGTGGCGGCATAATCCTTTCTCGAACAACATGAACCCAAATGTAATGTTTCTTTTAATTTTCAATACATTGACTCTAAAAATACTATTAAAACTTTCAAGTTACTAAAAATGAAAAACACAGTTGATTTGTGGGGCATGTCTATAAAGATAATTAAAAATATTATATATTTTATTGCACCCTATCTTGCTGACATATTTAGTAAGTGTGTTGATAAGGGACTCTTTCCTGTTCTTATGAAATTTATAAGGTTATACCTATATTTAAATCTGGAAATAAAGAAGACCCCAGTAACTATCGACCAGCACTTAGTAAAATTTATGAATAAATTATTCTCGAACAGTTAGTGGAATACTTTAACTTAAATAATCTTTTACATAGTAAGCAATTCGCTTTTACTAAGGGTTGTTCCTTAACTGACGCAGATGTAGCTCTAATAAAACATATATTTGATGCCTGGGAGGAGTCTCAGAACGCTCTTGGAGTTTTTTGCGACTTGTCCAAGGCTTTCGATTGCGTTGAGCACCGGACACTGGTGATGAAGTTAAATTACTATGGTCTCAAAGGTCTTGCGCGTAATTTAATACAGTCGTATCTTAGTTCTAGAACACAAACTGTCGACGTTAATGGAACTAAGTCATCTGGTTCTCATGTAATAATGGGAGTTCTACAAGGGTCCATTCTTGGCCCTTTTTTATTTATAATATATATCAATGACTTGCCATTCTTTGTAGAAAACTTCTGTGATATTGTATTGTTTGCAGATGATACTTCACTCATTTTTAATGTGACTAGATATAAGAATAATTATGACGATGTCTACAATGCTCTCTCAGAGGTACTCAGTTGGATTAGTGTAAAAAATTTACAGCTGTATTTACAGATGTATTAAATTTATACTACCAAATGTCAAGACCGAACAAACCGAAGTTAGAATGAATGGTGTTAAATTAGATTTGGTAGACTCGACAGTTTTGCCCATCCATCCAAATAAATTTAGACGATTCAAAATACTTATTTTAAGTTTATTGAATAAAGAAATTTTGAATTTGAGTTTGAGTTTTGAGTTTTAAAAAATCATTATAAAAGATGGATAGTGTTCTCATTGTATTCTAAATAATTTTATTTAGTATCTAGATTGCTTTTAAAGCGTTGTAGCCGACCTGCAGTTTTTGGCACAACAGTGATATTCTTATTCATCACTTGCTTACGCTGGTGTGGAAAGCTGAACAAATGTTCAGCTTTCTGATCATTGTGGCTAAATAGCCACAATGATCAGAGTCCAGGTTATTAATAATTTGCTTAGCCAGTGGTTTTACATTTGTATAATAATATATATTATCAATACAGGTGGCTGAAGTGGCAGTTATACTTGTCGGCTCCAAAAATAAATGATTCAAGTTGTATAATAAAAATAGGTTTTTAATTTTAGTTGACATTGTGGAATTTTCTAACAAATTTATATTAAAATCACCGCAAACAATTATTGTTTTACCTACATTGCGGACTTTTTGCAATAATAATAATAATATATGATTTATTCCAGACTTTACAATCCATAGGTGTTAGTAACAATTAATCTTAAAACTTAAAGTTAGTAATTAGAGCAAAATAATAAAAACTAAAAAATTTTAACTTTTCGATGTGACTCCCTGTGCTAAAGGTATTCATAGCGAGTGACAGGAGCATGAAGCTGCAGCCAGCGGCGTAGTAGCGAGGAGTCCCACCGGTCAGCCAGCGCGCTCAGGATGGTGTTCGAGCTGCCACGCACGCGCGCCCACAGTGAGGCGCAGCGCTTCCTAATGATTGTGTAAAAACAATCAGTGCGCGCCTCCGCAAACATAGATGACGCACTGCAATAGCGCTGCAGCCCGAACAACACCCTGAACGCGTTATTATATTGGACGCGTAGTGCGCTATATGTTCTCTGCGTAAAGTTCACCCACAGACCGCACGTGTAGAATGACTGACAATAAGCTTTAAAAAGCGTCAATTTCACTTGCTTACTACACCGTGCAAATCTACGAGCCAACATGTTACAGCGAACACACAACGCCCTACGCTCCCTCTCAATATCAATAGAGTCTGACAAATTGTCAGTGATCCAGTGGCCCAGATACTTGAACTGGTCAACTCTCTTCAGTGTAGTGCCCCCGAGTGTAACAGCGGGTACACTCCGTTGACTACTGGCCGCTCCAGCTCGAAACACCAAGAACTCGCTTTTAAGAGAGTTGTATCTGAGCCCGTTTGCCACCGCATATTCATCACACAAGTGAAGTAGTCTTTGTAAAGTATTGATTGATGGGCTCAGCAGCACCATATCATCCGCGTATCTAATATTATTTATACCTACTCCACCTACATGCCATCCTATATAGGTGCTGCTGAGCTCCTCGATCGACCAGCCCACTTTACACAATTCCTCTGATTGTCATACCAATATTTAAAAAAGGATATGATTTCAGGAGGCACATTAGTTTCACAATGCAGCTTTTTCCATAGTAAATCGTACGATACTAGGTCCAAAGCTCTGGACAAGTCCAAAAAGCAGGCATAGGCAGGGGTTTTTCTAGCTGTGTAGTACTGTACAGTCTGCTTGAGACAGAAGATGGCACTCTCTGTAGACAAACCTGGTTTAAAACCAAACTGCGCGTCATGACTCTTAATATGCTCATCTAACCTTCTATCAAGCAGACCATCCAGCACTTTAGCTATTACCGTAGCTAAGGATATAGGCCTATAATTAGACAGGTCAGAGGCATCCCCTGTTTTGTGTTTTATAATGGGTACTACAATAGTATACATTAAGTCTTCCGGTAAATAACAATGACTCATACAGAGGTTAAAAAACAATGAAAGAACTCGCGGCAAGTGCAACCACGCATAACTCAGATGCTCGATGCTGAGATCATCGTGACCGGGAGACTTCCCTCTGGCCATTCCTTTAACTATGGAGGCGACTTCTCGTGCAGAAAACCTAACCGGTAAGATCTCGGCACAATACCCACCATCGAACACCTGCGATTGCCGCGGAATGGGGGAATCCACTTTGAAGTGCTTCCGGAAAGCATTCGCTATACCAGTCGGTTCGTGTATACCAGCTACGCTTGCAGGAAGGCTCTGTTTCGGGTTCAGTTTATTAGTGTTTTTCCAAAATTTATTAAAATTATTATCAGAGTGATTCTGAGCGATAATATCCAATTTAATTTGTTTTTCATGTTTTTGGCAGTATTTTAGTTTAGCTTTAAATTTTCTTTTAGAGTCACGCATTTTATCATAAGTAAAACCAAAATTAGGTTTACCGTATTGTAGCCAAGACTGATACCAAAACCGAGCCTCCCCGTGGACGGCACTTACGTGCTTATTCCAACCAACAATATATTTATGTCTCTTAAATTTCCTATTGTCATAGCTACATTCTGCAGATTCTTTTAAAACACATACAATATCATGGTACATGGCTCTTATTTTTATATTATGGTCATTATTTGAACATATTTTGTCAGCACAATCACAGAATTCTGCAGGAAAGTCTATTAAACGTAATCTACTATTACATGCTGATGCATGTAATAGTAGATTTATCTTTGTATTTTGTCATTATCCCTTTCACCCCATCTCACTTTATTAAATGACTGTGTTGAATTGTCAAGTTTTGACTGGATTTTATTTATATTGCACTCAATCAACAAAGGATAATGATCTGACCAATAAACATTATTGTATAAGACTGAAGCATTGAACACAGTATGCCGCGCGGCGCTAGTTACTACACAATGGTCTATCCATCGGCGGGAGCCGTGCGCCTCGCTTACATAAGTATAGGTATCGCTAGGCAGAATTTCCATGTCAACACAGGACCACGACTGTTCAGTACAAAAGTTTAAAAGTTCATGCGAAAACAGCTCACCGGGATGCGCATTGAAGTCCCCGAGTATGAATACCGACTCAATGTTGTTCGTCTCAACTAACGCACTTATTTCACCCATACACTCTGTAAAATCAGTGAGATTCACCACTGAATCAGTTGGCATGTACACTGTAATCACTAACGCCGAATTACCACTATCGAAGAGAATCTTAATAGCCGACAACCGAACACTTTGACATTCCACAACCGACACACACTGGAACGCAGACTTCCTCCATAATAGTGCTACTCCACCAAACGGTCTCCCTTTAAGAATACCTTTAGAAGTGTCTACTGCCGATTTTCCAGTAAATGCGAAATTATCATCGATAGTCCCCAGAAAAGGCAAATCATGTGGTAAAAGCGATGTCTCTTGTAAAGCAATAATGTCAGCACTCTGGCAGAGAGATCTTAAGCAGTCGACCGAACGCTGTACATTCTTGCAGTTGAAACTGATCAATTTAGTTGTATCTGTCATTATCTGAATTAAACTTTTTTTTATAAGTGTTGTTTTGAGATCCTAATGGGCGCTTGATCATTGGGTGCTTGTTCACTCTGGTGTCTTCTTTTGAAGTTTATAAAACGTCTAAAAGCAACTCCTGTTGGCCAAAATACATCTGATAAAAACAGATAATTTGCTTTTAGGGTAATGCCTCATCCATAACTTTTTCGAAAACATCATATGACGCTGAAGGAGGCCTGTATACACTTAATACAACAAACTGCTCCAACTCCACACAAGATATTTCTATTGTTCGCTTAACCGAGAGGCTAACTATGTCTTCGCGTTCTTTTAATTTAAACTTTATATTAACAATAATTAAGGAGCCACCATGTAATGCATTTCCTCGACTGAACGAACTTCCTACCAAATGATTTTTAAAATTGAACATGAACTGATGGCCTTTAAGCCAGTGTTCTGTTATACAAAGAATATCAATTTTATTACAGTTCATGAAAAATTCAATCTCTGAATCTTTGCCCATCATTCCTTGGATGTTCTGGTGGACAGTGTTTAAAGATTGTACATTTTTTAAATTTAATTATTGACATGAGCTTTTGGTAAAGCTTTTTTTACATTAATTTAATTTCATTTTATTAACAAACATTTCGCAAGAGTGTTCCTCTTTTGTCTTATAAATTAATTTAAATAATTAATTTTAATGTCAGTAGAAACACTACTGACGTCTATGTCAAATATACATTGCTCAATAGAAGCAACTCTAGCCGACCTAAATACGGAATTTAGTTTACGAAAAATTTACATTTGCTTAAGTTTATGATAAATCCGGCTTCAGAAAGTGCTTTTATTGTAAGTTTTAAATATGACCGTCCCTCCTCAGTAGTAGTAAATTGCATTAGCAAATCATCAATGTGAGTAAGTTAAAAATTTAATTTTTGCACAGCTTTTATGATAGCCCGTTGGGAAACAGCTGGACCATTACAAATACCAAATGGCATTTTCAGAAACTAGTAATGTCCATCGGGGTGTTACAAATGCCGTAAGTTTTATTGAGTCCGGAGCAACAGGGATTTGGTGAACCGTTTTCCATATCGATTGATATTGAGTAATTTGTGTTACCTAAACGATCGATTTGATCGTCTATTAATGGCAACGGGTACCTATCTTTTTCTACTATTTTATTTAAGGCACGATAGTCAATACATAATCGACCGTCGCCCCATTTTTTTTTCACGAGCAAAACCAGGCTTGCACATGGTGAGTGACTTTCACGGATGATTTGTTTGTCAAGTAAACTTTGAATTATGTTAGCTATCTTCTGTCTTTCTATAGGCGCTAACCTATAGAGTCTGTAAATAACCACTTGATCATGTTTCAATCGCAGATTCAACAGGCCCGTCTGAACATTACCTAAATGACTAGAAATAGGCAAAACGTTTGGGTACTTGTGAAATATTTTAATGATACTCTTCTGCAAATTGATGTCCAAATTCAGTACTTGTAAATCTAGATCTATACAAATATTTTCAAAAACCGGTACTGTGATAGTTGCAATCGTTTCTATTTTACCGTTACCTATTCCATTTATAATCATCAAGAATGGGGAAAATTTACAATTTAATCGTTTAGCAAACGGATTCCCGCGTATGATGCTACAATTTGCTTCAGTGTCAATAAGAGAGTTAACTGAAATGTTACGAATGGTAACCTTTGTGGGTATAATATTAGATACGGAAAAAGTATTAATATGAGAAAAAACAAATTCATCTAGACATAGATTGCTGTTAGCATTAGATTGTTGTTTGTCAGAGTCCGCACGTTTAAAGAAGCATGTCGTTGCATCATGCCTTATTTTCTTACAAATGGCACAATTTTTGATAATGTGGGGTAAAGAAATTTTCTCCTGAGATTTAATACATTGATAGCGAAAATGGCCTTTTTCACCACATGTAAAGCATTTTTTCTTGAAGTGTTTCCTCAGCTATCAGGTTTAGCTTAAAAACGCTTGTTATTACTAGGCCCAGGCAAGTCTCCAGAGGTCTGTTCTAAGGGTCGCTTCTTAATTTTAACGTAGGCAGAGAACAAAGCTATTAACTCGGATGCTGTTTTGATGCTACTGTTAAAAGATGCCATCTTTACATTGTTGTCTCGAATGCCTCCACAGACTAACTCTATTAATTGAGGTTTGGCAAATAAAATCTTAGTACTTTTCAGTAACCGAATTTTTCCCTGACGTATTCGCAATAGGAGTCAGCAAAATCTGAACAATATGTTATAGCCCTATATAATCGCTCAGAAAGATTTTTTTTTTTCTGGATATAAGGAAATTAATTCCTCAGAGAAGCTATCCCAAGTCCTCCCCTCTTGGGGCTGCCCGGATTCGTACCATGTTAAAGGTGAGCCCTTGAGGGCTTTACCTGCATTTGCAAATTTGGCCAGTCCGCTTTAACCGAACTCCTCGCCAAGCTTGTTGATGTCTATACCGCTGCACAGCTGTCGGAAGTTACTGGGTCGAATATCGGGAGCGCCACGTCGGTCGTCCTGCCGCTGGTTACTGGTCAGTGCTTCTTTGATGGCGGTGAGTAGCCCTTGAAGAACGGCGTGCTCCATTTCAGAAGTGAATTAAAGATGCCTATAAAAATAAATACATTAGTATGCTGTTCATCCCACTTCTGATGTTAGGATAGACCATATAAAATTATCATGAAGTCAGAAAGTGACTAAAACGTTAAAATTGACTATTACGGCGAATAAAAGTAGGGAGCTAAAAAGATAAGATCAAAGTAACAAAGAACAATTATTTATTAACAAATCTCTCAGTCTCAATCTCTTGTGGGAGATTAAGAAAAGAGAGTAATGATTTTGATTAATTTATATTCATAAAAACCAGATTAATTGGCGGACAGTAATAATATACACACATTTAGTGTTAATTATAATTACAGTTATAACAATTTATTAAAATAATAAACCATTTGGCATTTTACTTTTAATGAAAATTCGCTGCCCTATTATTTCTTTGTACTAACTCCACTTTTTAGGTATTTTGTGTTTTTTGTACCATGCTAATGAAGTAATTTTTAAAATTAAAAAAGTAAAATATTTGTATAGTCACTGATATACGCAATATGATATTGTACTACGTCCAGGTATTTCCAGGTATTGAAGAGATGTGATAAGTATTGAAATGTACTAAATCCATAAACAGTTTATTTTGAATCTAATGGTACAAAGCTATATTAGGAAACTTTGTAACTTGCTTTGTTCTATATCCAACCATGTGAATTTTATGAGGAAGCCAATTAAAGATGACTTTAGCAGAATGGACGAAGTAACATGCGTGGTAGCGTACAAGGCTGTATGAGCTATTATTACCTTTTGCCTTGCTACTACTTACTTACTTAAAAATCACGATTCAATCAAATTCACAGTTTCAATTTGCTACAAGGTTACTTATGCAGCCCTTTCTTGCTCTAGACAGGGCCGCAAGAGGGGATTATGGCTGGCCTCCTGTTTGTTTAGTCTTTGACTGCCGTCACTTGACTAGTCGCGGAAACGTTTAGCCGGTCCTCGGACAAGCGCGCGACTCGGCGCGGCGGCGGCGGCGGCGGCGGCGGCGCGGGCGCCGGAAGCGGGCGCGGGCGCGCAAAAATAAAATTTTGATGTGACGGGACGCGACCGCTGCGAATGGAGCCGTTGACTTTCATTGCCATTGCCGCTCTTGTTATTTCTTCTCATCGTACGGGTTTCATATCACTGCTAGCGTTTTATTTTTAAAAGTATGATACTCATGCAAGTTACAATTTATATAAGCAATTTACTTGAAGCATGGCTGTAGGAAGGGAGGCCTTTCTCCATTCTTTCTCCTGCAGTGGGGCGACCATGGCTGAAATAATAATAATGGTTGTGCCTTTTATTGATATTCTTATCTTATAAATCAATAAAAATCAATTTCCGAATTGTTTGTCCGCGCATCACTTCAGAACGGCTGCACTTTTATGGCTAAGGCTGATTTCACAGTCACGCGTTTGATCAGCGCCGGCCACACGCGCGCGCTACACTACATAGTAGTTGCGCGTTTGATGATGAAACGCAACTACTTATATCTAGTGTAATTGTAACCCCGCGCGTGTGGCCGGCGCAGGTCAAACGCGTGACTGTGAAATCAGCCTTAGTAATTCTTATATATATCTTATATTCTTCATATAATATACTTATTGGATAATTTTGAAAATACTTAAAAAATTGTCAGTCTTTAGTTAGTTATTTTATTTAAGTCTAAGTTGTGCTGTTGTTTTCTTTTTCTATCTGTTATGAATAAATAAGAGCTCAAAAAATACTCGCTCAGCAACCTTCAGTCAGATCAACGACAGCAACTAGAAAACATATTTAGTTCAGAAGGCAGGTAAAAAACGCAAAATAAAACTCATTTTTCCAAATTATAAAACAGTACAAAATAATAATAACTACGAATCGAGGCGATCTGCTAGTTCAAAATGTTATTCGGGCACAATAGCCCCCCGCACCGCAGTGCCCGGGCATTTCACCTATTTGTATTTAATTAAGTTTCCGCTGGCTGGAGTGACGCGCCCGCCGCCGCCGCCGGCCGCAGGCAACCGGCAGGCGGCAAATACTTACGGAATGGGAGAATAGGGCGTTATTCACACCTAACGCAGGTCGGTGGGCAAGGCATATTATCGTTCGTTCGAAGAACCGGCGGCCGTTGGGACAGAACGTTCCGGTTCTTGAGTGGTAACCTGAACACGCAGTGTAGGCCGGTCTCCAACAAAGGTGGCGGGTAGCCGCTAATACGTAAACTGGTTTAAAGCAGCAGCGTCGAGGCAGGCGACGGCATTCAAACGCCCTACGCGTTTTTCAATGGACCATTGTTGTTTTTCAGTGTATGGCTTCATTGCAATTAAGCCATGTTGCAGCACTGTTGTTGTATAGTGTGTTACTGTTACGTAAGACTACAAGGCAGTATATAACAATGACTTCAACGTGCGAGTTGTAATACCAAGGCCATGGTGTTACAACGATAAATCGCCAAATGGCTACGGTGGCTGTTATAAAAATGTTTGATAAATCTCTAATCCTGCATATTTGACGCTCTCCGCTCAATTGTAAATCGTCCTAACGGTACTGGTTGGTTTACATGAAGATGTAGCGACTCTTTTTATCACAAACTAATCATCCACTGCGTCTTCATGTGCCACCGTAATAACACCTTCATATCATTATTGAGCATGACAGTGTTTTTTAGGACTTAGTGATAGAAATATGAAACTATGAATCTTTGAAAAACATATCATTATATTCTGTTACTAGCGGCCGCTCGCGGTTTCACCCGCGTGGTTCCCGTTCCCGTGGGAATATCGGGATAAAAGTATTTTATGTGTTAATCCAGGTTATAAACTATCTGTATGCCCAATTTCATCCAAATCCATTCAGTAGTTTCTACGTGAAAGAGTAACAAACATCCATCCATACTTACAAACTTTCGCATTTTTATTATTAGTAGGATTCAAATATTTGATTTATTTCATGAAGAATCATACATAAAGTTTTCTTTCACTGATACCGTAACTCGTCGGTTTACAAAAGCTCACTGAAAATGTAATTACTTCGTTCACAAATTGACCGATTGCTTCTGTGCAGTGCGCAGCTTGAAAAGGCTCGCAGGCGGCGCTAGCACTTGATGAGCAAACAGCGCAAACAAACGCCCAGGCATTTAACGCCCGGCGCGCCGCCCGGCGCCGCCGCCGTCCTAGCGCGACACTATTCACCACGCTTTTTTGCTTACATACCGAGCAGTGGCTTGTATTTTTAGAAGTCCACGTTTTATTGACACATGTTTGTGCAATAGTTTGATAGTTTACCGTTTTCAGTTAAGGTAGGCGCAAACTGTTGGTTATTTGCGATTGACCAATCTAAGTGCGAAGTGGTATGTAGGCTTCTCTTGAAATTATCTGAGCGTTATTTAACCCAACTATTTAGCCAAATAGAAGGTTTAATCTATTCTATTTAAGCTGCAAAACATTACTCGGTTGTAAATACACATTTTTTTATTCAGTACCATTTGTTACAACATTGTTGATTCATATTTCGCGTGTTGCGTAGCGCCATTGGAAACCAGTTCGCAGCAACATACCTACATTTTACACTGTTAAACTCTGTTAAATAAATAAGATTGTATTGTGCATCAATGTTACGCCGTAATCTATTCACTTTTATTCCCTCGTTTAAAGTAACGCCATTTCATACATAGATTTACGTTATTGAACTGTGTCATTGCGGGAAAACTAAGTGTCCCTAAGTAGTATTTGTAAATATTAGTGTTTATTGTTAACTTTCTCGTATGTTTAGTGGAACAATACTGTGAATTAATAATAAATATCAGTGAGGTGTACCGCCGTTTTGCAACTCGCACAACTGCTGCGGATCACTTGGCTGTTTGTTTTCCATCCGCGAGTCCATTTCCGCTGCGAGATTTATTGTGCGTCAACGAAACAATCAATTTTGATGGAAAGCAAATAGTATGCGCGCGGTCTGAGCTTGTTTTTATGAAGTTCATTGTAAAACAAGCCTTTCGTCAAATTACAATTTTGTAAGTTACATTTATTTTTTTAAATAAAATATGTAAGTCATTGGATGCAGGTTGGTTCGCAACTTGTGGCAGGTACCTGTTGGTACAGGCCCTGCCTGGATGGCTACAACACTTACACTACAACTACGATAGATAGAGTAGTAATTGTGCTGTATGAGCCATTTTTATAGCTATATCAATGTCACAAGAATATTGAATATTAAGAAATAAACTTACTTTAACACGATTTTTATAGCTAAACACTTAAATCTAGAAAACAGATTTAAGCGCGTAAAAAAAATCGTGTTTAAGGAAGTTAATTTCTTAATATTCCATATTCTCTTTTCTTGAGTGTCGTAAAAAGGGACTAACGGACTAAAGACTGCACATACTTTATTTTATTTATTAAGGAAAACTTACTGCTTACATAATTATGCATGATACATGTAAAGTAAATATTCAAAAGCTAATTACAAGTTTCCACATACATCCAAAAGCATAGAGCGGCGATGGGCTTACTCCCTGTCACGCTGAGCACATGTGCAGTTGTAACTTGGTGAAACATGGACTATGGTAGTGGACTGCTTCTGCGGTCTCCATTGGCTAGTCTCTGACTAACCCTTTGGGGATAATAGTCGGGAATGTATGCATGTATGTAATAGTAGGTACTTAAATCTGTAGTACTGGGTACCTATAGGTACCCCTATAGGTAGATAGGTACCCAGAACGTTTCGTATTTGATTTACTGGTATTCAAAATACTTTGCTACCAGCGTTAACAATTGGTTATGGAATGACGATTGACGGTGCGGCCGGGATTGGCGGCGGTGCACCGGACATTCATCGGCGAGCGGCAGGTGAGCCGCAATCCCGAGATGCCGCAAGTGCCGCAGGTGCCGCACAGACCGCAGAACAACTGCCGCCCGCACAGAATTCCCAGCACCTGGCCGGCCGGCAGCGGCCAGTACTTTTGATGCTGCGATGGAATGCCGACGAACATCGAGGCACTCACTGGTATTTATACAAAGTCACTTTTCTCTAAAGATTTATTTGTAATTTTTTTATTTTTTTTATTTTTAGGGATATTACGCTATATGTCAGTCCCATCATAACTTAGGCTTAGCTAGCAACATTATTTGTTAATATGATTCTAAACAATTATTATAATATTAGTAGTAGGTATTTATAGATAGTACTTATCTGTAAAGTGATATCTACCAATCTTTGACGACTTATCAAGACCATATCACAGACAAGTCTGGTGTGTGATGTGGGTAACATTTTAAATGTTTACTTTAAGGTCCGCCTATATTACATATCATATCATCATGCACGCCCCTTTAAATATCCAAATACTAAGTTAGTTAAGGCCCGGCTGAACAAAGATAAGTTATCAAGTCATCGCTACAATTTGAACCATTTTGCCCGAACTAGGAAATGAACCCCAGACCACCAAATATGGACCCCGACTTTGCCACTAGGCTACCGATACGTATACAATATATACCTACTGTATATACTTATCTTTAGATTAATGTTTTATATTTTAGCGTTTTAATAACGCTTAAATATGGTACTTAAGTAAAATTTTTAAACACTGAAAAAAGACGACAACCTCAGGCGGGAATCGAACCACGCACCTTCCGCATTCCAGGCGGCTGCCTTAACCACTTGGCTACCGAGGTCTGGCTTTCAACTGTCGAAATTTGTCAGTGCTTGATGCTTATGTTTTTAGTCAACATTGCTTCATCAAATTTTAGAAGTTTTTACCTCTGAGATCCGAAAGAAATATTTTTACAAATAATTAAACATTCGGTGAAGATGAATCTGCGTTTATAAATTAATGTTTTATATTTTAGCATTTTATTAACGCTTAAATATACTTATCTTTAACCTTGACAACATAAAAATCATAATCGTGAAAAAGATTAACATAAAATATTGCTAATATTGCTGTAAACCTCTAGTTAAAAAAACAAGTTTCCGACTTCCCTGACCTATTAGGATTGTTCACACTGTAAATAAATTGTGTAAAGGGTCGTCTGTAACCTTGGGCTGTGTGTGGGTGCGGCAGTTAATCTTACCCTAAATCGCTGTTAAGTCGACAATTTCTAAGCGGATAATTAAGCGTCACACTGTTACTACAATGAGCCTCGTTACAAGCTTCAATGTTTTCTTTCTTTAGTCGTCCTGGGATCGACACTCATCGCGTGGAGTACTGTATATTATACTCAGTTAGTTAGTATGAGTGGTAGAGTCTGTTCAATGTCTTATTACCATTTACCATTGGGTGAGATAGAGATAGATAGATTAGATCACCTTTAGCTTCTTCATTGTAGAATAAAAAAGAGTACTCTTAAATTTAAGTATTTAATTACGATAACGTATGCAAATCCTCGAACCTCTCAGAATGTAGCAAAATCGACATAAAACAATCTATTTTGAACGTGCTTCTTTGATCAACAGACAACAGCATCGGCTTTTTATACGCTGTGCTATATGTTTGCTTAATCACTGCATAGTAAATCTATTGATCGTAGTAAATAATACATCAAGATGACTTTTGACACACGGAAAATATAACATTGAGCTTTAAACCAAAGCTCAATGTTATATTTTCCGTGTGTATCAGATATTAGATTAGATATACACGAGTATCAAAAATTGCAGTGTTTGTAAATGAGACATAAGTCGTTCTAAGCGTTGTAGACTGACACATAGACCAAACATCTTTTACACGATTTATCTACAAAATATACTACACATACGAACGAGGTTAATGTAAAATCGAAATGTAAAGTTTCATGAGGTATTTCTCCGTGGTAAAGAAAATGTACAATAATCAAGTTAGATTGTGAATTCCGAAGGGTTTTTGTGTATTAAGGGAGTAAAAGGTAACACAATCAGCGGGGATAGTGTGGGATTATATGGTGTGCAATGTGCATGTCTCTAATCTTTATCGAATCAGATTCAGAGCTATTTAGCAGTACCAAAATATGATAACAACACTGGGTCTGCGTTAAGACCCAATTTGTTCCGAGTGCCGAGATGTGTGAGACTCCGGTCGTCGGTTTAACGTGAAATGCCTATTAACATAGTTGAGACGCTTTTAGTGTTTTCGTTGTGTATTTGTTTCTGTCTTGCTTCTGTCGACGTACTTGCTCTTTAAGAAAGTATTTTATATATAGTTAAACCTCTGTTCTTAGTTTTGTTTGTTATTATTTAACGTCAGCCAATACGATAATGTACAATGTCACTCACTTAGTTTATTAAGTTCACCTACAATCCGTACCCACTATACAAATCCGATACACTATTTTATAGCATAGATTTATCTGTTTTAAATATAGCCATTTATGTTGTGATGTTTTTTTTTAAATAGTCTTATTCCCAGCTATAATAACCAGTAATAACTTTGAAGGACGTTTTATTATCCACATTATTTTTATGTTGATAATAAACGTCTGGGTGGTAGGTTAAAAAAGATGTGGACGATACAAAGTACTTATTAATTGAATTTATTGAATAAGTATATTTTGAGTTTGAGTTTAAATAGTCACTCACTCAGGCTGAGGCTTCCTGTTCATGCACTGTATAGCATGTAAACACACTAGAATCGTAGGTATTGAATTACAGTTACAGTTGTACATTCAGGTTCCAAATCGGTCTGTTTTGCGGTCGGCCCCCGCAGCGTCGCACGTAGCACGTCGACGCAGATATTATATTAGTTATCAACATATTACCCTGCTAAGCCGAAACTGTAAACACTAATGAATATTATAATGTTAAGTACTTACGTATTATTTATTACATTGTATACTTACGTTGTTTACTATCTCATAATTAACTACATTTTACATAGTTTTACAAAAAATAATCTACTTCTAAATGTAGATTTACGTTATCAGAGCTAACTGCTACATTACAGGATCCTTAGTTGTAGTAATTGAAGTGTGTAAGTGAACATTTTCTAAAAAGCTCCCAACCCTTAAAGAATATTGATTTAAATTTGTCTTCGCTAAAAAAGGAGTAAGAGCAATTCAACACTAGGATGGCATCGTAAGCTCCTACATACTTTTTTGTACCGGATTATTAGCCACCCAACACCTCAGTCGCCGTGAGACTGCAAGCCTGTAAAGGATTCCAACACTGTAAGTATAAAATAATAAAAGAGATACAAAAAGATAGATACAAATTAGTTATAGTAAAATAACTTGTAAAAACTCTTTAAAGCGCCTAATGAAAAAAGCTATGATGTATCCGATATTTTGGTTTGTAACAGGAGGTTCCCCAACATGTTAAAGATAAAAGCCGACAGTTACTCCATTCCGTAGAACTAAATTGATGCAAACCTGCCACACATCGCTATGCATAGTGCAAACCCTAACACTCGCCATTACAGGTAGCTTAAGACGTTTTGGCATTCCGACCCCGTCGGCGATAACTCCAGCGAGGCTCCTCGCATGTATAATGCACTCCGCACCGCCTAAACAAACGCAAATGTGGACCTTGATACCGCATAATAAGTTGCATATTATGCTGATAGTCTTTAACCAAGATATTCGCAACGTTTTTCGCGAACTACGGAACTCGATAGTAAAACTTTGTCGGAGGTAGGTATTCGCTCATGTAAATTTGAATTGGCATATTTAAAATTGATGTATTCATGTTTAAGCATTTCGTTCGCTTATGAAATATTTTTGAAATATAACAGTTGTTGTTATAAGCAATTCTGTTTCGTGGTTTCTTGGCTTTGTACCATCATGACTACATATTTATCTGGATACAATTATGTTATTTTTTTTGTTATAAATTTCAAATTCGTAACATTCACACGGATGGAGACTAGACAATTAGTCATTTACAGATAAATCAGAAGATTTTGTAGTTATCTATTCTGCCTTCTTTTTTATCCAAAATGGTTATTTATGGCTTTATTGGCACTTGCCAACTTGTAGACTTCTACATTATTGTTTATTTTACATAGTTGTCTAAATAGTCCAATTGGACATTAACCAACGTTCCGCTATATAAAAAGTTAATTTGTTTGACTGGAACAAATAACACTTTATATTCAAAAAACTTCCATAAACCGAAATGAAACATAGGTGAAGGTGGAGTATGGAGAAAAATGTGTGTCGGTTAATAGAGCCGGTCGTACGCCATTACGCTGCGGCGCGGCGCGGCCGGCGGCAGGGCGGCGGCAAGGCGGCGGCAGGCGGGCGCTCGCGCTTGATTGTCGGGCATATCTTTCGTGACGCTGCGGCGGAAACATACGGTACCCTGATGCAGACCGAACCGCAGAGAAATCATTGATATGTAGCTATTATGCTGTGACTAAATATCACATATGGCTAGACTTATATTATTCAATGGCTGGCAAATTCATACGTTTCAGTCCCATGGCCTGTGGGACGAGGAACGAATGGTTGCGGGGGGAAGGAAAGAAGAGCATGGGCGGCAGGACCGCGTTGTAGGAACATCAGTTGTGTGCAGATGTCACCCCTTCCCCGTCGCCCGAGGACCATGGAACTGCCACGTACGGATTTTACAGCCTATAGCTTTAGGTCTATGCTTTTGTCTATATTAATCTACTTTTGGTAAACATTTTTTGAAGCTACAGTTCAATGGTTGAACATTTCGATTCCTATGCTTTATACCGCCGGTTTTTACGAATACTTAAAAAATAATCGAGGCATGTGTTTGAATGAAAACTTCTAGATACGGCCTAACGTACACAAATTTCTTACGTATTGACGACCTCCTTGGTCTTTTATGGTGTCGTCATCTCTGAGGTCCCGGGTTCGATCCCCAGTCGGGTCAATTTAGAAATTATTGTTTTTCTAAATTTTCTCGGGTCTGGGTGTTTTCTATGTATAATAAGTAAGTATTTAAGTATGTTTATCCGTTGTCTAGTAACCATTTAACGAGCTTCTTCGAAGCTTCTCTTGGGCTAGATTATTATTGGTGTGAATGTAGGAAATATTATTTTTAAAAAATTAAATAAAATTACGTATAAAATGGTAATACAAAATGACGTATCCAAATTTGTTGTCTGTTAGTATCTACTGCATTAACTACAACAGGAAAATACTCATTAACCCTCGATCATGCAACGACATTGTAGGCATAGCTGGCACCCTGGAACACCTTGTCGTTGAATATGTACAGGTCCTTATTTTAGCCCATGTTGTTCCTACTTTTTTGAAGAGTTCTACCGTACAGTACAGTACAGTTTCTAGTAATGTAAAGGCCAAATGGAGCCTTAAACGAAGAAATAGTAAAAGTAGCTGTAATTTTTACCGCCTTATAGTTTTAAAGTTTTTTACGGTTTTCCACATTCGCTGTTATAGTTTCAAATAATGTAGAGATGAACCGTTGACTCCAAAGAAGAAGAAGTTTTGACTACTTTCAACAAAACAGTGCCAAAGCCAATGCAGTCCCGCAGCGCAGCCGCGCGCAACACCCCCGCGTGTGTTTTCGCGAGCGTCGCCGTAAATTATGACATTTGTCCCTGCCTCGGTGAGTGAGGAGGCACGCGGCTCGTTTTGTTGCCCACTCCGCCGTATTAACTCCGCTACACTCCTACACTCCGCCTTATTAGGCGAGTCTTCATCTCTGGAATGAAGGTCTATATATTTGTCGGCTCAGAAGCTTAAAGCGAGAGCTGCAAAAGTATAAGCGCGTTTTATTTAATACATCAGTGATGATATGAGTTTACTTGTATGAGCCTTGATGTGAAAAAACAGGACTTTTTGGAAAGTTTTATATTTAATTTGATTCCTTTTTTGAAAGATAACTGGAAAATATTTTTGTATTCGCATGCTCTATTCGTGTACTGGCAAATATTATTAAAAAGCTAAATCCTAATATATACAAGCTGATTACTAAAGTTACAAGAATTGGGGACAACATATTATGCCGGATAATTCGTCTGTTGTCCATCGGGGCCAGGCTATCGCCGGGGGCGCGGCAGCCGGTCCTTCCCATCTGTCTGCATATTCCACGCTGGTAATCAGTGGAGCGGCGGCGCTTTGACTCGGATGCGTCTGGGCCGCTCACGCAAACAGCTGTGCGATTGGCCGCCGTGTGCCGGCAATCATCGGGTTTTGTTTTACTTGCTTGTTGCATATTGATTGACACAGGTTGCATTCTCTTCTTGTTTGTTTATAAAATATAAAATACTGGGAGTTTTTGACCATCTATCGTATAAGATCAAAGATTGGAGTGTTGCCGATGTTCGTTATGTTTACTTATAATGTTTGTAGTTGTTTATTTTGTTGGCTTATAATATTATATACATACAAAATACTTATACAATAAAAAACCATTTAAAATTTAATAAAAATATTGACAAATTATTTTTATAAAATAGGTAAGACTTAAAATAATAAAGTTGTAGACAAGGAATGTTATAAATAAAATCTTTCTGCCTTTTCAAACTATGATAAATACTTACTTACAAAAAACCTATGTTTCATGAACGTAAAACTTATCTTTTCTAGTGAACTATCGCCGCTGGAATCGTAATCCCAGAAAGATGAATATTTAGTATATGTTTTAGCAGCAATGTCCAACACCAACTGCTCTAACTCATATTACGACTGGCTCGGCGCGACCAACTCTGTTAGTGAGAAGTTAGTGCAGAGCGCCGCTCACATCTACAGTTACCTATCCTTCCTATATGCCTATCAACATGCACCTGCAGGTACATAATATACAAAGGTCAGGTATATAATCTGGCAACTTGGACATACATCCATAACAAAACATTACATCCTATTATGTCCAAAGAACAACTATTTGTGTGCGAGAAGAAAGGAAAGAAAGAAAAATGTGAAATAGTTAAATAAAATCAACTGTTCCATACAAAACTTAAATGCAATTGGATATAAATGTATGAAATAGCTGTTTTTTTTTTGCAATTTAGATACTTTTTCTTTGCACTTACGAGTAAGATTGCTTAGCTGCGGGATTATAATGACTATTACCAAAGCACCTTGTACCTACATTAAGAAAACTTTAAAAAGTTGTCAACATCAACCTACAATAAGTTTTCAATTTGTTATAATTATATTATTCACTATTCTATGTAATACTTATAATTAGTTTTTAATTGGATATAGTTTTAGATTACCTACGTAAACTTAACATGGACGCTCATTATAAATCGTGTTGTGTACACATGTTTTAAATATGGATTTGGCTCTGATGCCATATTTATCATGCTTTTTTGATATTTTTTAATTTCTATCTGTTTTGTGTACATGATAAATAAATAAATACCTACAGAAGTCGACACCGACGTAAGAGATTGCGGTATCCATGCAGTAAATAGTTTGCTAAGGACGCTGCAATTGTTAATAATTGTGTTTTCAGGCGAGAAGAATTGTGAAAATGGTGTGACTTATTTATGTAAGGAAGCATACAATACAGAAATATGCTCTTTTACCTTATGATGAGTGGTCACGAAAGATTAAATTTATCTCGACATTTTCTCGTTTTGTTGCACTTCACATAGTCTTCCTCCTAGCGTACATGTTACCTTCTTTCAACAACGCAAGGTGTTCCAGACGAGACCTGAAGAGCAGCATCTTGCAGGTAGGAACAATAAGGAGAGGACAGTCAATATTTTATATTGTAAGTAGCACAATATGTCTTCGAAATAGTTCCAATTATACATAAAACTTAAATGAAAAAATCTCGTATTAGGTACATGGAATCGGCAATTTTGCGGTACCAATTAACATGCGGTTATTGAGCCAAAGACCCAGTCAGTATTACTCACTCGGATCCTCTACGGATACCAAGACAAAGGACCTACCCGACAAGCTTAAATAGACTAGAAACTAAACCGAAAACTTAATTGTACCCAACTGTAACATATTCCTCATACACCCGCATAAAGCACACGCTCAAACTGAAACTCAAACATAACGCATACACGGACCCCTAGGCCACAGGCTGACCTACATACCTAAGCGTTGTTACTTCATTCATCTCGAGCAGTTAAAACGTATCTCCCGCGCGTATTGCAGGTGATAGCCAGCTCGGGCGATGCATCCAAATGACTCGCAATCAATCATTAATTGCTTTGGACCTACCTCCACGATATCGGTTGGACTTTCAGATATCTCATCTCCCTACTGTTTATCTCGCTCCGATGTAAGGAGATAAAAATAGAGATGAGATAAGAGGGAACAAGTCGAGAGCTTGTGAATAGAGAGTTGTTGTTGTTCAATACTGAAATGATAAGGAAGGAGATTTGAATTTGAGAAATAAGAAAATGTGTACATTTTTATTTTTTTTCTTTTCTACCAGGAATGTTAGTAGCATCACATAACTATAAATGCATTAAGCACAGATTTTATCAAAGATTTTATGGGTATTTAATTACTAGAGATAAGCCGAATGTGGTTTGAACCGAATACGAACTTCGGCCGAACATTCGGTAAAAAATCAAAGTACAATTTGGCCGAATTTCGGCCGAAGTTCGGTTGTTTTCACGGCGCTTTCTCTCTTACAACTACAACACGTTCTAACTGGTTTACGCGCTACCTTCAACTCTTGGTATTGCATCCCGCCCGCAACTCAGTCGCAACCGGCGACCAATCCCCCTGTTTCCCCCCCTGTTTCCCGCCCCGGCCCGCTCGCCGGTCATTAGCAAATACGTTATCCACGCGACAATTGCGTTATTGTTTACATTATTCTCTACGTGACTTAAGTGAATTAACTAGGTAAAGTATAGATATATTTTCGTGTTGCAAATATAATGAGTGTAAGAAAAGATCAAGTGTTATTTCAATATATTTTTTTTGTACCGAAAGTTCGGCATTTGAACCGAATGTCAGGTTCAATCTGCCGAAATTCGGCCCATTCCTATTAATTACTGTTATTTTTCATTCAACTTTATCTGTATTAATAGAAATCAATTGCACCTATCTGGCCAACTCTTTTTTGTTGTGTTTGTAATTGTCAGGAAAAGGTTTTTATGGAAGATTTTTTTTATATATTTACATACATACATAAAATGACGACTATAATCCCTGAAACGTAGGTCAGAGACTAGGCAATGAGGACAGCAAAAGCAGTCCTCTACCATAGTCCACTTTTCACCAAATAACGACGGCGTGCTCAGCGTGAGAGGTGGTCAGCCCATTTAGTCATTAGTCGCCTTTTCCGACACCCAAGGGACGGTGGTATTTCACCGCTACGAGACACGGTTATCTACATTGTTATTAAAATTTGGATGGAATGTGTATGTAAATGTGCGTATGTGTATGTAAATGTGCGTATGTGTATGTAAATGTGCGTATGTGTATGTAAATGTGCGTATGTGTATGTAAATGTGCGTATGTGTATGTAAATGTGCGTATGTGTATGTAAATGTGCGTATGTGTCGGCTTGAAATTACCACTTTTTAAAATACTTAAATAATATATGATTTTGATAGGGAAGGGTTCAATTCCACGGTCGAGCAAAATATGTTTCGGATTTTTCTAGTTTGTGATCACCAAACCTCACTTAACAAGTGTGATAATTATGCCATTACGAATTTATTGCAGGGAAGGGTTGATTTAACAAATGGAAGCACTTGCCCAGCAGTCGACAGTATGTAGGATATACTTAACTTATTTAATTTACCAAATTCTTTTAACACTTAGAGCGCCTCGCTACAAGACACAATCATTCTATTCTTGAGCACTGCTCAGTGCACGGCCGCAGTTAAAGGTGAATATTGATGTAAAACATATTAATATGAGGTTTTAACGTCGACTAGGTACTTGTTTGTCGTTGCAAATGTATTCTTGATCAACCATTTCAAATAGCCGGGTGTGCGATGAGTATCAGGCCCGCGCTGGCAGCTCACCTCTAGCCGTGCAGTAAATTAAGCGGCGCATTTGCGAGATAAATGCTCTGCCACGCTGCAGCAGCGGCGGCCGCTAATTCAGCTCGTTAATCATTTCGCCGGCTCTATGATGCCGGTTGCCACTTAATCTCGACGCCACTTGGGAGGGTTAATGATCAGCTGGTCAATTGGGTCATAAACACAGCGGGCTTTGGTTGCCGTTGACTGTTTGCACTTTAGTTGTCGCTCGGTAGAGAGGCCGGCGGCGATGGCAACGGTTCGTGACGACCCGTGAAACTTTGTGTTAAAGTTAAACAAAACTAAAATTTAGTTATTTAATTTAAAATCAAATGCCACGAATGTATGTCGTGCATCACTGCAGAATGGCTGCACCTAACATAACAAAGGAAGGTTGTGTAATTATTAGGACAAGCTTTGTACAATGTTGTTTTGTAAATGTTTTTGGGAATTTGTCACAGAATTCCACGTAATAAATATAAATAAGTACTTTTAATACATACAAGCTTTGTACAATGTTGTTTTATAAATGTTTTTGGGAATTAGTCACAGAATTCCATGTAATAAATATAAATAAATATTTTTAATACACAGGTCACACTAAAATTTTAAGGAACTGGCCACTTACTTAAACAATATTTAAAAAGTAATTACATTTGAAAATGGAACTCTTTAGCTGTACAATGCAATATGTTTCATCTAACTGTCAATTGCTTTTACACAAATTTTTGCAGAATTCAAGTGCGGTCGTGTCAACCTCAGTGACGAATCTCGCGATGGTCGCCGGTCCACCGCTGTGAACAACAAAAACATGGATGCTGTGCGCCTTATGATTGAAACAGACAGGCATGTGACCTACCATGAGATTTGCGCATTTTTAGACATAGGCATGAGTCAAATACAATCAATCCTACACACATATTTGGGTGTGAGAAAGCTGTGCTCGCGGTGGATCCCACACAATTTGACCGAGGCTCAAAAAACGGACAGCGTCACTTGATGCAGTGCCATGCTTACCAGATTCAACGAAGGTGCGTCAAAGGAGACCCGGCGTTTTATGCTTAAGTTGTATACTTTTTTAATTTTTTAATCTGTTATTCATTATTTATCTGGCAATATCTGTCAACAAATGACAGTAGTTGACAAATCAAACATGACGTGATGGCATTATTGACATTTCTCTTTTTTAAAAGCAAAAAAGTTATGGTTTATGTAGCCACGTTAGACATTTTTAAAGTAACATGTCTGTTTTTGAAGACTTAGTGTTTCCATATTAAAAAATATTATTAATTAAATAACTCTTATCCGCGATTTGATAAAAATAAGACAAAACTTGGTTTAGGTAGCAAATAATATTAGCTTTACTTTATGACCAAATTCTGTTGTATACAAATTAAGCATTTTTTCTATGGAAAGTGCCGGTTCTCCTTTGGTGTGGGACATAGTAACAGGTGACGAAAAATGGATTCATTGCTACGATCCCAAAACAAAGCAGCAATCGAGCGTATGGGTCTTTCAAGATGAGCCGAAACCAACTAAAGCGGCGCGCGTGAAAAGTGCATCTAAGCGGATGATTGCTTCTTTTTTTAATAAATTTGGACACGTGGCTACTGTTGCTTTAGAGAATCGTCGTACCGTGAATAGTGACTGGTGCACGACCTTTTTTTTTGCCGGAAATTATTGTGCCGTGTTTAACGCCGTGTCATTTGCACCACGACAATGCTATAAGCTATCCTGCATACAGTCCCGACCTGGTACCTTGTGACTTTTTTCTGTTCCCAAAAATTAAGAACCAATTACGCGGTCAACGATTTTCATCACCAGAAGCGGCTGTCGAAGAGTATGAAAATCACGTTTCTGAGGGCACCACGGAGGAGTGACACAAAAGCTTTCAAAATTGGTTTAATCGAATGAAAAAATGCATTTACGCAAAGGGAGAATTTGAGAAACAATAAATTAATTTTTGATTCTTAATATAATTTTTTTTATTGATTCCGGAAACTTTTAGTGCGCCCCACGTTCCTAATAATAAGGGATATTCACGCTGACGAGGCCGCGACGGGCAGTCTTAACAGTATCAAAATATACTTTTCATACTACATTTCATACAGTTCACATCGAGCATGTGACTGATTGCAGTTTAAAGCACTTATAAAATATAAAGTTAAGAACATTGTTCGCGCCACAGCGCGACGGATAACCGCCTCTGCGCCGGTCAATTAAGGTGCATATTGGTGCAACGACTGGGCAACAAATGATCGGCCAATCACAGCGAGTTGACAATTATACTCGACGAAGTGTTCGCCCGCGCGGCCGGCACTGGGCAAGAGTAGTGTGCTTCGAGCCTTCCAGGTGAATCCACGCACGCGCCCGCGCAAGAACTCAGCCCGTGAACAACCACGTGTTCAGTGTTTGTGACTTGAGAGCGCTGTGTTTACCAGCCCAATTACCATTAAAACGCCTCCGATCAGTGCCTAGTGGAGTGAATTGTGTTGTGTGTTGCTGCCTTCAAGCCCGCGCCCCCGCGCCTGCCTTCAGCTCCAACCAGCTCCAGCCCGAACCAGGTAAGCCCCAGAAATTCCCTTATCTCCTGCCTAACCCTTGTTTCGCCGCTGTTACGGCGAACATCTTTCGCCGTAACAAACATGAAACGGGATTTTTATCCCTGCAATGGAGATAGCGGCGAAAGCTAGAGAAATGCGATGTCCGCTTGTGAGGTCATGCCTTCAGAACATTTTCTCTAAAATTTAGGACCAGGTACCGAGTATATTTAAAATGGTTTATTTCGTCTACATTTTCTTAAATGTTCATGCTTTTGCAAAATAAGTTATGTTAAAATTGCATACATTTGAAATCAGCTCAGGTATTTTCTCACTACCTGAGGACGATAGAGATGTAAAATAAAAAGTGTAAAAGACATGTCTTCATAGACATAAGACAGCCTCTTCAACTACTTCTAAATGGGCATGAATTGAGTAATTGCACCTTTGGAACGAAAACTGATTGTTTAATTACTTACTTTTATGATGAGAACTGAATTGGTAAATTAGCATTCAGTAAATTAAATTTTATTTATATACAGACATACTAACGTCCTGTATTCTAAGATACTACTGTTAGTAGTAGTAGTAGTAGTAGTAGTAGTAGTAGTAGTAGTAGTAACGACTATGTAGTTGCGTATCCGGGTGAAGTGCGCTTCCACGGTTGGCCTCATCATCACCTAACACCAAGGAGATGTAGGCAAAGAGCTTACCCGTTGAAACAAAAGAAAACAAATTAAAGCCAACAGTTTCCGTGCTAATATAAAACAAAGAGTAGAAAATGGAGCTCCTTAGCGAGGTGGGGCGCTCTCGCTGACGGCGATTCATAATCCACAGTAAATAAAGTGTTGTAAAGTGTAGTACAAATCCGTAGTGTAAGCAGATGCAGAGCCGGCCGGCGCTGGCGGGCCATCCATCACGGCCGGCGCGGCGCCGGCGGGCCGCGAAACCAGCAGCCACTGCTACTCAAAAAATGCGATAGAACTGGTTTTAAGTGTTTTTTTTAAATTAATTTACAATAGAGGATTTGTATGTTTCCTCGGAGCTAACGGTCTACTCCAAGGTCACATTTCAAGTTTTTTATTGTGTAACGTTGGTTTGTTAGGTCACGTTGCTTTATTTATTGTAATATTTTAATTGTGTGACAATATATGTTATTAATGTGTGTAGAGAATTCATTGTTGCTTCTTTATTAATAACATCTAAGATATTAAAGGGATCTATATTTAGCAGTTGAGAGTGGAGTTTATGGTCAAAACGTTTGCTCTCAAAACGTGGGCAGTGTTCAAGGAGGTGCGTGGTGCCGTCACAAGGGCAGACGTCGTCATCAACGATGTGGAAGCGAGCAAGATATTCCTTGTGGTAGCCATGATTGCTTAATAATTGAGTGAAAGCAAATACCGGTTTAACATGAGTGGGATATTTCTGGAGGTCTTCGTACGTAGGAAGGAGGCGTTTGGTGTGGATACAGGTGGTAGGGTCTTCGTAGAGGGATTTTGCTGCCATGTGGCAGTTCTGGCGATTGGTTAGTTTTACATGACTAACAAGCGTTGCTAGGAAGTCAGGTGTGTTGTGCAGCCGAGTGGCCTCTTTCACAGCAGTGTCAGCAGCCTCATTGCCGTCAAATCCGACGTGGGCCCTGACCCATGTGAATTCGACGACTAGCCCTGATGTACGTGCTAAATTGAGGTTTCTGTGAATGCTGACTGCAAACATATTGTGGCTGTTAGGATTTGCGAGTTCGGAGAGACCCGATTTGCTGTCCGAAAGTATACATGTGTGCTCAAGTTTTTTTGCAACGATATATTCACATGCATTTTGGAGAGTCAACATTTCGGCTTGGAAGACGGAACAGCGATCATGAAGCTTGTACTTCTTGACTGCCGTCCGCTCTTCGTTAGGGTTGTATATTACCATGGCCGCACTGACTAGACCATCGAGTTTGCTCCCGTCGGTGAAAATGCGCCAGCCGCTAGTGACGCCCATTCGAGGGAGATCTGAGGCAGAGGAGATCTCGCGATATTCTACGCCCCACCGCTCAGATGGGTGCAGCAGTTCTGATGGGGTTGATAGTGTTTCAATAGGGATATCAGAGGGCAAAAAGGAGAGAGAAAGAAAGAGGGATTTTTCGACGTCTGAGATGGCAGCAATTCTGGCCGGGAGGGGGGTAAGTTGAGCCAGCAAGATTGAGGCTACGGTGCTAACGGTGCGGAAGCCCTGGATAATTTTTATTCCAAAGAGTCGTTGGAGGGACAGAAGTTTCCTGTTTATGCATTAATATGCAAGAACACGCGACCATATGGCCGCACCGTAACAGATTATAGGCTTAATTACCTGCAGGTGGATTGTCCTGACATTATCTGAGTGTACTCCCCAAGTGGGTCATACAAAGAGGCAAAGTTTGGTGTAGAGTTTTTTAGCTTTTTCAATTATGTAGTTTACGTGATGTATGAAACGAAGTTTACGGTCTATTATTATGCCTAGATATTTGATTTTATCAACAAATTGGAGCGGTTGTGAATAACCAAGAAGTTTGCAACGAAGAGCAGATTCAGTGAAGGCAATGACCTGAGTTTTGGTGGGACCAAATTCCAGTTTAACGCTGTCCCTTTATTCGGTAATGAGTTTGAGGGTGAGCGCTCTAGCTGTGGAACGTGTTTGTGGTGAGCCACGAGGAGGACGTCGTCCGCGTAGGCCTGGAGGCTACATCCATCCGGCATCGGCGCAACTAGGAGCTCGTCGAGGATGAGGTTCCATAACATTGGGCCAATGACGGAGCCTTGGATTCAGCCCCTGGTCATAAACTTACGGACTTTGCAGTCCACAAAGTTCACCTGGACTTCTCGGTCCTCCACGTAGCTCAAAAGAAATGTGTACATGTTTTGGGGACATCTGATAAGTCGGAGGCGCTGGAAGATAGCGGGCCACGAAGCTCGATCGAAGGCGGCCTTGATATCCAAGGATACCGCGATGACATTTTCACCCTTGGATTTAGCGGATTTGATGTTTTCTTGTGCTGCGCTGATTGCTTGAACAGTGGATGTCTGGCTTCGAAAGCCATACTGCTTATTAGAACAGGTGTCGTATTTGTTAATATGATAATTTAACCGGTCCGCAATGAGCCTTTCCAATAATTTACCGAAGACATTCAGCAATCCGATGGGACGAAAGCTGTTGAGACTGATGTAATCGTCCTTGTTTGGTTTAAGTACGATCTTTGCTGTCGCAGTTTTCCATTATTTCGGGAAGTGAGTGAGTCGCATACAGCAGTTGAGCATACCCGTGATTTCGGCCGGGAACCAGTGTGCCACATGGAGGCATATATCGGCGGTAAGGTGATCCAGCCCGGGCGCTCGTTTATGATTCATTCCTTCGAGGCTATTAATGATTTCACTGTATGTAAAGGCCGGCTCAGACGCTGTGTCAATGGGTTGAACCATTTCGGCGCGTAGTCTGAGTTGCATTTCTGTGAAGTCAGATGTTTCGTCGGGATAAAAATTGTATATAAGCACCCGGGCTGTATTAGCGGCGTCTCGAGTGTAGGTGCCATCCTCGAGGCGAAGGGTAGAAGGCGCGTGAGCTAGAGGGCGAGTTTTTAGGATCCGGTTAGTGACGAACCAGACGTCTTCTTTCTTCTGCCGGCAGCAAAAGTCCCGGAAGTGCTCCGTGGAGGCAGCGCAGAAGGCATTGGAGTACTCACGTCTGAGTCTGTCTCGTTCCCGGACCAGTTCGTTCAATGGACGTCGTTGGCGAACTGCCCTGCTGAGCTTATGGTGTTGTCTAATGACAGCCCTTTTAAGCGTGTCGAGGGCGTCGTTCCACCATGGTGCGCGCTGAGGTGGACCAGCTGATTTCTGCAGAAGTTTATCGCAAGTTGCCTGAACAGCACGAGTAAAGGTCTCGGTGTACTCATTTAGCTGACTTGCGTTAAAGTGTTCAAAGTCAGGGTCGTTAGGAAGGCGAGATCGCATTTCAGTGACAAAACGTTTACGAATTTCATCCTATTTGATATTGTTGGTGGAGTATTTAAATGTCGTAGTTTTTGGATTCTTGCTGGGTTTGTCGAAATTGAGAGTCGCTTGAAAACGAATGGCTGAGTGATCGGATGAGGGGCAAATGCCCTCATCTATTGCCCAGTTGGTGATCCTGACACCATCAGGATTGCTTACCAGTGTGAGGTCTATGATTGAGGTTCTGGGAGTACCATGTGTGACAGTACGAAAAGTAGATGTATTTCCGATGTTACTGACAGTGAGATCATGGGCAATAGTGAGGTCTACCATTTCGTCACCTCTGGGGGTATTGGTTTTAAGTTTACCTGGCTTCACCACCATCTTATTTAAGTCTGTTGAATAATAACAATGTTTATGGCTTTGTTGCGTTTCAACGGTTAGGGATAAGATCTTGCCGCAGTTGTTGAGGATGAAGGGCGATTACACTTTAGTTTTTTTTTACGTAAGTCACTTACCACTAGGTGAGATAAAGGTGAAAAGTTCCGCCGTTGTCGTATAACAACCAACCATATTCTTAGCAAGTAAAAAAACTACTCAACAAAATTAAATATTCTACTCTTTACCCAACGAGGTAGACCGGCGAATTGCGGCATAATCTAATGTGAAAGCCGCTGGATGTTAATAGTCATGAACATGACCGGTTATTATTGGCAACCAACATTTAGCAGTCATCTTTTGGATATAACTTTTTATCCACTTTCACAACAATTGTCTTGCCCAAGAAACTTCTTTTGAAACTAGTTTTTTTAGTTAGATAACGGATAAACACACGTAATATACAAAGAAAACACCTAGACAAAAATCAATTTAGAGAGTTATTTCTAAATCGATCCCGGGCCTTAAGAGATAGCGACGCCAGAACCGGCATGTTAACTACTCGACCACGGAGGTCGTCAGGATATAATGGTTGAGAGTATATTTTAGATTCTAACGCAAAGATAATTATGAGGCATAGAGTCACCTCCTCAAAATAAAACATGGACCCCTTGTCTCCAGTGCAAACGACCTAAACTAAGTAGAATGCCCAAGTTCGGATGTCTGTGCCGTTACATGAAATTAAATTACTTTCTAGAAATACTTACCTGATATATTAGGTATGATCACAAATAGAACATATAATTTTGTTGAAGATTTTATTAATACTAAAACTTAAAGAGAAATAGATTTTTAAAATAATATATGGAATATTACATTACAACGTTTTAACTTTTTAGACAATATTTTAAATGTAACAAACAGTGAATATCATGGCTGATGCTACATTTTGACATCAATAAGGTCAATACCCTTATTGTTGTTTCTTCAATCGACTGTTAGCTTAGTTGATCATCAATGGTTAGTAACAAAATGTTTTAAACTTAGACTGATTGGCCGACTGAAATTTAAAAGTTATTTCTTAGAAATTGCACTGTTTAGGTACCCAGTTGTCCCACCAACGGCGAGTAAACGACTAACTATCGTCTATTTTCTCGCTCAAGAAACGTACAATAGATATACATTCCGTGTAAACAAAAGAGATGCATATATAAATAGTTGATCGCTGACTGTGCACACTGCCGGCGATGACTCGCTTCACTAGTTCGTCGCTGAGCGACAGGACTTGACAAGATGAGTGACAGGACTTGACAGGAGCTATCTAAGATAATTCTCGCTTAGCGATATTAACTCACGCCGAGAGACCAACCAGCAGCAGCGGCGCTTATAGCCCATCGACAAAACTATCGAAACTACACACTCGCTTTACGCTGCTCGCCAGTTCGTTTCTAATTCTAACTCGACTCGCTTCTCGTTCATCGTCGGGGCGGTGGGACAACTGCCTATAGTTACGATCATTTGGTTTGCTTTCTAAATGCGAAATGGGCATAAATGCTATACGTAACAGGCTCTATATACTGTCATGGGTCCTGCATTAGACTTGACGATTGCCACAAAATCATTTATTATAAATCTCAGCGGTGTAGCGCTAATTAAAAATAAATCTTAATTGATTCTTTATGCAGTCTAGATTAATAATATAGTCCTGGCTACGACCTCCTGCGATCTTTGGCAAAAAATTAAAATGTAATAGGTACTCTGGAATTTACTAAAAATAACGCTTACTATGTAGATAATTAGTTCAAACAAAAGTAATAATCACGGAGTGTAATAATGGAGTCAGTAAAGAAGTGTTAGACTATTTTATTTTATAATTAATTTTTATTTTCCATAGTATTGGAGTAGGTATATTAAAAACTATTTTTAATTTATAATACATATTTTTTTTATATATATGAAGGAGGCAAACGAGCAGGCGTGTCACCTGATGGTGAGCAATGCAGTCGCAGATGCGTTGCCGACCTTTATGAAAGAAATAGGGTTAAGAAAGGAATAGGAATTATGAGGAGTTGGGGAGGGGGGGGGGGGAGGAGCCTCCGGAACTCTCACCGGCCGGACGAAACACAACAGCACCAAGTGCCATTATTTCACGCCGGATATTCGTGAGAAGGTGGTATTACCCCGGGCGAGCCGTCCCAATGCGTGCTGCTACGCAGCGTGGCTCTACCACTCAAATACTATAGTCGTGCAAATAGATGGCAGAAGTCGTTATAACAATTAAAGTTTTTGAGTGTTTTACACAATTATATTATATAAATAACGAGTTATTTCATATCCCGCGATTGAGTAGTCGTAAATATATTTTACGACTACTTACTCAATATGCATGAATATTCAATAATTTTATATCCACAGTATACCGGAATAGTTCTACAGCCAGTTTATTTATAGCTAAGTCGTAGTTTCCTAAAAATAAATGTATTGCACAAAACGAGCACTATTATAGCAGAATAATTACACTTTCACTATAAATATAAAATGTTCTACAGTGCTATTGCTGTCCTCGAGCTTCGATGTGCAGAAGCAGTTTTAGAAAGTACTATATAACCTGCTAAAACAACGGCTTTTGTGGAAGTACCTACCGTTATGGTCAATTATTATATTTTCCTATAACATCATTATTTTTAAGTTTCTATATAGTGACAGGTAAATTGGTTAAAACAGAAGTCGTAACCTCACAAAGTACGGCTGCAGCGGCCGCACCCATACCGTCCATAACAAATGCCGTCTTTGTGTTGTTTTATAATTTCCTAAAGAAATGAGGTGTCTATAACAGAAAAGCAGTAATGAATACCATAATAATGGCTGCACTGAAACTCGGGAGTTACAAGTTTATTCATGGAGCGAAGAGTGCTTCGGAACTTAGCACTCAGAGTCAACCAGCGGACACTTTTTACAGTTTTCAATCGTAACTGAACTTTATTCTTGACTCTCAAAGATGAAATATTCAGTGCTCTCGACTTGTTCATGTGTTTTTAAAGTTAGTGCTTTTCATTATTACCTACGCAACGTATCAATAAAACAGTATCTCTATGGTTGCTTGATATATAGGATGATCAATCCAAATGGGTCAGCAGGGAGAAATCAAAAACTATAAGAATCTGTTCATAGGCACCATGGTGTCAGTTTTAGATTTAATAAAAACTACATACATTTTTTTTGTTAAATCTCATCCGACCTTTGCCCAGCAGTGGGACACGAAATGTTGAAAAAAAAATCATCTGTAATCGGGAGTCGAACCCGCGGTTTCCATCTCTCTAAACAATGTCATGAATTCTGCAAGTTTATTCGTTGTTATTGCTTTCGACTTTAGATAAAATAATGAATCTTTGACAATTTCCATAAGATAAATATTGCAAACTACAATTCACATATATTAGGCGCTTGTTCTCACAATTTCTAATTTTATTACGGGTAATGCTAATGTGTAATGTGTGTGTAACGGGTGTGTAATATATGAAAAAACAACAAATGTCATAACGTTTACAACATGTAATTTCAGATAAAATTATTTTGTTTAATATAATAATCACAAGGTATATCAACGACATATAACATTTAAAAAGTTATAATTTTAAAACGTTTAACAAACTATTCATATAAAATCGTTCACCATAAAAATTTAAAAGTATATTATTCTAAACATATACTTAATATTGAAATAGAAATGTTTTTACGGATTAAGTCGCGTTTAATTTACTATTTACATAGTTTTTATATTATCCTGACGTTTCGAGCCCTTTACAGGGTCCGTGGTCACAGGGAGACTGAGGTGTTTGTCGTCTCATAGTTAAAAGTTTTTTGCCTACCGTCAATAATTTTTATATTTAACCGGGTGCGTTCAGGTTTACACAATACGAGCTAACAATATTTTTAGGTGATCGCAAAATATCGCAGTCTGCTCGATTCTGTCATTTTCGACGTTGACAGTTGCGCCAATTTCTGTGTAGGAGTGAATTAGTCGCTGAGTTTAGTGTGCTGTTTTTATTGGATTTATCTAATGTAAGTACTGTTTCTTATTAGAAATTGATTATTGATTCTATAATGATCGTATTTAGATAATAAGTGGTAAGAAATACATCGTTATTACTACTAAATAAAGCGTGTAAAGTCCGTAAGCATGTTACCGATTTCCGAGTGATTTTTAGAGAAATACTATAAGACAAATAAACTGTTGCTATCATCACTTTATTTTGATACCTGATGGATAGGAAATATATCAGTTAGTATATTGTTGTTTACAGAACGACAAAATATGATTTGATTTTTTCTGCAAAAGGCGGAAATTGTGACGTCATCCGCAATTTCAAAAAAATTATGGCTCGCCTGAGTTATGTAGGTGTAAACCACCCACATAGCACGATAAGACACCACGTACCAGGAAGCAGCCATGAAGATAACACATAGCAGGAAACGAGGACAATCAACACCATTGTTATGACCATGATTGCTAACGACCTAATTCATGTACAGCATTAATTAGATAACCTTTTGTCATGTAAACAAGAACATTAAGTATACTATATATTGTAATACAAGATTAAATAAAGTCAGTCTTAACCAGCTCCTCCGAGCATCAACACCTTCTTATCTGTTTATAAATTAGCTTTTTAAAAAGCCTTTCGCCCTCGCCCACATCCTAACTGGCGCAGTCGGTAAACCACGCGTTCATAAGCGAATCAAGTTCGAATCAGTGAGCTCGACTTCGTAACGCGGGTCAAGAATCTACAGTGGTCGTCGGCAGCAGATATCAAACAGAAGACTCAATCTATCATCGATAATGCTCAAGTGGTAAGCATAAAACTCTGTTTACTACCAAGAGTCCTTTCACACTAACCTTGTGTAACCTATATTTTGTTGTGTTAATTGTGGTATTTCTAATCTGAGGATAAAAATGGCCAACGAAAAGAAATTAGACATTAGCACAGTCGAGGAAAAAACTATTGCAATTGACTATAGTACCCTCTCTATATTGTTACCATCATACGATGGCAACAAAAGAACATTAGCATTCTATTTAGAAGGCGTAGAAAACGCACTAAATTTAATCACGAATGGGGACGACCCCAGTGTAGCTTGTTTAATAAGAAACAAACTTACCGGTAAAGCTGTTGAGGCGCTCTCAGAAGGAACAGGTGCAAAAACCTGGTCCGAGATAAAAGCGACGTTAAAAAATAGATTTGGCGAATTCCGTAATGAAATTCAATTAATACAGGAATTAATGCGCCTGAACAAAGATAATAACTTAGATATTTTTTCAGAAAAAATAAGGGCTTTAGAAAGTACACTTATACTATCTGATCCCAACAAAAGAGAATTTTATCGGCAAATGGCGCTTAATGTATTTTTAGAAAAGATAAACCCAATGACTGCAATATTCATAAAATTACAACACGTTGAAAATTTGGAACAAGCAGTAACAATCGCGAAACAAGAAGAGGTTAAACTTAGGAATAGGAGGGCCCTACAAATCAATAATAAACCTCCTTACCAGAAACCTAACTTTAATACAAACACTCAGACCAAATTCATAGCTCAGAATAGGAAGGAACAATATAATAAGAAACCTTCACCAAACCAATCAAATAAAAATTTCCACTTTCAAACATTGGATCAAGAAGATGATTCAATAAATGAGGAAATAGATAATCCCGAAAATAATGAAGATGTAAATGATGACGAAAATTTTCTCACCGACAATTTCGAAAACCTTATAACATAGTTTACATGAATAACGTACAGAATTATAACCGCTTACCTTACATATATATCAGCGAGTTAGGAGGCAGATTCTTACTCGATACAGATGCCTCACAATCACTAATTCACCCTAATATAGTAAAAAACAAAAACATTAATTGCGAAATAAGAGAACAAACACACTATATAAAAACAGCACACGCAACTTCTAAACACGACAAAGTAGCAATTATCACACTTCCACATAGCTTATTTAAGAGAACAATAACTCATAAATTTTTACTATTCGATTTTGACACTGATTTTAGAGGTTTATTAGGATTAGATTTTTTAATACCATTAAAATGTAAATTAGATATTAAGAATATGATGTTATGCACAGACAAGACACAAATACCAATCAGGGATGACATTAAATCATATAGCACAATTAAACCCAAATCAGAACAAATAATCAGTTTACTTTGTAATAATAACGAAGGCGAATACCTATTGACCGAAAAAATAACACAAGACGGTCTTCACTTCCCAGCAGCTTTAGTTACAGTAAAAAACGGAAACTTGACAACATCAGTAATAAATAATTCAAATAATACAATTAAATTAAAAAATAGTTGCCAATTAAATCTAACAAAACTAAAACAGACAAACTTATCAAACATAGTATCCATAAATAACATATCAGTGAATAAAAAAACAGAAAATTACCTGAAAGAAAACCTAAATAGATTAAGAACAGATCACATGAATCCCGAAGAAAAAAGAAACATAAGAAAACTTTGCTATAACTACAGAGATATATTTCATTGCGAACAAATCCCATTAACTTTCACACACGAAGTTAAACACAGCTTACGTTTAACTGATGAAAAACCAATATTCGTAAGAAATTATAGACAAGCACCTAAACAAAAGGAAGAAATAAAAAAACAAATTGACAAACTACTAGAACAAAACATAATAAAGGAAAGTAGTTCCCCTTGGTCATGCCCAGTACACATAAATCCAAAAAAGGCAGATGCCTCCGGACAACAAAAGTGGCGTTTAGTAATAGATTACAGAAAACTGAATGACAAGACAATTGAGGATAAATACCCATTACCAAACATAGATGACATTCTAGATAAATTAGGACGCGCACAATACTTCACGACAATAGACTTAGCCTCAGGCTACCACCAGGTAGAGATGCATTCAAACGATATAGAAAAAACAGCGTTTACTATAGATAGAGGACATTACGAATTTCTTAGAATGCCATTTGGCCTGAAAAATGCACCAAGTACATTTCAAAGATTAATGGACTCAGTACTAAGAGGTATAGATAACGTATTGACTTACCTTGATGACGTAATCATCTACTCGTCTTCACTAGAGGAACATATAAATAAATGCAAACAAGTTTTTAATAGGTTCAGAATAAATAATCTAAAGATACAATTAGATAAGTCGGAATTCCTGCAAAAAGAAGTCAAATTTTTAGGACATACACTAACAGAAAAAGGCCTTAAACCTAATCAAGACAAAATAATAGCAATAAAAAAGTTCCCAATACCTAAAACACAAAAAGAAATTAAATCATTCTTAGGCCTAGTGGGCTACTATAGAAAATTTATACAGGACTTCGCTAAGTTAACAAAACCACTAACAAAATGCTTAAAAAAAGGCAACAAAGTGGAGTTAACAACAGAATATATAGAGTCATTTGAAAAATGTAAAGAAATATTAATCAATGCACCAATTCTACAATATCCAGATTTCGAAAAACCATTCATATTAACAACAGACGCATCAGACGTGGCATTAGGCGCAATACTATCACAGGGAACACTAGGATCAGACAAACCTGTAGCTTACGCATCACGCACATTATCAGAAACAGAACAAAGATACTCTACAATAGAAAAAGAGTTGTTAGGAATAGTATGGGTCATAAAATATTTCCGCCCATACCTATATGGAAAAAAATTCACAATCTACACAGACCACAGACCATTAACTTGGATAATGTCCCTAAAAGACCCAAATTCAAAATTAACACGATGGCGATTAAAATTAGCAGAATACGAATATGAAGTGCAATATAAAAAAGGTAAACTAAACACCAATGCTGATGCATTATCTCGTGTAAAAATAATTTACAATAATGAAATAAGCGAACAACAACCTAGTACATCAGAAGAACAGTTAGACCTAGAAAATATAGATATACGTACTTTACTAGACATGCCCATAACACCCGACATACCGCCCACACCCGAGGTACCCATTAACGAAGATATCGATACTAGGAACAACAAAGAAACTGAACAAATACCAGAGATACAAGACGCAATAGACAGACAATTAAAACAGTTACATATTAGAAAAACACCGGGAAATCAGTACATAGTCGAGGACAGATCCAAAGGAAGAATAATAATAAAAGACGTTTTTATACCCATCAATAACACTTTGGAACAAATAAAATTATTCCTATTAGAACACACAATCCCAGACAGAATATTTCATTGTTACTTCCATCATGAAGATTACTACGCACTCTTTTGTAAAATATATAAAACAACGTTCAATGACCGTGGTCCTAAACTAATCCGTTGCTTAAATAGAGCGACACTAATAGAAAACATTAACGAACAAAAAGAATTAATAAAAAAATATCACGAAGGTAAAACAATTCACAGAGGGATACAAGAGACCTATAAGCAAATACACAAAAATTATCATTGGCCAAACATGCTACTATCAATACAAAAATATATAAACAAATGTGAAAAATGCTTAAAAAGCAAATACGAACGTAATCCCTTAAAACTACCATTATCACTCACAGAAACACCACATAAACCCATGGAACATATGTACATGGATTTATACAGTAGCGGAGGTACAACATTTTTAACAATAATTGACAATTTCACAAAATATGCACAAGCAATACCACTTGTGGCCGCTACAAGCATACACATAGCCGAAGCCCTATTAAGTATCTTCTCTACAATAGGAATTCCAATAAAAATAACAACTGACTCAGACACAAAATTCGACAATGAAGTTATAACAGAAATTTGTGCAATGCACAACATACATATACATTTTACAACACCATATAACCCTAACTCAAATTCACCTATAGAACGATTACATTCAACACTTGCAGAAATAATTAGAATTCAACGTATCACAGATAAAGATGAACCATCTAACCTCATGAAATACGCAATAATAGCATACAATAACACAATACACTCAGCTACAGGATTTACTCCTTTCGAATTATTATACGGACACACAAGTAGCAGAAACCCACTGGAACTACATTTCCCACAAGAATTTTATCAGGAATATGTAATTAAACACAAACAAATTATGGAAAACATACAAAAACTAGTGAATTCAAAATTATCAAAAAACAAACAAGTAGTAATAGATAAAAACAACTTAAATACAGAAACACCCAACTTCAAAGTAGGAGACAAGGTGTATAAACAGGTAGCAAAAACAGCAAGGTCTAATAAGCAGGAACCCAGATACCTAGGACCATACACAATAGTCCGAATACACCCAGAACAAATAGCAGAGATAGTAGGAAAACATATTAACGCGAAAACTATCAGAGTACACTTCCGCTTACTAAGGCGTCCTGAAAATGTTTCAGGAACACCATCGCCTGCATCACCATCATATGCCACCTCACCACAGCAACAGCGATCATTGAGCCAATAGACAACCACAATGGAATTTTAGTGCTAACCGAAGCGAAGGCCCAATATCAACTAGACACATATCACCTCATAGTCATCTATAATATTACACAACTACGAGAAATATACATAGAAATATGTAGTAATTACTTCACAATAAAACTTAAAGAAAATAATACAATAAAGGACTTGTCAACACACAAGCAAATAGAATATTTAATCGATACAGTAGAAAGTAAACTAGAATATTTAGGATTAGAAAGAATAGGTCTTAGAAAAAGTTACAGACAAAAAAGAGGATTAATAAACGGATTAGGCTCAATAATAAAATCAATTACAGGAAATCTAGATCAGGAAGACGCAGCAAAATTTGAGAGCAAAATTAAAACACTTAAAACAGTAGTAAACAATAATGCAAATAGCCAACAGAACACGATAGGACTAGTTAAAGATTTCACGCAGGAATACGAAACTAAACTTAAACAAATAAAATCAAATCAAGAATTAATAGCTTTAGCTATTAATAAAATCTCAAAAGTAACAAATTCATTAGAAAAAAGAAATGAAATAACAAGTATATACAGTGAAATAGGAAGATCGTTCCAACAGCTCTACAATAGATTGTATATGTTAGAAGATGCAATTACATTTTCGCACTTAAACAAGCTACACCCTAGTATAATAGACCCAAGCTACCTCATAGAAGAATTAAATTATATACAAAACCAATTAAACTTAAGATTGCCCTACTCACCTAAGTTAAAAAATATACACTTATTGGAAAAGGCAATTACAGTAAAAGCATATGGTACTAATGAAACACTTAACTTCATATTGGAGATACCACTAGTAACAGAACACCCATATAACCTCCTACACCTTTACCCCATCCCCAATAACAACAACACTATCCTAATTCCACAAAACCCTTACCTTATCTTGGGAAATGACGAGTTTGCTTACCCCCACGAACCATGTTTGAAGATCACCGACAAAGACGTCATCTGTAAACATCTAGAATGGCAAAAACTGCAGCAATCCAACGATTGCATAGCACAACTTATACAGCACCAAGAACCACATAACTGCACATACATACTAGCAAATTACAGAAATAACCTAATTCAACAAATTCAAGATAATAGCTGGATTGCGATGATAAAGCAAGAAGAAGTAGCGAAAACAACATGCGGAAACGATGTCCAGTATCAGCGAATTAAAGGTGTTTATTTGATCACAATAGACAATAGATGCACCATTCAAATCGCAGATAGATACCTAACAACACATCAGAAATACATTAACATAAAGGAATCGATTCCACTGCCACGCGCATATAAAACACCAAACCCATCTGCAATCGCAGTAAACCTAGAAACAATCGAATTAGATGATCTAAATAAACTACTACAAAGGTCAAAAGAAATAGCACCCCCAGAAAAAGTGTCATGGATAACAACCTCACCCAGCTGGTCATCCATACTATTATACATAATAATCATCATAGCAGCATTAACGACGGCAGCATACAAATTCTGGTGGCTTCGAAGAACCAAGACCAGGAGTATCACGCCAGAAGACGGCGAAGAAGTTGTTCTCAAGCCGCTTCAATCTACGACGCGCCTTTCTCTTAAGAGGGGAGGAGTTATGTAGGTGTAAACCACCCACATAGCACGATAAGACACCACGTACCAGGAAGCAGCCATGAAGATAACACGTAGCAGGAAACGAGGACAATCAACACCATTGTTATGACCATGATTGCTAACGACCTAATTCATGTACAGCATTAATTAGATAACCTTTTGTCATGTAAACAAGAACATTAAGTATACTATATATTGTAATACAAGATTAAATAAAGTCAGTCTTAACCAGCTCCTCCGAGCATCAACACCTTCTTATCTGTTTATAAATTAGCTTTTTAAAAAGCCTTTCGCCCTCGCCCACATCCTAACTCCTGCTGTAATTATTTTTGACATTAAATGCCAAGACTGAGGGGCTAAATAACCATTATAATAAACTATTATTATATTAAATAGAATTATGATATTAGTTGTTAATATATTGTTCAATATGTAAAATGAACGTTATTTAAACGAAAATATATCAAACGTAGTTCAATTCAATGTAGCGCACCCTATTTGCTTTGCATGTTACGTCGGGCTGAATACGGTACATTTACCTTAAAATAAATTATTATCTTATTTTTGGGATTTCTTTTAATTATTTAGACAAGATTCCATTGAATTGTGTTCCTTATGAATTATTATTCATACCGTCAACAATAACAACGAAAAAAAATGCAAAATGTATAATATTGTTTACAGAGATAGAGACCGCGGGTTCGCCTCCCGGTTAAGGATGAGATTTAAAAAAAAATTAATACAGTTTTTATGAAATATAAAATCGACGCCATAGTTCCTGAGAACAGATTTCACTATCTCTTATAGTTTTTGATTTTTCCCTATGACCCACTTGAATTGATCACCCTGTACACCAGTGGGATTCTGGTTTGAGACGCAGAAGTTGTAGGTAAATTTTTTTAGAAAGACACTTTTACCATTTTATTTTTCACAATCCCTGACGTGGTAGAGATTCTTGGGGTTGCCTTTGTCGAACAGTAAACGTCTTTCGGCTGATGATGATGATAAAAGCATCATTTTATTCATTTACATAGGTCTCTAAAACATTGGTTTCAGCTATAACACTAAAAATGAATACCTAGAGCGTCATTCGCTCGTCAAAGATAATTTTTGACGGCGACAACAAACAGAGCAGCAAGCGGCCGTGAGGAAAAAGCTAATTTCCCATCGCATTATAAATTCATAGAGTCTTTGTGAAGTAAGTTGTTTGTTTCGACGCCGTCGTCAAAGCGGCGCCATTATTGCTACCTTTTGATCCCTGTGCACATTTAATTTTTTTTTGTGTATTGTCTGGCGTATTGCTTCGTTACGTAATCCGATGATTACTTTTGGTATCGTTGTGGACATGGTTTTGTATTAAAGTCGTGCAGTATGTAGGAATACGGAGTATCAAGGTTTTAATTAACTTTTGACTGTAATACCTACACGTTCAACCTAACTACAGAATTAGACGCTCTTATATTTTTGAAATGCAAAACACATTCGAAATTGCAATGATATCCCAATAAATGGACTGTAAAACTAAATCGATGAGTTATCAATTGTACCTACGAGTACGTCAATGTAAATAAATAAATGTGAACCTAGCTCTAAACTAAACAACCGAATTTGTGTCTCTACAATTTTTATGATATTCCTTGATTAAACCATTGAACCATTATCGTATTAAAGTTTGAGCTGTAGATACCAAAATGGTGTAAAAACTACAATTAATTAATTTCCAAAATCATGTTTAGGCTAAGATGTCAACAATAACAACTGTCTAGCAACCATTTATTGTTAAAAAAACGTAGTTATAAAAATTTCAATGTAAAGAAAAGTCAATCTATTTAAATAAAAGTCAAGTTCGCGCATCACTTCACAACGGCTGCACCGGTTTGGCTAATTGTTTTTTTGTCGTATTTCTAATTGATTCGTCTGGATAAGGTTTATATGCACTATTTTTATAATTACTAAAGGAATTTTCTTCATAGACGTAATGAACTTACATAATGCAAAATTGTATTACAAAATACTAGTATTATCAATATAATATTTATCAAATTCTTTCTTCGTTTATACACGTTATGTGGTAGCTGTTGTGTATAGTGTGGCCGCACTAATGACGGACAAGGCGGCAACTTTACGACCGCTAAAAGCATTGTCTTGTCGCAGCGCTAAATGCAGCGCAAATGCAGCGCTGCTCGCAAGCTGCGGCGCTTAGCTGCCATCAGCTACAGCCAATGCGACTGACTTGGACTATTCAAGTTCGCAGTTTGATGAAAGTATCGCGAAGTCCTTAATATTATCATAGGAGCCGCGCCGATTGACACCATTCGTTGGTACGCAGTGTAGTAAGCTTGTGATATGGCAAATACTTACATTATGTGCAGTCAGGAGCAAAAATATGTAAACAATAGTAACTCTTAATACAATGGAATAAGAGTCAAAGTGTTAACATATTGGTACTCGTGACTGTACTACATCACACGCGTTTATTGAAGGGGTCCCCACATCTTTTGCTTTATTGGATGATCCTGTTGACCGATTTCGATCATAGCGACTGCACTACATGTTTTAGGAGCTTCGTTGGTCAGCTTTGACATGCGCGCCCAAATGGCTACAGAAACCGATTTTTGTAACAATAGTTTGCTTTATCGACTCTTCTTTCTTCTAGTATCATCATCATCATCAGCCAATAAACGGTTGACTACTTGTGCCCAGTATCATCCATTAGTCTTTGGGGAGACTAATGGAGATTGGGCCATAACCCACTATGCTGGCCCTACGCGATTGGTGGATTTCTTCAAACATATTCCTCAACAAATACGAATTTGAATGTTCGTGTTCCATTTTAACGTATGAGCGAGATCGCTGTATCCAATAGTTTGGAATTAGTGAGTATTCATAGCGTTTGTGATTAAATATTGACGGGCGTGTCGGAGAGAGCACGGTACGTCACCGCAGCGATCATGTTGTCGTGAGAGCAATATCTTGTCGCGGGACCGGGGCACCACACGACTAAAAGGTGATTCAAGGGCTCAGGGCAGATGAACCCTCAAGGCGTCGAAAATCAAGGAAATACTTCAGGAAGATAGGATAGATCATCTGGTGGCCTACCACCACCGGGTCCTAACCCGACTGGACGGCGACAACTTTAATGCCTATTTGCTTTGCGTTGGCTGTGTTTCCGCCCGCCTAAGCTTTTCCACGCCTAAGCCGTGCGCGGTTATAAATAGGGCACTGGCGACGGACGGCCCACGAATTACTTTAATAAAGCCCTTGATACGGCAGAAATGTATACATGTGTATATTTGAAGAACATTCTTAGCAGAATCAAGCAACAACATTATAATACTAAGGTTATTTATAACCGTAAATCGTAGCGGTGAAAGAATACTACCACCCCCTCTCTTCTTTTGGGTGTCGTAAAAGGCGACTGACGGACCAAATACTGCACATACTCCCAACAGCATAGATCGGCGATGGGCTCACCACTTGTCACCCTGACCACATGTGCAGTCGCTATTTGGTGAAAAGTGGACTATGGCAGAGGACTGCTTTTGCGGTACTCGTTGCCTAGTCTCTGACTAACCCTTCGGGGATAACAGGCGTGATTATATGAATGTATGTATGTATGTTATTTTAAACCAGTATGAATGGGCGGAAATAGTGGTTCAAAGGTCGTCTCAACCTTCAGTTTCATAGAAACTTTGATAATCGACAGCCGAAATTAACAAATATTTTGTAAATGGTTTCTTTCGGATGACAAAGGTGCATTTATCTTGTTAGATCAAAAGTTAGCAAGCATTTTTCAATTTTCATTAATCTGTACGCGGCATCATGAATGTTCCCGTGTAATTGTTTATTTACGGAATCTACGTAGATCACTCTTAACATTGTCGAGTAGGTACTTATACAATATTTTTGCTTTCAACTTGTTATAATATTATACGCACAATAGAATTATAAAAAGAAAGGTGAAAAAGTCTTTCTACATTTAGCTTGAAAACAAAAGACAGTAAGGAGCTTCGCCACAGCTGCGCATACGTAGACACTTGTTGTTCCTGGCACGTTACACGATCATACAAAACGCTATTTGCAGTGCGTTCCGTTGCCGCTACAGCACCGAGAACTACTGGCGAGGTTATTTGACAATCGCCAAAACTTATATAGGTACGGAATTGACGTTGGAGCCGTCGCCGTCTTGGCCGCTGCCCGCCGCAAGGGCGCGGAGGCTGCGGCGCATAACTCCCCACTCATGAATAAATTAAATTACTGCCGCGAATTCCGAGCTTGAAAACATCGTTTTTACTTCAACCGATAAGTTATGTAGAATAATTCATATGTCATTTTTAATGTCTCAAAAACATCGTTTTGCATGTTAACGACACGGCGTAATAAGGTAATGCTCAGGGCGGGCGGTATCGGCGTGTGGCCGTGGCGGCTAATCTGCGTAACGCGTTAATCGCAAACAGGCCATTAAAAAACCTCGTTAGGTCCCGGCGGCCGCCATTTGCATTTATATTGTCGTGCCCCACTCGCACTCGCGCGCACCACGTCCAGCTTTCATGTAATACACCTTAGGAATGGAAGAAGCATATCATATGGAGCTTTAAGCTTTTGCTGTGCAAGCGCCCAAGGCCTGCTGTGGCCCTTATTCATCATTCATATTTACTTTTCACTAGCAAATAATATTGTACCTGATCTGATCATCCATAGTCGCGTTTAAGAAATAATCTAAACTGTAGTTTTGAACAAGATTGTTGTCCCGGACGCCGTTGGCTCTGGAGGCGGGATTAAAATTTATGACATGCGCACGTTAAGGCCGTAACACAACACTACACAGACAAAGAATTCGCCATTTTCATACATTTTGTATGAATCATTGCGCTGCAGACGGTATCGGGAAGCACACTGGCATATCGCTGGCATGGCTATTGCGCTGCGATTCAGCCTACAATAAGTATTTCTGTTATAAACGTAAAGAGTTATAAATAATAGAACAACAGCAGTACTATTATAGCATTATACAGCAACTCAACGTACAAATAACATTAAAAACAATTCTAACAGAAAACGCAATTAAAACTTTGAAAAGTACTTGCTCGCTAAATATGGTACAGTGCAAAACAAAATGTGTGCAGTAAAGTTACCCCAAATGGCGAGTTGTTTACGCAAAACAATGCGAGCGCACGCCGCACGAGTCGGCGCTACGGCGGCGCAATGCGATAACAGGAGCGCGGAAGGACAAACGCGTGCACGCTTTAAGACGCTCTTGGGTAGGAAGGGACAATGACAAAGCATCGTTTGGCGAACACTTATATTGTTAGTCTGTTATAAAGTTTTATTATGTTTAAGCTATATAATTGAGCTTCTATGAATGTCACTACGCCATCTGTTCGTAAGTATACAGGGCGGGAGGCGGGACGCCTTGTAAAGAAAAGAACCGGCAAAAAACTCAGCTATACTGTTCTTTGAAAGCGTTAAATATTGGCAAATTACTTCCTTTAGAAGGACACTTTCCGAATGTTGTTGTTTTTGTAATTCAGAGCATTACAAAACCTTACCAGGTACAAACATGTTGCCGCGAGCTCTTAAATAGTTCTTTATTAAAGCAATAACTTTTTTGAAAAGAGATTCCGCAGCGCGCTACACCTCCGAGACACCGAGAGCACTTATTACAAAACGGTTCTTATAATTTTTGCTTGCGTAAATCTGTTCTCTAGTCCGGAGAAAATTAAATTATTCCCTCTTTGTTTGAAGTGTTAAATTAAAATTAATAAAAATTATATGCTCTTTCGGCCCTCCTTCGCTTCGGCCATGTTCGAATTAAGCAAATTTATGTAATACGGAGATGAAACGGTTGGGCCATTCAAAAGGCAGTCCATGTCTAATTAGTAGCTAATGGGCTACATGAAGTACATTAGTACGACAGATACCATAAAAAGTAGGATCATTTTTCTCCAAAGGCGAGATGGGACGGCCCCAATCGAATATCAGCCTTATCGGATCGGACAGCGGTCGTGTTTCGCGCAGCACCGGCCATATCTCCGGAGGGGAACAATTTCTTTCAATAATTCCCCGGTAATGGCCTAAGTAAGCCAGTTAACAAGACACTCTTAGAGGTTCGGCTCAAAAAATAACAATTTGAACTTCATTGAATTATTCACGGCGTTGCGGCGCGCGTTCCTATTTGCGCACAAAGGTCGTCTGATGCGTTTCGTTTCGCCTCATTTGGGCGTAATGTGGGTTCGATGACGCTCTTCCAGATGGTTTTTATTTGTTAAAACTTGTTTTAGGTTCTCGGGCTGGATGCCAGGGTTAATATCGTTTTATTTAAATGTAATTTAATATGAAAATAAGGATTTTCTTTTTCTTATAAGAGCTGTAATTCTAAAAAGAGTATGGATGTAATAATCATGTTGACCTACCTATATAACTTTAAAAGATAATAGCGTACTTATGTATAATAGATAATAAAATAACAGTAATAAAATATGAATTCGAAGTCTGAAGTAAAAGATTTTTAATTTAATTTCTTTTATAATGTGCTTTCTTTATATCCTCTATATACTATCTTCTTAGCCTGTTCTTCACGGCGGTTAAATATACTCATGCACTTTTGATGGAGTAGTCGTAACAATTTCACGACGAACTAGTTTGAAAACTAGTAAAAACCAGTAATTGCATTACAGTAAGCACTCCCATCCTTCCTTTCGCTACGAGTAGTTGGCTGCTAGTCACTAGACCATAAACAAGGGCATATGACTCTACTGGGTAGACCATAGGTAACCGATTTAGAGATCCCAGATTATATCTTCAGCGGTGGTACATTAATATTAGTTAACCGGTTTGGTCGGTGGTAGGCCTTGTTTCAGATCTACCTGGCCAGATACTATCATAATTACCATCATCTTATCTAAGCTATCGCTATCACAACAATGATAACAATAATAACGTGTTGAGACAAACATTTAAGACATAAGAGTGCCAGTTCCTCTGAAGCGTAAAAATAAGGATAGAAAAATTGTCACTTACTATCAGATGAGATCTCAGAACAGAAGAGAGAGAGTTTCTCCTGTTCTGTAGGTAAGATAAAGATAATGCTTCACTTTGTCACGTAGTGGAGGAACGGGAGGAGTGATACGATGAGAAGGAGTTTGATAAAGATAAAAGCACGATGAGTTCAGAAGTATATTATTATTATGATAATAAATAGGTTAGTTATGAAGCACAATTTAAAAGTTAGTACACTATACACTGGGACTAGGTATATGTAGGTTTAGGTTATTTAATATATCAGGGGCGTATGCCTGAAACAGTAACTGTCTATTTATATTAATTCACTATTCACTAATAACAGTATTTTTGTAAGGACAAAAATAAAAAAGGAGCTCTTTCTAGCTCCGCGGATGAATCTGAGCTGAACTTTACATGAAAACAGAGGCTAGAGAAAGAATGTAAGAAGGTAATATTTGAACTTTAAAAATTTAAAAAAAAAAATGTCAGAAAAACCGACAAGGCTTTAGCTGCCTCTTTACAACCTTACGAAAAAAAGTCTCAGCTTTTTGTATAATTTAGCTTTTTTGTGTACATATAGTTTTGTAGAACGGCACGTCTTCAGAAACGCTTTAAAGTTTCGACAATGATTTACAGTGGCAATATTTAACAAATCTGTAAGTGCAGACGATAATGAATTGCTTCCTGCTGGAGTGTAATATCGTTGCAATTGCTCGCAAGGGCAATAAAGTAGACCGGTGCCCCTACCCCGAGCTCACGCACGGTACTTGATAGTTAACTCCGTTCTGTTTGGCGTGTCATTATTATTAGTTTCTTCTGTTTTTAACTCGAGTCGAATGCAAGGTTTACTTTCGTTTGTAATAACATATCTAGTACAGCAAAATGTAAACTTTTTTTGATTGTCACTCTTGTGTCCAGTTCATAGAACTATGCAAAATAAGTAAGCAAGTAAAACTCATGGTAAGGGAGCGGCTTCGAGTACGCGATCCTTCGCAAGGGCCCTCGAGATTCTCCTCAATGCATTCTGAATGTAGCTATGGTATAATAGGTGGAGGTACTCAGCCGTAATATCTTCTTTTGTCGTTTGATTTAATACCTTATGAGATTAAGAGATTTTCTTTACTTCTTCGCCCCATTAGGGCCTTTTGTGTTGCCTGGCTGTGTTTTGTAGTACGTAGTCATGATTCTGCGATGCAAATACTATATGGGTTATTGAATATATAGGTGCAGCGCATCGTTTCTCTGATACTGATTTCTATGTATTCGTATTATGTAAGTTTATTATATTTATATGTAATGTAAAGGCATATATTTTATGTCTTTATAATATCCTATATTGTGTTGTGCAGTGGACACTGGGTGCACACACAATTCTTTGTGTGTGCACCTTTATTTTCCAAAAGTTTTATCCTTAAAAAGTAATAAGTAACCTTAAATGCCAGTTTTTCAAATTATTTTGCGTGTTCGTACATTATAAATAAATAAGAAGTTGTTTAATAGGTAAACATTAGATAACAAGAAAAACCAATTTACTACAATTATTTGCATACGATTGGACTACCTATAATGGTAGACAAGGGCCACTTCCATATTCAAACGGCTCGTGTTTGATTGACAGCTGGAACGTTTGATTATACAAAACTGCCATCGCAATTTGCCAATCGCCCATCATTCGCGGGCAGCCGTGATCAACTGAGTAACGATGTGCAATATTAACGAGCCAAACTCATATAAATACAGCGAGCTCCTGCGAGGGCAGGCTTATCAGCCAGTTGTAATCTCATCAACATGAGAGTTAGCCTGCTTCTATTACTGTCATGTGTATATTGTATTAATTTGGATGACATCAATAAAGCTGTTGATTACTTTCTGCTAAAGAAGGTCACTTTTATTTGTTATTTCTCATGTGATAATGAACATGGTAAGAATAAACATAGAATTGATTATCTAGATGTTTTTTTTCCTATCCCGATCACTAATCACTGCGGAGGGCACTTATGCACTTCTGTCATTCACATTTTTCCTTTATTCTTACTTTCCATTACGGTTCCAGTTTGAAAGTTAATGAATGGTAGTAAACTCGCAAATAGAAATTATAAATGCGTAATGAATAAACTGTCAGTTGCAATGCGCAAATTAAAAACATTGTGTACCCTATTGCAAGCGTTAACAGTCTACGGTGGACGCATACTACCAGGCTGACCGCGCACTTAGGTACCTACTAAGGGCCAGAGCAGACGTGCTGCTTTAAGCAGCGGCGGTCGGTGATTAAGACGCTTTTTAGAAGCAGAATGCAGCGACTAATTCGCTAAATCACGCGATTCCGATACTGCAATCGAACGCAGAGAGTCGCAAAAACGCGATGCCAGTCGCAAAATTTCCTATCGCCGATGCTTAAAAGTATCATGTGTGCGGTGGCTCTAACTTAATGATGTTTGCAACATGTCTGCATTAAGGCAATAAACAATTAAATACCTAAGTACGACGATGGACTCACCACCTGTCACGCTGAGTACATGTGCAGTCGCTATTTGTTGAAAAGTGGATTATGGTGGAGGACTGCTTTTGCTGTCCTCATCGCCTGGTCTCTGACTAACCCTTGGGGATAAAAGTCGTGATTATGATATGTATGTATGTATAACTAAGTACCTACCTATGTTTACAAATGAAATGTTGGATCGGGTTTTTTTTTTATTGTGGCACGCCATAATGGCTTCACTCTTCCTGATGAAAAGCAGCCAGTGAAGCCCAAGAAGTGAAAGCGTTCATCACAGCGCTACCACGCTATGCCGAACGCTCTCACTATGGCGGCCTGCATAAATGTTTTTTCACGCCCCGCTTAAATAACCCGGGAGAGAAAGAGGAAGGAAACACGTGTGCGGGAAGCGCATTCCACATACGGGCAGTTCGGCAAAAGAACGATTGTCCAAACTTTTTGGTACGTGTCTTGATGGTCAGCACGGTATAAGGGTGGCTTCTAAGACCTGCACGCGTCGATCTGGAAAGGAAAGGAGAGGGAGGGATGAGGTCAAAGAGCTCCTCAGAGCATTCACCGTGGTAAAGGCGGTAGAAAGCACTAAGGGAAGCAATGTCCCTACGTAGCTGTAACGGCTCCAGACTGGTCGTAACGTCATCGTTACCGATAGTACGGACAGCACGTCTTTGCATCCTGTCAAGAGCTTCGAGCAAGTACTTGGCGGATCCGTCCCAAAGATGAGAGCAATACTCCACGCAAGAGCGCACCTGAGTCTTATACAAAAGACAACGTTGCTCCGGCTTGAAGAACCGCTTCACCTTGTTCAGGATTCCGAGTTTACGTGAGGCTGTGGTTATAATGCTCTCAATATAGCTCTTCGGGTTGAGGTCGCTGTGTATGTCCATACCTAAGAGACTGAGACCAGTCTGGATGGGTAATAGGTTGCTCTGGAAGGAGGGTTGGGGGAGAAATGCGGACTTTTTAGCAGTGAAGGCGCAGACCTGTGTTTTTTTGGCATTGAACTGGACCAGGTTATCAGAGCCCCATTTATAAATGCGGTCTAACTCCTCGTCCAGCTCAATGACAATCTTCCGTCTCGGCTCCACTACATCGGCCTGCTTTGCCGCAGGGTGACCCAAATAACGCCGATGTACTGTACTGTCGTCTGCATAGCAATGAATGTTACCCAAGGATAATGTTAATCGAAAATTAACATGTTTGTATAAATTTCATTGTGTATCATCTTAATGTTTAACGCCTTTGCGTTATCGATCTTACGTTCAAAAAAAACAATCACTTGTCATTCAATCAAAAACCTGTCTAGTTTGTAGTAGAAAAGATGTGATTAAAGATGGCAGTCGGCCATGCATTGGTTTTTCTCATAAGGGGCGTGTGTACGCCATGTAATATTAATTATATTGGTTAAATCAGTTGTTCATTGGTTTTGTCATCAAGGCGTGTGGATGCCAGTTCAATATTCATTATAGTCATTCATTGGTTTTCAAATTCAAAGGCGCGTGGACGCCATTTCATGTAAATTATAGTAGTTGAATCGTGTTACCTATTAAAATCAGTGTGACAAAGTGGAGTGTTTGTTTTTCATCATCTGAATCATCATCATCAATTATCAACGTCTCAAGGGGTCTAAAGCGACGCTTCGAACCCGCCGTACCGCGGCTCCTTGAGAAAGTCATCATCAACGTGTGCGATCCTTGGCCGTCGCGATCACGGCTGGCCGAGAAAATCTATGCACAGATAACATGTCATTGATATGCAGAAGGAACAGCGTGGGCAATATTATAGAACCCTGCGGCACTCCGGCGTTCACCTGCAGAAACTGTGAGGCACTGCTTTCGCAGAGTACGCGAATGCTGCGCTCATGCAGGAACCCGGCGACCCAATCGCATAGGCGAAGTGGCAAGCCGTATGACGAAAGCTTGGAGAGAAGCGAACGATGCCAAACTCGATCGAAAGCCTTGGAGATATCCAGGCTAACAGCCAGTGCTTCTCCGTGCTTGTCCATTGCTTCATCCCACAGGTGTGTTATGAACGTCAGGAGATCACCCGTTGATCGTTTCGGTCTGAACCCGTATTGTCGATCATGAATCAGGGAGTGATCTTCTAGGTAGCGAATGAGTTGCCTGTTTATGATTCGCTCAAAAACCTTGCAAAAGACAGAGGTGACAGCAATAGGTCGATAGTTGGCTGGGTCAGACCTATCCCCTTTTTTGGGGACCGGCTGGACGTTCGCCTTTCCCCAAGCCTCCGGCACAATTCCAGTAGAGTACGAGAGGTGGTATAGGCGTGTCAGTACTGGAGACAACTCGGGAGCATATTTTTTAAGGACGACTGCCGGTATACAGTCAGGACCGCTAGCCTTCCGCACATCAAGTGACTGCAGCACGGCACGGACGTCACGTTGTCTGATTTGGACGTCAGACATTGAGGAACCACAGTGAGAGATGGTAGGTGGTTCCGCGCCGCAGTCATCGACACGCGAATTCGCCGCAAAGAGCTTCGCTAAGAGGTTAGCCTTGTCTAGCGGCCGATGGGCCAACGAGCCATCACGGTACCGCAGTGGGGGCAGAGAAGGCGCGCAAAAGTTAGCTTGCACCGCTTTGGCCAGTCGCCAATAACTTCGGCTACCCGTTGGGTGCGACAACAGCTCTTGGCCAACGCGAGCAACGGGCTGGGCATTCGCTCTCGAGCGAGCTCTCTTGCAGACTTTGGTAGCCTTGTTGAAGACTACCTTGAGGGAAGAGATGTTACGATTGTTGAGAGTGCGAGCCTTGGTCCAAGCGCGATACGCCGCCTGTTTAAGTTCAACAGCTTTGGCGCATTCGCGATTGAACCTTAGCGCCTTACTTCCGCTGACGACATCAGTGTAGGGAATGTAATATTCCATCCCCAACATGATCTCGTCAGAGCAGAGGCACTCTCCGATGGGTCCCTACCCACAAAGCAGCGCTGGCCTTACGGGATGGACGCAAAATAGTCGCGCATACCATCCCAATCTGCCGACGAGTAGTGCCATAAACGCCGTTTAGATTCTACTGAGGGAGAGCTTTTACGGCGCAGTACTGTGGCACCAACCAGGCAATGGTCAGAAGTGCCGTGGTTACATCTTCGGGTCTAATGAAGTTAGAATATTATTATGATTATGCCATCACGTTTTTTAATTACGGGTAAACTAGTGCATTGTCTTCACCTCACCTGATAATAAAGGACGATAAGATTCGTATTTCATGACTATGAAAAAATATCTACCTCGGGCGGGAATCGATCCCGCGTCCTCTGCAATCCGGGCGGCTGCGTTGACCACTCCGCCACCGAAGTATTGGTTAGACCGACGAAATTATTCAACGCTTTTGACTTTATGTTTTTATAGCAACAGCGTCTTAACAAACCTCTTACATAGAAGATAAGATCTTATCTTAACTGAATGTTTAAAATATTGTAAAATATTTTCATTCAGATCTTTAAGAAAGTAAATTCTAAGAGGGTTAAGAGGAAGATTTAGGATTAAGAGGAAGGAGAGGAGGAATAATAAGATCTTATCGTAACTGAATGATTAAAATATTTTCATTCGGATCTATAAGAATGTAAATTTTAAGAGGTTTGTCACGACACTGTTGCTATAAAAACATAAAGTCAAAAGCGTTGAATAATTTCGTCGGTCTAACCAATACCTCGGTGGCGGAGTGGTCAACGCAGCCGCCCGGATTGCAGAGGACGCGGGATCGACTCCCGCCCGAGGTAGATATTTTTTCATCGTCATGAAATACGAATCTTATCGTCCTTTATTATCAGGTGAGGTGAAGACAATGTACTAGTTTACCCGTAATTAAAAAGCGTGATGGCATAATCATAATAATATTCTAACTTCATTAGACCAGAAGATGTAACCACGGCACTTCTGACCATTGCCTGGTTGGTGCCACCGTACTGCGCCGTAAAAGCTCTCCCTCAGTGGAATCTAAACGGCGTTTATGGCACTACTCGTCGGCAGATTGGGATGGTATGCGCGACTATTTTGCGTCCATCCCGTGGGGCCAGCGCTGCTTTGTGGGTAGGGACCCATCGGAGAGTGCCTCTGCTCTGACGACATCATGTTGGGGATGGAATATTACATTCCCTACACTGATGTCGTCAGCGGAAGTAAGGCGCTAAGGTTCAATCGCGAATGCGCCAAAGCTGTTGAACTTAAACAGGCGGCGTATCGCGCTTGGACCAAGGCTCGCACTCTCAACGATCGTAACGTTGAGAGTGCGAGCCTCGAGTCTCGAGTGAGAACGTAACGATGGTGGTCAACGCAGCCGCCCGGATTGCAGAAGACGCGGGTTCGATTCTCGCCTGAGGTAGACAAGGACGATAAGGCCAAAGGTGGAATCACTACCTTCTTTCTTCTAAAACCTAAGACTTACCTTTTACTGGTGCTGTCATCGTGTTCTAAAGATATACTCGTAATTGCCTGTTATTTAGTTGATAAATGAATTACGTTTTCTATTTTTGCAGCAAACAAAATGGCATCAAATAAGTTTCAGGAGAAAAACATGAGAGTATCGGTTAAGAAAGTTGCAGAGGGCATTGTCCTGTCTGAGAGGTTCCTCCACCAGTGGACTGTGCCTGTTGGCGTAATGATGGACACATCTTGCGATTACACAATGCAGATCTTAGATGAGGTTATTCATTTAACTTTACTAACTTACGTAGTAACTACCCTCATTTTTTTCATAACTAGTCCGGCAAATTACTTTAGTTCACCTGATGCTAAGTGAAAATGGAGTCCTGGCGCGAATACAACTGCACAGTGTTAAAAAAAAGTAGCATTAGTCATCATCATCAGTATAGGTAGAGTGAACAATTATGACGATGAATCAACTGTCCACTCATTTTGTACACTTGTTAAGTTGATGCAGGATTTTGCTGTTTTTGTCAGTGCTCGACATTGACGGAAACTTTCTTCTTTTTACAATTTGGAAAATATTGAAAAAAATTCTAGAAGCAGGATTCGTACCTGTACATTTCTGTTATTCAGGGTCACGTGCGCTACCAACTATGCTATCGTGGATCTGTCCAGTCCTAAGCGCTTTATCGACACTCTATACTCTTTATTTGAAATTTGACATCTGCAGCTGCTGGGGTTTATGCCATCAGGGTCACCGTCACTTTACGTTTGTAAAAAAATCTATATTATGCCTAATATACGACGCGGTGTGCAAGGGATTTGATATTTTTTAAGTGGTGTGAGTGTAAGGAATCTTCCCTTGACCATATTTCGTGTTCCAGGCGTCGAAGCTCATGATGTTTGACGCGGCACACGTGTGGCTGGTGTTCATGAACTACTCTTCTTCTATTGACGACTTCTTCGGACCCCTCAACCTGAGCATCGACGCTGACATCGTTGTGGCACAAAACGAGGGTAAGCGTTCGACAAGTTGTCAAAATAACTAACAATCTAGATCGCGTTTCAATCAGCACAACCAAAATGTCATTTAGCGCAGCACATTTTTTTACCGCCTCTGTAAGTAAGAATAATATCTGTTAAAAATCCTGCACGGTTTGTTTAGTGATAGGTCTTTTATTACAAAATCGTGTTCAATTTATTTGGTGAACTTGTTTAGAGTCCTCCTTTCCAGCTAATACCCTGTGAATTAAGTTTGGCATGCCATGTCAACAGTGTTAACAGCATTGTTGTGTTGCGACAGTTAAGAGTTTTGAGCATGTTGGTCGAAGTTCACTTTCCACCTTTGACCTGATCATCACTTACCACCAGATAAGATGAATATCAAGTGCTTTCCCGTTCCTCATCATCATCAAGCTATAAAGGTCCCACTATCTAGGCACAGGCTTTCCCAAATGAACTACGGGTCACAAACCACTACGCTGGCCTAACGCTGGTTGGTAGGTTTTAACAACTGCCATGCCATGTTACGACAACAATCTGGACTAACGACTTTACGTGCATTCCGAAGCAATTTCTGTTTCGTAAGTGTGTGTGGCTGTATGAGCTGAATCATTTCGCCTTGCAATTTGCCTCACAAATAAAAAAGGATGGTCAGCTGTCAAACCTTTCTCTGGTTTTTAGGGTCGGTAACCACGTGTGCATAGATTTTACGGGTTCGCATTTTATTTATTTATGTATGCATTTAATATTGTGGAATTAAAATCAAGAACGAACGGTGCAAGAGAGAAGAGCAAAGGCCTTTGTCATCGGAGCTGCGCATTGCCACGACATTGGTTTATTAAATCGCGATTGGTTTATTGAAAAATTAAAACTAATCAATCGCCTTATAATTATTAAATAATTATATGGTCGCGTATTGGTTAGAGCTCCGCGTATAGCGGACGAACACTTTCCAAAATCAAAATCAAAATTTCTTCAATCAGTAAGCTTATAATAAGAAAATTGAATCGTCTAAACTTAAATTTACTTCTCTATATGGATGGATGGGCACCTACCCACCCACTCCACCCATTCAAGACGTCTTTTAGCTGTGGAGAAGAACGGGCGCAAGAAACTCCAAAGTTTTTTATTATTAACGTTAGGGAATATTAAGATTAGCTTTAACTTTATAACATTTCAACCACTGCAGAACATATGGTTGTACTTTCACTATAACAAGTACATTCCCAGGAAGTTAACTTCATGTTTAGCATTCCAACTAATAAAGATTCGTGTGCCGTTCCACCGACGCACCGAAGAAGATTTTTTTTTCATATAAAACAAGGAGGCAAACGATCCGAGAGTAGATCCGAGAGTAATCACCGCCGCCCATGGACAGTGGTGCCGGCCTTTAAGGAAGGAATGGGCTCGTTTCTTGAAAATTCCTTAGTCGTAACGGTCCGGAAATACCAACGCCGAGAGCCAGTTCCACTACACTGTAGTTTGAGGCAAGAAATTTTGTGAAAAACGCACAGTAGTTACACCGCCATTCATCAAGGTGATGTGGATGGAATGACAGTCGGTTGCGTGTAGTGCGGTAAAGGAAATCAGCAACAGAGATCAAGCCGAACAATCCTCAGAACACTCCCCATGATATATGCAGTACAATATACTGAGAGACGCAACGTCTCTCCGAAGAGCCAGTGGATTAAGCTGACCTGAAAAAGCCACGACGTCGACAATTCGAGCAGCTCAGTCAAATGATAAAATGCGGTCAATTGGAAGGAGGTTTTACTGGGGTGCTCCAGCCCAAAGATGGAAGCAGTATTCCATATGCGGCATGACCTGTGCTTTCTAAAGTTGTAAGCGGTGGGCCGGCGTGAAATACTGACTCGCTCTATTAAACACACCCAGCTTTTTCGAGGATAATTAATTAGCGAAGCTAATTTCGGGGATTGACAGAGGCCCCAAAACTGAACGTCACTTGAAATATCAACGCCAATAATCCCAATAGTCGGGTTGGTATCAAAGAGAGCTCCCTCAAAATTCAGAGGTACGACGAAGGTATGTTTTTTCGCGGTAAATGCGCAAACTTGTGTTTTGGAGGGATTAAAGTGGACTAGGTTAGGTCGTCGCGTCGTCCCTAATTTGAGACATAACTTAACACGTTCTCAGTATCAGTCACACACGACCCACGAACACAATTTCTCAGGAAGCCCGTATGGTGGAAGTTTAGAGAGAAGAGCCCTGTGCCATACCCGGTCAAAGGCTTTTGCTACGTCCAGCCTAACTGCCAGTGCCTCCCCTTTACTCTTGACTACCTCCGCCCATCAGTGAGTAAGGTAAACTAAAAGATCACCAGCCGAATGCCCGCGACCAAAACCATACTGGCGATCACTTAGTAGCTGATTCTCTTCTAGGTACCTCAAGAGCTGGCGGTTTGTAATAGAATCCATTACTTTACAGAGCAAAGAGGTGATGGCTATAGGCCTGTAGTTGAACGGATCTGAGTGACCGCCTTTTTTGGGGATCGGGTGGACAAGGTCTGTCTTCCAAGAACTCGGGACAACATCAGTAGTGTAAGAGAGCCGGAAAAGGTGCGTTAGAACTGGCGCCAACTCAGGAGCACACGTCCAAAGCACAATGGGAGGAACTGCAACAGGGCCCACTCGACTTATGGATATCAAGGAAAAAAGAGCCTTACGAACTGTCCTTTGTAGGAACTGAACGTTTGGCATTGAACTAGCGCAATGCGTTATAGTTGGTAGAGAGTTTTCCCCATCGTCCAAGATCAAGTTTGATGCGAAAAGAGTGCCAAGAGATTGGCTTTCTCCTTTGCAGTATGGGCTAGGCAGTCATCGGTCTTGTGCAAGGGTGGTAAGGACGGCTGACAGAAATTCCCTAAGATAGTTCTGGCGAGAGACCAGAACGTATGTGTAACCGAAAGAAGACGCACTAGCCTTTCGCCAATTCTACCTATGAATGATTATTTCACCTTGGAAATGCCCCTCTTGACCTAGCGGCAAAATTATACATACCTCTTTCTGAGCACGCTGGTGTTGGGATGCTTTGATGACACCGCATTAGCCCAGGCTTGTTAATGCTGTCGCTTTTGGCGAGATACCATTTTGCAGCAGTGACCAACCCGTGGTTGGGACCTGCCTCCAATGGGAACCACAGAGTTTGGAATGAAAAGCTCCATTCCCTGCAGAATCATATCAACGACCATGACATGCCATACATGGCCCTTCACATCTGGAACTCCGGCACACTCACTCATCGGATGAAACACAACATCACCAAGTGCCATTATTTCACGCCGAACATTTGTGAGAGGGTGGTAATACGTCGGGCGCACACACAGTCAGTGTCACTCATTTAGCACCACCCAGGGGTCACGTGAAGAGTCTTAAGGGTAAACCTACGGACGCGAGTATCTTTAACCCCCCAAAAAGATTACGGAGTGTGACTCGAACGACTTAGCTGGGTAATGGGAGTCCAGGGAAACTTTTTTATGTTCTTGCTCCGTCACCAGGGGAGCGCGCACGGGTTGCAGAGGTGTTCAGCTTCGGCAAGGTGCAGGGGAACGGCCTCGAGACGCGCGAGATTGGCGGCTGGGGTGATGCTGGTAATGTTTTGTTTAAACGCTTGTTGCTACAATCTTTGGAATATCTCAGTGGACTGAAAGTTAATAATCGAAGCATCATGTCTTCCTTTATTCTTTAATGTAGCATTCACAAGCCCCTGCTAGCCCCTGCTTGCCCCTGCTTCTTTTATTATTATTTTTACTACGATATGGAACTACGAAAGGTAATAAAACTTTCTTGTATCATGGTAAACTTTATAAAAGATGAAAACTGGTTTCTGCAAAGCATACAAATATGGCCTGTTTTTTCAGATTTGAACATTGTGATGGAGTTCAAGTACTACCGTCGCTGGGACTTCCACAACCTGACGCTGCGAGCCGTGTCTGTGGTTATTACGTTTATAAAATAATATCCTACTTGTGGAAAAAAGTTGAAGAAAAGAACATACATATCTATGCTCAACACTATCTGCAAAAAGAAAGTCAGATTATAGGAAAGGTTACAGAACAGGAAAGTTTAAAAAAATTTCAATACCAATTTTTCTGCTCATTACCATTATCTTTACTTTTTGTAAGACTTTTTAATTATAATGTAATCTTGTAAACTTTCTGATCATCCACAGCAGTACAGAATAATCGCCTTGTCGCTAATACAAGTATAAAATATACGCATAAGTTATTTATATTCTGATGTGGGTACAGATAGTGGAGAGGCCCAAGGTGTTCCGCCCCGAGATGCTGTCGGAGCAGGGCTACACCGTGGGGGTGGCCGCCATGACCAAGATGGTGGGGCAGCTGCTCAACGTGCTGAGGGATCAGCACAACTTCAGGTAGCCCACAATCATCTATCAGTAACCTACTCGCATAAACGTCTCACTTGCTGTGCTCAAGCCATCCCATATGATAAAGGTTGACTTCAAAATATTTCTTCTGTGTGGTGGCGGATCATTATTAGAAGAAGTCATGTCTTCTCTTGGGTGTCGTAAAAGGTAGCTAACGGACTAAATACTACACATAATCCAACAGTATACAGTAGTGATGGGCTCACCACTTATTACGCTGAACACATGTGCAGTTGTTATTTGGTTAAACGTGGACAGTGGCAGTGGACTGCTTTGCGGTCCTCATTGCGTAGTCTCTGACTAAACCTCTGGGGACAAAATAGTAGTGAGTTTAGTATGTTTAGTCTTGTTTTTTATATTTCTACCACTTAGATCAGAGTCAATGACTGATAAAATTGAAAGTGCAGAATAGATTTGATTCCAGGTTCAACTATACCATTGCCGGGCGCTGGATCGGCGCACCCGAACGCAACTCCACGCTGGTAACTATGAATAGCGGGCAGGCCAACTCTACTACTTGGTAGGGTAGTTCTTAGGTGAAAGGATTTCTGAATTACTCGCAAACTTGGATTGGCTGACTCAACCGATGCCATCTCTCCAGGCTTGACACCGCATCTTTATGTTGGTTTACCATATCGCCCGCATGACATACCACATTACATAAAACTAAGTGATGTGCATCACTGTAGCACAAGCACAAGTAGAGAGAATAATCATGATTGCTATATCACGAGAATTTCTTGCAGGCTGTGACCAACTCGCTGTTCTGGCGCGAGCAGGACATCTCGTGCACGTGCGCCAGAATCTACCCCAAGTGGATGGAGTGGGTGGACATCTTCTTCCCGCCTGTCACGAAGCTTGAGTAAGATCCTTAACTTAACTTTAACACAATAATAATATAAATAGATATCGTTTATTGCGTCATGTGGTAAGTTATTCATCATGAAACCAAAACATAAGCCTTGTAGGGGCACTGTAACAATGATGATTATTACTGAATGATTGTAATGATAGCCAGAATTCTATGCGCAGCAGATACAATGAAGGTGAATAAAAACATAACATTGAATAAAACATAGTAAGATGACCTTGGTTCATCAACTTTAAACTTTAGATACCCAAAAATGTTTTCGAATTTAGGTCCAAAAGTTGTATCCTTCCCTTCGCAGAACTAAATTCTACTACCTAATACCTGACAAGGGCGTTGGAGATTATGAGAACCGTTTCTTGACTCCAATGTCGCCGGGCGTGTGGTGGTGTTCGTGCGCCGCGCTGCTGGCGTGCGCTGCAGTGCTGGCAGCCGCGGCCATGACGGAGGGTCGGCCTAAGCCTGGCATCTACGCCCTGTTTAGCGTGGTCGCGGCGCTGTGCCAACAAGGTATATTCGACTGTAGTGTGCTGCGGGAGAGAGCGCTGATTTTCTGATTACAACGATGCAGGATCGGCCCAAGCCCGGCATCAATGCGCTTTTAAGCGTGGTCGCGGCGCACAGTGGGACGAGCTCATACAAGCCATTGGACAAGGACTATTACAACTAAACGTAAAAACAGCCTAAACTAACTTGCTTATCATAAATACTAAATCCCAGCTTTCCTGTTGAAAAATTTTTTTCGTCTTAAAACTAACTTGTAGTGACATGACATAGCATCAAAGTTGAACAATCGAATTCATGTAAAAATTACATGTTGTAGTTTATTTTTTTTAAGGTTTGCGTTTGTGTGTACTGTGATTGGGTGACTTAAAGTTTTAAAGTAATATGTGCTTATTGTCTAAAATAATTAGTAATAAAAAGAGTTGTGATTTTCTTCACTAAAACAGTAGTTTAAAATAGTGAGATAAATAAATCATAAAATTATTATTTTAGTTATCTGAAACGATTTTGTTTTGAAACAGATTATATTAATTTGAAACCTTCTAAGATCTGGAATATTTCTCTAGAACATTATATATCCCATTTCATCCACGGTTTCGGGAAAACACCAATACGTAAAATCACCTGTGTACCTAGAATAGCAAATCTCGTTTCTATAGACCGGCTACTTCGTGCGCGACCGTCCTGCGGGGTACCGACGTTGGCGAGGACGAGGTAGCGTCATTCTTGAATACACACAGTTGCACGCGTTGCCCTTCTCCGCTACACCACCCGCTACCCGATGACATCTTGGGTATCTACCTTGTCCCCGCCATCGTCGGTCACCCCGCGGGACGGTCGCGCACGAAGTTGCCGGACTAAAGTGGTATATTGCCTTTATATTCTATCAGGAACTTATCTTTTTTGTCTGATGTCAAGTGAATATAATGTAATGTTAAGTGAATGCGGGTAGGTAAGTAATAAAATTGTCATATATGCATAACATAGTTTGAAGTATTTACTTACTCATTACATCCCGTAATTTTATTTCTCTGTGGTTTGATTCGTTAGGTGAATTCATTTTATTAGGTATAATTTTAAAATGGAAACAATTAAAGCGAATAAAGATTTGTACTTGCTATTTAAAAGTGACTTGAAAGATATTCAATGTTGTGTTGAAAAAGTACTCATAAATATAAATATGGACGCATTTAATAAGTATACCCGTGAAACTGCTGATCTCTATATGGCACTGTACGGGTGGTATTATTATGCCAGTAACTGTCCATAAAATACTTATTCGTGCATCTGATATTTTAGAATACTTTGTAATTGCCAGACCGCACCATACTCGCAAAATGTCAAGGAGCTTGTGTAATTTGGATCTTCTTTATTCGTTACTTTTATCGTCGTATATTGTTATTCAAGAATAATAGTTCTGAAAACCTTACTTTTTCTCTGAAGCTAAACATTCAAAGTTGTGATACTATCATAGAATATATAGATGAGTAATTTTGTTAATAAAGTAAAGAATTTAATAATTAAGTAAAGAAGTACCAAATTAGTTAGGTGTCCAAACATTACATTAGACTGTTTTTCATTGCATGAACTTGTTAAGTACATGCATGATTGAGTTATTTAGAATATGTATAGTGTATGCGTGATAAAAGTAAGGCTATAATTCTTACTAATTGATTTTTATCTCTAAATAAACCTTCCTAAACAAACGATATATTTCAGGTATTTTTTCAACCTTTTCTAATCACTTTTATTTTTAATTGTCTAGAGTGACAGTTACGATAATTAATTAACGATATGGAAATAAAAATTCAAGCCTCTAGATAGTGTGGATCACAACTTAACGTTGAATAATCAAACCAGGTAGCAGTGTCCAATGGTTTGTATGGGCACGTCCCACTGTGCGGCGCTGTGCCGGCAAGGTATACCTGACAGACGTTTGCTGCGGGAGGGAGCGCTGCATTTCTGGTTACCATGATGGAGGGTCGGCCCAAGCTCTATGCGCAGCAAGCAGTGCTGGCAGCCGCGGCCATGATGGAGGGTCGGCCTAAGATCTATGCGGTGTTAAGCGTGCTCGCGGTCCTGAGCTAGCAAGGTATACCCGTCTTAACCCCTTGAGGATCGTAAAACCAGACACAATTGAAAATTAATTGTTTCGCGACCGCCGGCGGTCTTATGATCCTTGACCAATTAAGTATGCTGCGGGAGAAAGAGCGTTGCATTTCTGGTTGCCACGAGGAAGGGTCGGCCCAAGCCCAGGCATCTATGCGCTGTTTAGCGTGCTCGCGGCGCTTTGTACCAACAAGGTAAAGAACTATTATTTATTCTGCATTCGGCATGCACTGCATTTCTCGTTGCCATATTGGACGGTCTGCCTAAGGTGCATCTAATCTCTGTACAGCGTGCTCACGATGCTGTGTGAAAAATGTAGGTGTACCTTATTCACGCAGCATCGTGAGCACGCTAAGCACTGACTGACACTGACTGAAGTCCGTTGCGGTAAGAACAGGCGCTACATTTCTGGTTGCTATGATGAAGGGTTGGCCTAAAACCCGTGTGTTTAATTAAAAAGTACAACAGTACCGCTAGCAATTGCTAGCGGTACTGTTGTACGCGCTGTGTTTATCCAATGCTGACTGAGACAGACTAATGATGCTGACTGAGGCTGACTAAGTAAGTTTTTTGCAACCAAATTGCTACTGGTTTGGCAGTGATTTCTTCGTGTTTTTAAATGTTAACGCCTAACTTTAAGTAATAAAATTTTCCTTTTTCGGTCTAATTGTCTGTCTGCTCAATTCGCCCGGAGTCAGACGTCGACACATCAAGCGACGCGCCTGACGCTTAAACATTTTAAACATTTATTTACACTTAGGTACAAGACAAAGCACTCTCATGAGACAATCTATTGAAAATTTACTCGTACCTTAGCAACGTAGGCGTTTAAAGCTTTCTATTTTCTGGAAAAATCGGACATATTTTAATACTAGGCAATCACACGTAACTAATTCTTAGGATGTTTTTTCTTAACAGCATATGAGGACGGTGTACAGCTGGTAGAAGATTTTTCGAGTCAAGGTAAGTAGCAAAATAATATGTGTAACACACAACCCAAGCATCAGAATATGAACTGAAAATCATGTCAGAACAATATATTACATCGCTTACTAAATAGCTTTTGCATTCATAAGTCAAGTAATGATTTGATTTGTCTTGAAAATTTATCCTTTTGGACCAGTTATTAAAAAAACCGCCGAGTCACGTAGCGGCGCAAGAATACTACCACCCCCTCTGTTCCCTTGGATGTCGTAAAAGGCGACTAACGGACTATAGACTGCACATACATCCAACAGCATAGAGCGGCGATGGACTTACCATCTGTCACGCTGAGCACATGTGAGCTGAGAAAAGTGGACTAACCCTTTGGGGATAATAGTGTGATTGTATTATAACAATCTACCAACCCGCATGAATGCAGGCCGCGTGGTAGATTGTGGTTCAATGTCTACGTACCCTGGTCACTCTGGTCACGTGAGACGAACTATGCCCAGGACTGGGCAGTTTATAGGCTGCTGATGGTCTATCTATCTATCTAAATATGTCCTTCAATAAGGGCTAATTTTTCAATCCCCAGATAAAACTTATCATCCATATGATAAAGTATGACGCGTCCAAATTAAAATGTCAAGAAAACCTTGATTTGACAATACATTTCAAAATGGTTGTGTTATTCTCTATCAAAGAAATAACTTTTATCTGACAATTGAAAAATCGGCCCTTACTATTACAAATCTACTACTTTAAACTGGCCGGTAATAATATTATAAAATAATTTCTTTATTGCAGATAACCAAGATCCATTTTTGTTAGTTACAATTTTTTAGTTATATAATATATTATAAATATGTTAGTAAAATATTACAGAAATAGATTTAATTATTTAAATTACAAAAATTAAAATAACAATACAAATACAAATAATGACTGTAACCGATCAGGTCGTCGCGTGACGCTGCTGGTAGTGGGCATCACGAGCATGCTGCTGTACAACTACTACACGAGCAGCGTGGTGTCGTGGCTGCTCAACGCCGCGGTGCCCAGCATCGCCAGCCTCGACGGGCTCATGGCCAGCGACTTGGAGCTGGTTTTTGAGAACATCGGCTATGCGAAACAGTGGCTCGACGTAGGTGTATTTTAGTTTTGATTTTCTTAATGACATAATCCGCAAGGCATGCCTCAAACAAGGTGGATCAACGATACCAAGATCTGAAGCCGCTGGATGTGAGCAGCATAAAACCGGTCGTGGTGGAGATCCTTAAGGAGGTCTTTGTCTAACAGTGGATGTCCTATGGCTGATGATGATGATTATAATCTGCAATTTCATGTTAAATTTCTAGGGCTGCTCTGCTTCGGAAGGCACGTTAAGCCGTTGGTTTCGATAAGCGGTTGTGGTAAGTTATGACCCGATTTGCTCATGTGTCTATTAATTTTCTTAGTGCAAGTAAATAGAGATGAAGTTTAAAAGGTGGCAAAGCCGAAGTCCATCAGTGGGATGATAAGTAATAATGATGGATATTATAAAGATGGATCGATTTTTGTATATTTTCTGTTAAGTGGTTGCGTGTCGTCCTTTTATAGAAGCCCGGGTTTTACTACTTCACCGGATACAAGAACGTGAAAGAAGATGAGCTCAGGGACAAGAAGGTGACTCGGGCCAAGAGGACTGCTGCACTCCTGCAACCGGCTGAAGCTGGAATGGAACTGATAAGACATGGAGGTAAGTACTTACTAATACAACGTTGCTATAAACTTAAGCTAAAAACAACACATAATGATCGTGGTCTCCATGTTATTATTGGGGGTTCACTTACATTACCACAATCAGCCCGTGTCAACCTACTGCTGGACAAGCTGCTAGTTAGTCTGCGGTTCGGGTCACTCTACCTATCCGGAGGCCATCTTACACCACGATTGCCAAGTCTCCACTCCAGAACAAGTCTATCTCAGCTGTTTAGAACCAGCAATGAACTTCAAAACGGCAAAACTGCAATATACCCAGTTCGTAGAGAAAAAAGAAACTGTCAAATGTCATGTACGTGTTGAGCTAAGAGGATGTAAGTTTAGTGTTGAGATTGACAAACGGAAAAAATGGGGTACTTAGTTTTTTTAATTCGAGTTAAAAAACGTGTCTGTCTCAGTTCGATGCGCTGAATTTGTTTCCATTGTTTTAATAACGAACAGCGCCAGCCGCCATAGAATGGCTAAAATCAATCGCGGGTTTTGTATGCGCTGGTAATCGTGACGTCCACGATACGCGTCCACGAAATAAATAGTTAACGATCACCGCGTTGTGTCTAACCTGAAAAGGTCCGGTGAGCTTAGGTTCCATCTGATTACGGTGTGTTAGTAGTGGTCTCCACGTAGAGTTGACCTTGATAGCAGGGTCCGTGGGAGATATTGTAGTGATTGGGTGGTGACAGTCTGGACCTTGCCATGTGAAGCCTGGAGTTGTCCTGGTGACGGCGTTAGGGGCGCGCGCCCCTTCTTCTTCTCATAGTGGGATCAACGTACAGGACAGTACAGCAGCGCAGGTCAGACCCACAACCAATTAATTTAATACATATTACGGGGTGCATCGCGCCATGTTCAGAGCAACCTCCAGCTCGTTTCACTCCCAGTAGCCTATGGGCCCGCTATGAGCCTGGGTGATGTTAGCAAATGAGGTGGAGTTTGTTATCGATTTTGCTGCTAATATGACCAGTCTACTGCCACTTCAGTGTTATAATTCTTTGAGCTTAGATAGTGAAATAAAGAAATAAATGACTACCTCAGGCAGTGGCTTTTTAACAACATCTTTATCAGGCCCATTTTCATAAAGCACTAACCGCATTCGAAAAGCGTGATTGGTTATGGCTCAACCTCCCTATGTTCTGTTATCTATCTAGGAAGGCATGTACCCCGCAGAAGAACGTTGAAAGTTTGATGATGATTAAGCAGCAAATATTTATTGTTTTTTAAGATTTATAGACTGAATATTTATTTAACTTCTATACCATGATACAATAACATTTCCCTTATATAACGTTAGGGAGAAAATAGTATATACAGGTGGTAGCGACCCTCAGCATTGGGGAGTACGAAGCAAGGATACTGTAATACACTCTCTATCCTGGATCCAGCATACGCGTTCCACACGGAACCGTACACCGCCAGCCAGGCGGTGGCGCGCACCTTCGACGACCGCGACCTGTGCGCGCTGGGCTCGCTGCAGATGATGCCACCCTCGCAGGTCTACATCATGGGCCAGAAGCGGAGCCCCTACGGACAATTCTTTATATGGAGGTAAATAAATTATCACACCAATTATCTAGCCCAAGAAAAGCTTCGTTATGAAACTTGTTAAACGGTTACGGACAACGGATAAACATACCTAAAATACTTAAATGCATGCTTATTATACATAGAAAACACCCAGACCCGAGACAGTTTAGAAAAACAATAATTTCTGGGACCCGGGACTGGGTCCTCAGAGATGGCGACACCATGAAAACCAGTGTACAAACCACTCGACCAAGGAGGTCGTCTAATTTAGAGGTAGATCTAAGGTAGAGGTAGAAAGGGTTTTAATGAGCTCTTTAAATAAATATGGCAATGACAGACATTGAGTTTTTTTAATGATACTGAAAATACAAACGAGCTTACTGCCTACCTTGAAAGCGGTCACCGGAGCCAATGTAGGCGCACGACACCAAGGGCATCACACCCACGCCGCCGACCGTAAAGCCTTCACACCTTATAGCCTCAGGCCGTTACACCTTGTTATTTCACTGTTAGATCCAGTTCAAACCAGAATGCAGTAAGTAGTGTAAAATAATGCTGCTTTTCAGCACGTCTGCGTCCCTGATGGCGCGCGGCCGCCGCGGCCCATGGACGCGCGCGACTCGAAAGGCATCACGAGCGCGCAACGCACGCTGAAGCTTCACTTTCCATGCCCCTATGTCCTGTAATATCACTAGCTCTAATATCCTTAAAACCAGAAGGTAGCAGTGTAAAACAATGTTGCTTGGCGGCAGGTATAGTCATAAGGGTTGTCGACATCCACTCGGATTCTGAATCTTACCACCGTGCATACATACATCACGACTTTTATCCCCGAAGTGCAAAAGCAGTCCACCATAGTCCACTTTTCACCAAATAGCAACTGCATATGTGCTTAGCGTGACAGGTGGTGAGCCCATCACCGCTCTATGCTTTTAGAAGTATGTGCAGTCCATAGTCCGTTAGTCGCCCTTTACGACAACCAAGGGAAGAGAGGGGGTGGTAGTATATTTTCACCGCTACGAGACTCGGTTATACCACCACCACCGTGCAATATTCATTAATTTATTTAATAGCATACAAGACAGAAAACAATCTATATGAATAAGTACTATTATAATTACATGCAATTGCTATTGCTGTAGATCGAGATTATTGTAGAATTATGTGTGCCTATGTAGCTTAATTACAATCTTCATGCGCTAGCGACCGCTGCTTATGGTGTCAGCTTCTGATTGCCACTTTGGGGTTCTAGTTAAATGCTAATGTATTTGTGTAATTGTTTCTAACTGATTGCTGTATGCTCGTTTGCTGGCATGCATACATATGCCTGATTCCCGGAGGGATAGGCTGAGACCAGAGCTTTCCATTTGCTTTGATCGTAAATCATTTGCTTTGTTTCATTTGAGCTCTTCTCCCTGCAATGGCCGTGTGTTTGTGTAGTATGATGCGGCTGCAGGAGCGCGGGCACACGGCGGCGTCGCGCCGGCGCGTGGGCGGCGCGGTGCCGGCGTGCTCGGGCCGCACGCCGCGCGCGCTCGCGCTGGGGCAGGCGGCGCCGGCCTTCGCCCTGCTCGCACAGCTGGCCGGCCTGGCCGCCTGCATACTGCTGCTGGAGATATCTTGGCATAGGTACATGCGTAACTTTCACGACTATTATCCCCGAAGTGTTAGTCAGAGATCAGGCAATGTGAACTACAAAAACAGTCCACTGACACAGTTCACGTTTCACAAAATGATAATTGCACATGACTGTGTTCAGCGTGACACGTGGTGAGCCCATCGCCTCTCCATGTTGTTGGATGTATAACCTTTAGTTTGTTAGTCGCCGTTTAGTCTTTACAGGGCAGCTGCGACTTACAAATAAATGTTATTTTTGTAATTTGGTTATAATGTTATAAAGGAAACCACGTAAATATTCAATAGTGCACTGCGTATACATTGAAAGAAGATATATGTTATTGAAAGAAAAGTCAAGACAGTAATGAATAAATTTCTTTTAGTCATTTTCCGAGCTCGTTATTCATTTTTAACATTACTATAAACAATAAGTCTCGTCTCACTATAAAGTAGAGCTTATTTATGGAGAAATTACTTACAATAATTGGTTTGCTTTCTATAAGCAAACTTAGCCAATTTTTTAAAACATGTTTTACACAATTTTTGTCACAAGGACATGTCGAAGACTCAGACCTTTCTGTGCCGATTTCCTCCTTTTCCAATACCGGACCCCCAGTATTATAAGAGTGGTCAGCAACATAACAAGTACGCTTTTTATTTAGGGATTCAAATCGCTCAGCATTATAGTTGCACATATCAACCATGTCATTTGCAGCAACAATCTGATAATTTAAGTGTTTATGTGACAGATCGCTTATATTGTCATACATACTTTTCAGTGACCTTTCTAAGTTATCAATTTTATTAACTAGGATATGTGAGTCGCTGTCATGTTTATCATTCCTGTCAATTGTGCTATTACTATACAATTTCAACTTATTTAATAATTGAATCCTTTCCTTCCTAAGTGACATATGCTTCTGTAAATGATTTTGTCTATTGACTAGTTTTTGGGTCTTAGAAATATACCTTTTAACACGGATATATTTTTTTAACTTTTTGACACTTCTAAAATTATGGTTGTTTTTACACAGTGATTTATTTAAGGCTGACTCTTTTTTACATACCGGACTATCCATTACATTTAACCTGTCCGTTAATTCTTCAAAGTAACTTTGATTGTTAATAAAACTATTTCCATGACTCTGGTTTTCGAGAATATCTGAATTACAAGATAATAACTCGTCGAACAGGCTCTGAGAATGATATAATAATGTTAGAGTGATTATTTGATCACTTAAACCATAATTACTTTTAAACTTTTACTTAGGTAAAATAGAATCAATTATTATATTAACACATAATACGTTTTATTAAAAAAATATTAAACTTTTCAAATAGAAATAATACTGCAAAGATTTATTGAATTACAATTTTTTTCTGTCAGTAAAAGAATAATTTTTTATAGTAGTGCTCTAGAATAAAATAATCTCTAGTAATACGACTGGTAATCCTCTTACGTCTAGAGGGCTTACATATTGCATATTGTGTCAGTTAAACTTATTATAGTGTTTTCCAACCGATAATTAATTTTTATTAAACGAACAATGACGTTTTTTACTTTTAGGCTTGTGATCAAGAATCGCCGTTAAATAAATCGCTGCTGGCTGGAGAGATCAAACGCGTCATAATCAGCACATAACGCACAAGCACATCCCGAAGAGGGCATAATTCAGGACATAAAAAAACAATAAAGGGGATGTTTCACGGCGGCGGCGTGAGCGATGGCGGGGCGGCGCGGCTGCGGCCACCACGCGGCAGCCCGCGCATAGGACACAGTCAAATTAAATTTATAGAAATAAAAATCAATTGCCACGCATGTAATAAATGTTTGCGGATCAATTGGAAACGGCTGCACCTATTTGGCTAATTGTATATTTTGAGTTTGTTATTGCTAGCACACACACACACCTTGTGTTTATAAGTTTTTTTTTTAGGAGATTCGTCTCGGGGTATGGCGTTTTTGTCGATAACATGACCGAATGGTGAATAAAAAACTCGCAGTCACTGAAGATAGAAAGCTTACCTGCTTTGATTTTTTTACTTTTTAAATGCTCCACTTATCTTTGTCGATGCAAGTCAATGTTACTTAAAAGAGCATTCTGCTGTATTCTGGGGTTGTGTACGCGTTTGTTAAGAAACTTAGGCTGTTTCAAAGCTCAGCTTTCTGGCCACAATTTGCATAGGCTAAAATAAAAACTTTTCGGTACATCGGAAATGAAATTCTGCTAATGAGACTTGTAACGCCTTAAGATATTACCTTATTTATTTTATTTTTGGCACAGATTGCCATCATAATTAACCCTTTTCCCAACACAGGAGACATCTTCATTAATAGTGGTAGACTTACAACCTTCAGTTAATTGTTTTGATTACTTCAGTGAAAGTCGAGAACTGTCCCGGTTCCGTCGGCCCTCGTGGAGCCCCTGGCCGATCAAATCGCGGCCATATAAATGACGCAATCAATCCTCGTTTGCCGGCGCGCTACCTACCGCCCCGCTCTCGATTGAAATTAAATTTAATTGAGAACATCTCGGCCCGCTTTATTACGATGATGCCACTTTGTGACCCGTATGCGAACAACATGTGTTTACTGGAAGGCTAATAATTTAACTGTATGGTGATATAGGAAAAAGGTTTATTTTTAATATAACTGAGCGGGCAAGACAGCATAGTATGATGCCGCTTTCTGATCAGGCTGACCGTATTACGATCTATCTACAAGGTCTACAGATTAATGTTACCACACCACCACAGATGTCAAATGATCAAAGATAATCGAAAAACAAGTAATCGCGCGCGTTTATGACCCTGAAGCTGCAGTTGTTGTGCCTCTATACCCTGTTATTTCAATGAAAGCATTCTAGCGTTTTACACTAAAACACAGCAATATGCAGAACAATGCTGCTTGGTGACAAATAAAAAGAAATCAACACAACTGGTGTATGTACTTAACAAAATTAAATTCAATTAAAAATATTTATTGAACAAAGTTTACCTTTTTCTAAGTAACATCAGAGCTGTCTGTGCTACGAAAACACAATGTTCTCAGTGTTGCAGATATTATTTAAAGACTTATTCATTTCAGCGTCGGTTGTCGCGTTATGTCGCGCGTCGCTGCATTTGCATACAGATGGAAAGTGTCACATGGATATTATATTACTTAGCAGCCAAGAAAAAAACAGAATGGTGGCACTCTTATTGCCAGGCTATAGAGTTTAAAGTTGTTAGTGATTTTTGCAAAAGAGACTTACCGAGGCAAGGGTAACATTGTTATTTATCGCTTCTTTAGTCTGTCTAGGACACGTCAGAATGAATACGTGAACTGTCAAGGTGTTTAATCACCTACCTACCTACATAAACTTAGAAGGAGCATTTTCTGCCTGGCAGGGACTAATTAGATTCATTGTTATAATGAACATTTCTTTCAAAGCTTTTTAATTTATAACAGTGTAAATAAAATTTTGGAAGTATGATTAAAAAAGTAATTAACGTGTCTGTCTATTAGTAATAAACTGTAAAAGAGATTAGTATTGTTTACAAATGCATGCATTTTGTTTTATTTCAAAAAAATCCCATACACATTGTACTTACACACTACTCAGTAACATAATACCTTCGTTCAAATTGTAATTACTGATTAAACGTCTAACTAATGCTGATTGTAATTCAATCTGATAGTTTTTATTGCGCTGCGGTGAAATTGGCGGCGGTGTTCAAATGCAAAGATACTGTTCTCGTTAGCAGCGGCAAAAGAAGCGCATTAGAGAACGTACGCCGCTACGTTGGCCGCTACATCTGTCGCTACAGCTGCCGCTACGGCGGCCGCTACGGTTGCCGCTACGGCGGCCGCTACGGTTGCCGCTACGGCGGCCGCTACCTTTGCCGCTACGGCTGCCGCTACGAGTGTTGCTAGAGCTGCGGCCACAAATCGTCGCTACAACTTACGTCACAGCTGCCGCTACGGCTGCCTCTACAGTTATTACGTCGCGTTCCATTTAAAAAAAAACTTTTTTACGACGTATAATGCAAACAACTGAAGTAACCTCAACACTCGACGGTCCAAGAACCGTCGGTGTAATTAGAAAATTGATCGCAATTGTTCGCATGTCAATTAAAGCTTGCATTGTGTCCTTAGCTGGTAGCGGTAATATACATGCCACCATAATTTGAACCTTATTCAGTTGTAATAGGATAGAAAACCCATTTAAAATATTTATTGTGGTACCAGTTAAAGGGTAATTGGTAATACGTAAACATTTTCATTTCAACAAAAGAAAAAAATTGAGATGCGCCGAATGTATAACAAAACGCTCAGTTCTTGTAGCGTTTTCAACTCCTCTGGTTTTGCTTTGGTCCATGGGCGGCGGTGATTGCTCTCCATCAGGTGACCCGCCTGCTCGTCTGCCTCCTTGTCTTGGGTACAGTACATACGTGTCGCGTAACGGCTCATTAAAATAATACTACCACCCCCTCTCTTCCCTTGGGTGTCGTAAAAGGCCACTAACAGACTAAAGACTGCACATACATCCAACAGAATAGAGCGGCAATAAGCCCACCACCTGTCACGCTGAGCACATATTGTGCAGTCGCTATTTGGTTAAAGGTGGACTATGGCAGAGGACTGCTTTTGCGGTTCTCATTGGCTCCGACGTGATTATATTGTGTATGTGTGTAAGTTTTGTTGTGCCTACTTAAAGGCCACTTTCCGTAGTTTCCGAACTTGTCGGAGAAGCCTCTTTCTTTTTAAATTTTTCAAATAAAACGCACGTGTCTGTGAAGTAATTTCACATTTCGGTATCCATACTAACTTCACAATCATAATTATATTTGTCAAACTACATAGATTGTCTAGTTAAAAGAAAATATTTTTTAAAAACCTGAAATGAACTCAATTTATGTGATTATAAACTTTTTAAAGTGGACTTTAAACTTTTATTAACCTGACCAAACATAAAAGTTATTAAAAATATATTTTATTAAAACACATTAAGAAGCTATAACAGATTAAGAAGCTATAACATACCGTGTTTTATGAACGAAACTGTCAATTTGTCGATAAATCGGTGCTCGGGGCGACGGACGGGCTCGGCCAATATCGGTTTATGGCGGCAATCAAACTTTTACGCGCCGTTATAAAGCGCGTGTCCCGTGAATAATGGATGTTTAAACTCCTGACCTTATGCCGGGCCCGAGAGCACATACACTAAAAGAAGAAAGACTACAAAAACTTTATCTACAAGTTTCCTTTAGAGGATAGGTATTATAATTAATATTTAGATATTTAGGTAAAAAAGAAAGTGTTATAAAAATAAATATTAACTTGCCGCGCTCGCAGAGCCAGGAAACTTATAAGTGACGATAAGCTTGTGAAAACCAAGCTTCACAGTCTCGCTTACTGGCGCTCAGTTGCTTCCTTGTCGGTATTTTATAGGTTGTACTTCGGAGAGTGTGCTGTTGAGCTACACAAGCTTATTCCACCGTCTCCTTTCTACCATCGGGAGTCCAGACGTACGGCGGGTTACCACCCTTACTTGGTTGATATTCCACTCATACGCACCAAGCGTTATTCGCCTTCATTCTAATGCGTACAGTGTGTACAGCGAAGGTATGGAATTCCCTGCCGGCAGCGTCTGTGTTCCCGAGTGCATATAGCCCCAACATCTTTAAAGCCCGAGTGAATAGGCTGCTTCTGGGCAAGCTCGCTCCATCGTGGGCCACTTCTTAATCCTACGGATAAGACTGTGGCCAAGAACAAGCTCATTTATTATTAAAAAAAAATGAAAATGATGTAATGTAAAAAGTTTTCAATGCCTTTCCGCATAATCTCTAGCTGCAGCCGTTATGAAGTGATGCGCGAACATACATCATGGCAATTGATTTTTAAATAAGATAACTGTAAAGAACAAATGATAAAATTTATTAGCTAACTTCGTCAACATCAACGACATTTTATGAACGACATTGGTCAACATAAAAATAACATACTGGCAATGCGTACGGATTTCAAGGGCTGCCCACAATTCACTTATATCGAAAACTTTGTATGGCAAAACTCATCTCGTTTGTCACCAGTGCCATACAAATTGTCACAGCGAATACGACGCGTATGGTCTGCAGTGCTATTGTATAACCTAGTACAGACTAGTGTTCAGTAACCCGGGGTGCGGCTTGTGAGTGCAGAATCCGTGTTCCGTATGAGTAGCCTGCGTCTCTGTAAAACGATTATCGTGTGCTGTACGGAAACTGTAGCCTCTTCGCTTCGGACAGACGGCCACGCTCAAATCCTTCTCTCCCAGAGGTTACTAACCATTGAATTTCTGCTGTGTCTCGTTTTACAGCAGCTGAGCTAACAACAATGTTTCACAATAGTAAATAGTTTTGATTTGATCTAAATACAAATTACTCTAAACTCTGAGCTGGTCGATAAACGATCAACTGATGGAACATCATAGTTTACTGTTCCCATACAGTTTCTATAAAAGAATATAATTAAAACAGTCCTATTGAGTATCCAGCCAACTGCACTATTACCTCGAACTAATAACATAATTGTTATGTACCCTGTAATGTACACTGGAGGGGACAGCCAGATTAAAAACAGTCGGCGTGTCCTGTGTCGACGGCGGGCTTATGCCGCGCCGATCGCCCACGCGTTGATCTCTCTCCTGAAAGGGTTCAACTAAGCCCTCTACAGGACCTCCGAAAGGCTTTGTCAGATAAGGCTTGCTCGAGCCAATCCCTCTTACAAAAAGCTATGTTATCAATTTAATCATAGGATACTTTTATAAGGATTTTTCGCTGGGCCGATGTTTTTAATGTCAAAGGGCCGCTGCTGCCCTGTTTCGGTTGACGGAAACTGGACTTAATGATATTGCCAATATGTTTATGGGTTTATTTACGTATTACTAAGGTTTCCGGGAAGTTCGCAGTCTCGTTTTAATTTATTAGTACTTTTTGAATGTGACACGTAAATGTAGTAAGAGAACTCATATATGTAAATAAACCTTATTGAATCATAGTTTGAGAAGAATCCATTCCATTTCATTCTATTTCATTCCATTTTTTTATTTATTTATTCTTTACTGCACATATGAATCTGCAAAAGGCGGATTTGACGCCGCACAGCATTCTCTACAAGTAAGGTAAGGATGTAGAACATGTAAGTGTAAGTTTTTTATAAAAATGGATCTATTGTTATCTGAAAAAACTAAGAAATTAATATAATTATTAAAGTTCGCAGAATACACCAGTTTTTGAGATGCAGCACTATAGAAAAAATACTACGTTCGTTAGAAAAACATCATGCAAAACACATTCATTCTGGTAAAAATAATTGGATGTCGGAATCGGAACGTAAAAAAACGGCAACGGAATTCGAGGAAACGCATATCATAGTAAAGGAAAGGATTACCAAAAAATATAAAGCTCAAAAATCAGACGTGATGTTTGCGGGAACGGCGGCAGCGGAGCACTGCATGGACAACTGGGAAGTGACGTGTACAAACATGTTGTATCAAGCAAGACATCTCATTTTTATTTAACGAGTAGGAGATGCGCCTAGCCTTCATCTGATTCTCACCTGCCGATAAGGCCGCCTAGAATCATCATCATCATCACCAGCCTGTACACGTCCCACTACTGGGCAAAGGCCTTCCGACCACGCGGGCCTCATTCGGGCCGGCGAGTCATGGAATCATCAACTACTTATGAACTGTCAGATCTAAATAATGCAACAAAGTTGTTATTTTGGCGATATGCCTAGAGATGACGGCAGATAGAAAGGTGGACTATAAAAACTATCCTTATATACCACTAAGCAAACAGAGTATCTATAGCGATATGTACGCTTATCCCATACTTACCTGGAACTTGAACCCGGGACCTCTGGGTCTCTGCGACCACAGAGGTGGTAAAACTGCGGCTCAATGTATTTATGATTGTGACTTCCAAACTTTATGGCACAATGGAACCCCTCAAAACAAATCCCCGAAGTATCGTAATAGCTAGGCGTCGCTTTATAGTAATCTGTGTAGTACGCACTGATCTACATTTTCACTTGTTTATATTATACCGTGGCGCCACATTAACAGAGTGTCAAAGTGTCCCTCCCAACGAAAGAACGACATTGAGCTGGGCGCATTTGGACGCATATTACTAGATTGGACTATCGTGTCGCGTGTAACCGTACGGAAAAAATAAGTGATTTGACGAAAGCGGAATCTGACGGACGAGGAGTCATGAGAATTGCTGTTTCGTCACCAGTTTTAAAATTCTGTCCTATACCTACGGAAAAAAGAAAGGGATCTGACGAAAGTGGAATCTGACGGACGTTTTCTAAATCCATGTAGCAGTGAAAGAATACTTCCACCGCCTCTCTTCCCTTAGGTGTCGTAAAAGGCGACTAACGGACTAAAGACTGCACATACATCCAACAGCATAGAGCGACGATGGGCTCACCACCTGTCACGCTAAGCACATGTGCAGTCACTATTTGGTGAAAAGTAGACTATGGTAGAGGACAGCTTTTGCTGTCCTCATTGCCTAGTCTCTGACTTACCTTTCGGGGATAATAGTCGTAATTATATGTGTATGTACTAGATTGGCCCGCTCCAACGGCGCGGGCAGAAAACAAATTAAGAGAGTCGGTAAAAATTATGGAAGCACGGGTTTGTCAGAGCCCACAGCTGAGTCTTGCTCTATATTATAGCATAGATGGAAGCGGTCGTAGAAAGTTTACATGTAATTTTGTCTTTCTCCGATTTGCGTTCACCCTTTTTAACTGATTGAATAAACAAAAACGGTAAGTAATGAATGAATGACATAACCATATTTGCCCGTCCCTGCATCGCGCAATAACTGCATGCCACCAAGCGCAGTACTCTGATTACAGCATTTGGAGCGCCGATCCCCGAATCCGCTCGTAAATCCGGCGACGGCAAACAAACGAGCGCTGCAATACAGCGCTGTTTGCTGGAATACCCACGTGTGTCGCCGTAGCTCACGAAAACGCTAGCGGATACACTATTGGCGATTCATTTGTTGTACCGTGGTGTAGTGCGCAATGATGATGGTTTTAATCACCTCTGTAGTCTAGTGGCTAAGCCACCTACTTCAGACCAAGAGGTCCCGGGTTCGATTCCCAGCGGGGGGTACAACTTTGTGTGCTCGGTTTGGTTGATGATAGAGCTGGCCAAACCGCCTGGCTAGCTACCACCACCTAATCTAAGTCTGTCACCATAATAATGATGTATAAAGCATTGTTGTGTTTTTTTTTTTTTTTTTTATAGCAGAAGGAGGCAAACGAGCAAGCGGGTCACCTGATGGAAAGTAATCACCGCCGCCCATGGACACCCGCAAAACCAGAGGAATCGCAGGCGCGTTGCCGGCCTTTAAGGAAGGAATAGGCTCGTTTCTTGAAGATCCCTAAGTCGTAACGGTCCGGAAATACCGCCGCCGAGAGCTGGTTCCACAACACTGTAGTTCGAGGCAAGAAATTTCTTGAAAAACGCACAGTAGTAGACCGCCATCCATCAAGGCGATGTGGATGGAATGACAGTCGATTGCGCGTAGTGCGGTGAAGGAAATTAGCGGCAGGGATCAAGCCGAACAATTCCTCAGAACACTCCCCATGATATATACGGTACAATATACAGAGAGACGCAACGTCTCTCCGAAGAGCCAGTGGATCGAGCCGACCTGAAATAACCACGTCGCCGACAATTCGAGCAGCTCTGCGTTGAATGCGGTCAAATGGAAGGAGTTGGTATTGGGGTGCTCCAGCCCAGAGATGGGAGCAGTATTCCATATGCGGCCTGACCTGTGCTTTATACAGTTGTAAACGGTGGGCCGGCGTGAAATACTGACCCGCTCTATTAAGCACACCCAGCTTTTTCGAAGCTAATTTAGCTTTACCTTCCAAATGACCACGAAACTGAACGTCACTCGAAATATCGACGCCAAGGATTCCAATAATCGGATTGGTATCAAGGGGAGCTCCCTCAAAGTTCAGAGGTACGACGAAGGGATGTTTTTTCGCGGTAAATGCGCAAACTTGTGTTTTGGAGGGGTTAAAGCGGACTAGGTTATGTCGGCCCCAATCCGAGACATGACTTAACATGTTCTCGGTGTCAGTCACAAGTTTATTCCGGCTCTCGATGACGCTTTCCAGAGAAATATTAGCTCGCCCGGTGTAGAGCGTATCCCCAGTACTGTCATCCGCATAGCAATGAATGCTGTTGTTATGCAGCATGTCATTGATATGCAGAAGAAACAAAGTAGGGGACAACACACACCCCTGCGGGACTCCAGCATTCACGGGCTTCATGTCGGAGCACGAACCGTCGACTGCGACTCTGATGCTACGCCCAGTAAGAAAGCTGGCAACCCATGAACACAATTTCTCAGGAAGCCCGTATGATGGAAGTTTAGAGAAAAGAGCCCTGTGCCATACCCTGTCAAAAGCTTTCGCTACGTCCAAGCTAACTGTTAGTGCCTCCCCTTTACTCTCGACTGCCTCCGCCCATCGGTGAGTAAGGTACACTAAAAGATCACCAGCCGATCGACCGCGACGAAAACCATACTGGCGATCACTTAGTAGCTGGTTCTCTTCTAGGTACCTTAAGAGCTGGCGGTTTATAATGGACTCCATTACTTTGGAGAGTAAAGAGGTAATAGCTATTGGCCTGTAGTTAGACGGATCTGAGCGATCGCCTTTTTTTGGAATCGGGTGCACAAGGGCTGTCTTCCAAGAGCTCGGGACGACGCCAGTGGTGTAAGAGAGCTGGAAAAGGCGCGTTAGAACTGGTGCCAATTCAGGAGCACACGTCCGAAGCACAATGGGTGGAACTGCATCTGGCCCACTCGCCTTATGGATATCAAGGGAAAAAAGAGCCTTACGAACTGACCTTTGCAGGAACTGAACGTTTGGCATTGTACAAGCGCAATGCGGTATGGTTGGTGGAGAGTTTTCCCCATCGTCCAAGGTCGAGTTTGATGCGAAAAGAGAGCCCAAGAGATCGGCTTTCTGATTTGCAGTATAGGCCAGGCAGTCATCGGTCTTGTGCAATGGTGGTAGGGACGGCTGACAAAATTCCCTAAGATAGCTTTGGCGAGAGACCAGAACGCACGCGTCCCCGAAGGAAGACGCACTAGCCTCTCGCCAATTCTACCTATGTTCCGTATGTATGTGTATGTATGTGTTCCGATAGTTTGAGATAAGATAGCCAGTTCCTCAGTGGTTGAGGATTCCGGGTGATGTGCGCTTAGACCTTCGGCCTTATCGTCACTTACCATCAGGTGAGTTGAAAGCCAAGCGCTTATCCGTTGCAGAATAAAAAAAACTAAACATTAGAAACAAGATTTTCAGAAGATGATTTCTTTTTTTTATTGAAATAGTGCAGCAAACGGGTAATTTAATCCGATGTACTTTTAACACTCTTGCCCTTAGAGCATTGTTGGTTTAATTCTCTAAGCTCTTCCCGTATTATATATATTTTTTAAATTTAGTTTACCTAGTATTCTACTCTGGCAAGAAACCTATTGTTTTGTTCTTTGAAAATTGTGTCAATCTCAATTGATAGTAAACTGAGCGCTTAATGTTAAAAGGTTTTCACAAAATGTTGTCTGTACATCATTATTGTGTCAGAGCTGCCATCGGTAATTCTGTTTAGTATTCTGCGCTTGAATATTGTACGAAAACGGCTGCAAATTTGGGGCTTTTATCCTCTAAACTTTTAATGGCTAAATTACATAACAATATTAGAGTAACCTGACGAATTGAGCCTATTATTTAAATGTAATTTTATACGATCGACAAAACCTACATTCATGGAGAGTTTTCTGAGATGTTTATGTTTATGGTATGTATGTAAAGTTGTAATAACAACATTAACAAACATTCTGATATTCTTAAATTATCTTTATAACCTTGAAAAAATGGCTTTCATAAGATCACAAAAGCTCTCCGTCTTCCGATCCTGTAAATAGCCACCTCCTTTTTTTACGACTAAACCAAATAAATGAACCGCATAATTCGACGATGACGCATAAAAATTCAAGGAGCCTCTGATATGAGCCGGAGGCGCGTAATTTCCACTCGTGACTTTTGACTGACATTTGCATTTCCAAATTTAATTTAGCCACCTGTGTCCTGTTGCATAAAACATGGCGGCGTCTCAGGCATTCATTTGAGAGCGCGCCTCAGCTTTTGTATTTTAATGAGGTGCGATAATATTTTTCCGAGGCCCGATTGTCGTGTGCGTAAACATTCGTGAGTGAGCAACCTTTTTATTTTTAATTAAAGAACTTTTTTGATGACGCTGACGAAAGTGGGACGCTTTGTTGGAACCCCATTGTTTGGCCTTTGAGTTACGTCATGGAGACTTTATACTTAAGCAAGGCAATACATGATTATCCTTTGGTAAGAAGAGTAACAAACTTAACCATGATAGTAAGTCACAGGTTGCTGTCAAACAACTTTCTATAGTCTAATCTAAATTAGTTAAAGTTAAAGCGTACAAAAAATGAATTTTAACGCTTGATCGCCGTAACCAGGCGGTATAAATCTTCGTAATCATGTAATGAATTCGTGGCTCTCGGTTTCGTTACACTGTATATTAAATTAATTCAAGTTTAAAGTGTTAATATTTAATCGCGTAGCACCCTCGTACACTTTAGAAAACAATACGCGTTAAAACAATTTCGATTTCGGTCACCCGCTGTTTGACCACGCGCCCTGACTGCAGGTTGCGCGCAAACAAACGCCGATCGCGTCGCAATGGCCGGCACGTTTGTTTGTGCGTCTGTGGGCGCGCGGCAGCCTTGCGTGTCACCAGCCTGACAGCGGGTGTGGGCTCCTACCGACAGCCACTGTCACGTTGGTATGGTTTGCAGAGAAATAACCTAACCTAAAAGAAATAACCGGTCTGCGAGTTTTACTTGTGTTGTATACGAAATAACACGTGTTTTGAAAATCTATTTTTAAATTCATTCTCCCGTGTAGTGTAGTGATAAAATAATTACCACTTGCAGTTGTTATTGATTCAGATGTGTAAAGTAACCAGACTGCACGAGTAAAATTAAGTTAATTAACTGAGGAATATAGATTTATAACGGTGATTAGGTCTAAATATACTAAAGTATTATGAGCAAGAAGGTACCGCCTTTGACTTTCCCTTCGGGGTAATAATGGTAAAACGGTGTATTAAGATGACATATTTTTTAATCAACAGTTATATATTTGGTTTACAACAATAACTATATTAACCCTCTACGCCGAGTAACTTGACGGGATATTGGAAGAATAGCCTTAATAGACAGGTTTACATAAAAGCGGCTTTCTATTTAAACATTTATAATTCTTGTTCTTATTTTTATTCTAGTTTTTCTTTTTACTGGTGTATCGGAAAAGCAGAGTCTGTTCCTTTTCTAAATCAACATAGCCCAGTGTCTGTTTTCTTCGCTTGTACTTATGATTGACATAGATACATACAATCATCACGACTATTATACCCGGAGGGTTAGTCAGAGACTAAGCAATGAGGACCGCAAGAGCAGTCCTCTGCCATTGTCCACTTTTCACCAAATAGCGACTACACATGCAGCGTGACAGGTGGTGAGCCCATCGTCGCTCTATGCTGTACAAATATGTTAGTAAAAAAAAGATTTTTACCACAAAACATTTATTTTATTTTTTTATTTTACAACTTTGAAGAAAACTTACAGCTAATACAAAGTTTAGATAACTATAAAAATAAAGAAAATAAAGCCAAATACAAGTTTTCACATATTTATAGATATATAATATGAAAAAGTTAAGTGTCCGATATGATACAAAATGACAAATTAATTATTGTAAAAATGTGGTTCGTATTTCATTTTACAAAAATTATCAGGATAACTACGAATGTGCCGACGGTTACATACCCTGCGGCGTGCGGTCGTCGACCAACAAATCAAATCACTATATTTACACATGTTTCAATGGTTTCACGCTTTGAATAATTATGATGTTTGTTTTCGGCTTTAGCAAAGCTTACAATCAAATCAATCTGTTTAGATAATAGAAATAAAAAATATTAAATGTTCATTTATTTATTTTGAAATTTAAGATTATCTGAAAGTGTAAGGGATCACTTTATCGGATTGTTGGAATATTGTCTCTAGAAGGATTCGATTAGGATGATTTAGGCCCTTTCGTGCTATGGTCCCGGATACTCAGTACGGCCCCTTCGTCAGTCAATCGAAGAACTATAATTATACTAACGCTTGTAAGCCAGAGCGTTTACACATATACCTAAAATACTACATTAGACTCTCTCTTCCATTATGGTTTTGCACTATCTGTAGGTAAACTAACCAAAGCCCTTACCGAATTACTATGTATCTCTTCTTGTACCACTAGTGTTCAATATTTTGTAATAGATGTCCTATTATTCTGCATAAAGTAAGACCATTAAGGAAGATGAAGTACCTGGCCAGTGAGTGATCTAACCGTGAATAGTGCATCTGCAGCCAACTCAAGTTTATGCCAGTTTACAGTTTGGCTAAGATGCGGGACTGGGGCTAGGTTTCACAAGCGGTAGCGGATCACAATCTCCTCTCGTACAGTCAGTTTAAACAAATCTAAATTAGTTCATGCAGTCACCTGTGTAGTTAAAATCTTACAATGACAAGTATTGAAATAGAAAATAGAAAAATGATTTATTCAACGTCATTTACAGTGTTATTAAAAAAAAAAATAGTAAGTATTTTTCTAATTGTTATATAAAATGACACTGAAATGGCACCCACTCAGCATAGTATTGTGGCATGCTGACACACCGCGACGCTGGTTTTCCGTAAGTGCCAGACCATGAGAGAAGGAGAGAAGCACTGCTACGCGCAATTTGCAAACCTTTTCGTAAAAAAAAATAAACTTAGCACAATATTATATACCTACTAATAATGGTATACTATATTAAACCGTTACACACCTACTAGATATACTACTACTACTACTACTAAATAAAAAGATAACTATTGAATTTAGTTATCTTTTTATTTTATGTAGTACAACGTATGTGACAGGTATTGACAAATACTTTTAATTAATTTTGGAAAAATAATTTGTATATTTACAAAAGATTAAGTATAATTTTAATTTAATTTTAAGTTTTTAAGTGAGAGACGCAAGAAAAAAATTCTTAGCAAGAAAGAGAAATGTAGAAAAAAAAAAGAATGTCTTGACACAAAAAGTAAAAAAATATTGGCAAGAGATTTAAGATGGCAAATGATGAAGACAAAGTTTCGGAAAAAGCTAAAAAGCAACTCGACAATCAGCCTCGCTGCTGTCCTAACCACGGTCACAAATAGTTGAATAGTGGGAGATGCAGGCAGTCCGTCTGTCCGGACTTAGTCCCGCGACCGGGACTAATTGCAGCGCGTCCATTCGCCCATTGTTGGACTTGCCGGCCGTTGCTTAAATATAGAAGGCGTGTACCGGCTTGTTAGAGGATAACTTGCACGGATATTGTACTCGGGCATTTGGATAGGAACAACAGTAATTGGATACAGTGGGATGGTACTGTCTCGATGCTATTGCTTATGCTGTCAGCGTTCGGTGCCTTTACTTTGCTGTTTTAAAACTTCTTTAATCGTTTCCCAGTAACAATTTTAACATTTAGACTATGCTAAGAACAGACCCCTACTGAATGTCATATAAAAACAACAGGTTTTTAATCGTTTCCAATAAGTAGGTATGTTCAGTTTGGCGGGTGTTTTATAGGGTCACAATTCATGTTCTTCAAAAGTGACTAATCATTACACATTATTCGTTCACACTTTGAAACGTACCCTTTTTTTTAAATTGTACGTTATTCTATGTGGATAGTGGCCTGTAGACATGCATGTATTGAATTACGTATTGGGCTAAAGTGTTGCGGTTGTGCAAATGAACATTTAAGTTCACCCACCTTATAAGTAGATGAAATAACTACGGAGACGATATAAAAATGGATGTATTTTTAATTTAAGATATCCATTGTTACAATTGTTGTCGCATATGCGTTATAATTTCGTGTCAAAAGTTGGGACATACCTAACGTCCACAAGCTGTGGATTTAAAACCTCGTAAATCCTATAAAACTTTTCCACTGCTTATCCGGAAGGAACTCTGAAAATAAATTTATAGCAAGTCGGAAGTGCAGTTTATTTTTAATTAAATCTTCATAAAGCGTCGTCCAAGCCGAGAATTAATCTAGTCGTCCATTCTGAAGGATCCCGACCGCTTCAGGACGGGTGATTCAATTTTTAAGAAACGCTAAAGTTTGTCGAAGCAAAGAAAAAAACGATCTCGCTATTATCTGAAGCTTATCTTTAAATATTTGATAGCCATTAATTCAATAAACACTGTAAATTTGAAAATTCTAATGTCTCTTATTAGATATCTTTTTTGATTTGGAATTTCTGGCTTTCCCAATAATTTATTGTCGCTCAACAAACTTGCCGTCACCGCGGGCGTCTTGCTGCGCGGCGAGCGGTTCGTACGTTCGTTGCGTCCTTTCCTTTCGCAACGAACTGGAAGTCCGGTCCCGCGGTCCTACAAGCATGAGCGACTTGCGACGTGGCAAGCGGATTTTAGTTCATTCAAGGGACGCAAGGAACAGAGAGTCGCGTGGCAAACCACCGCCAGTGGTCGTGGCCGAGGCGTAGTTTGAAACGTCATTATCTTTGATTATGTACACCCCTATCGTAAGTCCGTTCTAACGCGTTTGGAAACTTTAAGCCGCTTAATAAATAACCTTTATTACATTAACCAGTGTCGTAGTGAATCAGCTTTTTAACAGTTTGCCCATGCCTAGTGTTGCTGACCATTTTTGTACTTTTTTGTGAAAAGGAGGCAAATGGGCAGGCGGGTCATCTTATGGGAAGTAAGCACCGCCGTCCACGGAAACCCGCAAAACTAGACAAGTCGCAGATGTGTTGCCGGCCTTAAGGAAGAAATACAACCTTTGAGGAAGGCGTAAGAGTTGCGGAACTGTGGAGGGGGGAGATATGGCCTTTAATGTGGTGTAACTTTGTCATAATCTTAAAAAAATAAACATTGTCACTATTTTAACTACCGATAGTAAAGTATTGGGTGTCTGAGAAAGTATTCTGATTTTTTATGATACTATAGCATGATGACACTTGCGCTTCTACATACGGACACTGTGTTTCCAAAAGGGACAATGAACATGTTTTGATTATGTGACTTTAATGCATAACTATGTTGCATCAACATAATTAAGTAGTTAATGAACTCAGTTAAAACGTCGCATCGCTAGCAGACAATAGTTTTAACAACCACGAGTATACCTACCAGTTTATCCAAGATGAAATTATATTATGTTAAATATAGTTCATTGTTTATTTATTGTTTTGTATAGTATATTTTTGATTGCCTTGTTTGTTTGGTTCCAGTTAAAATAATTACTAGAAATTTCAATATAAATATAATAGTAGGTCTGATTACTTATGTTATTCTGACTAGTTATCAGAATTACCCATTATGATTTTTTTTGAAACGACACGATTTTGTAGACCCGTGATCTGTCTGCATGTCTGAGTAATATTTTATTGAACATAAGTTGTACCGATTGCCAAGAGTTCCCCAAACAACGGGCCCGCTTCTGTGCATCTGACATACAGCCTTGCAGGGACTTACGAGCTCTTTGCCCGGCTGCCTGCAGTCTCTGTTATTTATTGCCGTAAGCCTTCCCTTTGACGCGCCGCTAGTCATTGCTTACTAGTTATTTGCAGCTATATATCGTTATTGGATTGAACGATATGGCCTACAGTCTGGCTGGTAATGCGAATCGCAGGTTTTGTAAGTCATCGAACATTATAGTTTGCATTTCGGTTTGCATGTTTTGCTTGCTTGCATGTTTTGAATTATTTCCGCCTTTTGACGTAATCATCAGAATTTAAACGTATCACTGCTGGGCAAAGGACTTCCCATGTGGAAACCAGAACAAAGGTAGGTTGGGCCACCACGTTGGCCCAATGCAGTTTGCTGGGATTTTCGCCTTTTGTACTTTAATTAAATGACTAAATAAATACTTATGTAAATTTTGTCAATGTCAAGATAATTTTGTACTGTTAGTACTTTTACCGTCTTTCGGAATGTATTTGAAATTGGTCGCTGTAATCCGTACTGTTAGCAGTTAATAATACCCACATTGAATCAACCTGGTGGGTTTTGGCCCAATGTCTTCGAATGTACTTTTGTCTGTGTATGGACAGGCCTTAACCCAGCACTGATCCATTTACAAAAAATAACTCGTTTGACTCCCTCCCTTAATAAAGTGCTGTCTAGCTGTAATACTTGTAATACTTAAATTTTAAACTCGTGATATCTTTCGAATGATATGTCCAAATTGAATAATTCAAAAAGTTATTTAAAAGTATTGAATGTGAAGTAATTTATTTTGATAAGGATAAAAACCAAGGTATACATAAAGAGCCTTTCCTGGCGGCGGAAAATCAAATACATTTTTAGACTTTTTGTAGATAATGATTGTGTTCTGCAAAGTCGTAGTACTATTGAATAAATCATTTTGTTCTATCGACAATAGTTTTAGCAGCGCACAAGATGTAAGGATTTTTAGGTAATTTATTAGAGTTTTAGTAAGGATCCCTAACTTTTTTTAAATAATAATATAGCCTATGTCATCCGAAGATAGTATAGCTTCACAACGGTGAAAAAAATTTTCAAATTGGTCTAGTAGTTTCAGAGCCTATTCAATACAAACAAACAATCAAATCTTTCCTCTTTATAATATTATTATCATATAATATATATTATTAAATTATTATTATTATACTAAAGATAATCATAAATCACTTACATTTAGGCTGATAAATATTTTTTTTGAAATAAGTATGCATTTATTGTTCAGAAATTGTCGTCTGGTCTATTTTATTTTAATTAAGGCTCCATTGATCCAACACAAGGCAAGGGCAAAGAAGTGGTCCAAAATGGCTGCGGTAGATGATCGTTTGCTAATATGCATAACGTAATTCGATCCGTTGAGTATTTGCTCGGCGCCCGTCGATAATTGAAACTCAAATAACTGGATCCGCGGCCGTCTTCGTAGGCACGTTCCAATTGGAAAGTAATCCCACTCCAAACATTTGTACGTCTCAATCGTGGCACTGCACCACGAGGCCCCTGCGACATCGCCGGCGAGTGCGACGTCGCTGCGATAGCGTTCCATTTCGGGTTTTTATCCGAATTGATAATGCTTTCTCTATAAAATTCCGCAGTGGATAGCGAAACAGTGAACGTATGGTTATGTTTCCAACTGTAACAATTTGTTAGCAGTCTTAAAGCTGTAATGAAAGGAAACAGAGGTCCTACCGCTATATATAATTATATGGCGATGGTTATATTTGCTGGAGTTTTAAATGAGAATTGAAGTTGCACTGTTCTAACGTTTCACACTTTCTACTGCGAATTAAACAAAAAGGTTTTATATTTTGCTCAATTATAGAATTAATTGACTTAATGTCAACGTATGGCCAATAACTCGACAAGTAATAAATTATCAATAGTTTATTTTTACGACAAAAACAAAATGTGTAACGTTAAGGGTCATTCGGAAATGAAGTGCGTTGTTGCGTAAACCTTTTAGTAGTTTGTAACTGCTATAATGTTTAAGTACCTACATATTTAACCGTGTCGTGTAGCGGTGAAAGGACACTACCACCCCTTCTCTTCCCTTAGGTCGTAAATGGCGACTACCGGACTAAAGACTGCACTGCACATACATCCGACAGTACCTATAAATCGGCGACGGGCTCACCAACTGTCACGCTGAGCACTGAGCACATGTGTAGTCGCTAGTTGTAGAACTATGGTAGAGGACTGCTTTTGCTGTCTTCATTGCCTAGTCTCTGACTAACCTTTGGGGATAAATAGACGTGATTATATGTATATTATACATATTATGTATGTACCTATATCTTTAAAATTCAGGTTTCGCATTTCACTTATAGAAAAATTATTAGGCCATATTTTAATACTTAAGTAGTTTCTACTAACTAAACTGATCGAAAACGTGCTCACGCGGGACACCGTCATACAAAAATGCGGTTGCAATGTCCGGTGGCTACCTACGTTTGCCCAGTGCCTTAAACTGTTGTAATGTCGGCAATGAATATAAAGCAGAACAATTTGTTCGGAAACAATGAGCACGGGGCGCGCTGCCGCGTCATTGTCTAGTCAACGAATTGATCATTTCTCGCCAATCTGCGAGACAGCGACAAAATGGCACAGTTTGTTAGCTACAACGTGGCTACAATGTCGCTATAACGTGGCTACAACGTGGCTACTACATGGCTTCAGTGGCCGCGCGTTTGCCACAATGAATGAGCGGGACACCGGGACGGCTAATATTTCCAAATGTTTACACGCTCTGCTAATACAAAAAGGGGTTTTGTAACGATAAAAGCGCAGTTGATGGAAACGTCAGTCGTAGGGATATTGAATTTAGTCTTCACACCTTTTAAAGTTCGATTTGAGGTCAGTGTTTTGTTTGGCTGTCAAAATGGCTTTTAAATTGCATTTGGTTACGTTAGGGGCTCAGAAACGATAAGAAGGGAAGTTTTTGGTAGCAGGCAAGGAGTATCCGCACGTACATTTCGAAGACGATTAAATGATGCAAAATTATTTGGAAAAATCGCACGGTAAGTACCGCTTGTCAACAGGCGGCAACGACGAGCAAGAATTTCGCTCGAAAGTATGGCAGCTGGTCGGAAAATCAATGAAACAATTTATAATTTTATGATGAGACAAAGATAAATGGACTGAGTTCTGAATATGGTAAACTGTTTGAGCAAAGACCTGTAAAGCAAGCGTTGAATAATAAATACACCACAAAACAAGTAAAGCATTTAAAAAAAATAAAGGTAATCTAGATCAATTTAAATACAAGAACATTTTGGAAGAAACGATGTTTACTTACGCTGAGGAGACGTTACCAGTAACCTGGATATTTCAACATGATAACGGCCCCAAACACACTGCCCATTCTGTTAAAAATTTCTTAGGGAGCAATCAATTTCGATGCTAGACTGGCCTGCAAATAGCCCATATCTCAATCCCATTGAAAATTTGTGGCGTGAAGTGAAAGGAGCGCATCCGCTAAAAGAACAATTAATCTAAACGAGCTTTATAACACATTTGCTCGTAAAGTGGCTCTTATTACACCGATTTCAGCATCGTAATGTAGCTCATTACACACTAGTGCGGTAATGTAATATAAATTTTTATTTTAGTAATCATTTGAATCTACGGACAACATAGGTGGGAGCCTTTAGCCCGTTAGTCGCTTTTACGACACCCAAAGGAAGAGAGGGGTTGGTAGTGTTATTTTGATGAGCCCATCGCCGCTCTATGCTGTTGGATGTCTGTGCAGTCTTAAGTCCGTTAGTCGCCTTTTACGACACCGAAGGGAAGAGAGGGGTTTGTTGTATTATTGTGATGAGCCCATTGCCGCTCTATGCTGTTGGATGTATGTGCAGTCTTTAGTCCGTTAGTCGCCTTTACAACACCGAAGAGAAGAGAAGGGTTGATAGTATTATTTTGATGAGCCCATCGCCGTTCTATGCTGTTGAATGTATGTGCAGTCTTTAGTCCGTTAGTCGCCTTTTACGACACCCAAGGGATTGGATGGAAGAAATTCCTACCTTTCACATAAGTAGGTACCTATATTTTGTCAAAACAAACAGCGGCTTCTTGTTCAATACATATTACTTTGAAAGTTTAAAAATAATAGTAGATTATTATACAAGGGGCTAAAATGACCTATTATATACGAGGTAGTTTTACTCCCGAGCTTTAGCGAGAGAGTAAATAGAAACCGAGTTTTAATGGGTTTTTAGCGCCGTGTGTTACACTATGTTTTTCACTACGAATGCGACAAAATAAAATAATCCAATACAATATGAAATGGTTTATTTTATTAAAAATTAACCAGTAGTTGCTTTAACGACACCCAAGGGAAGAGAAGGGTTGATAGTATTATTTTGATGAGACCATCACCGCTCTATGCTCTTGGATAGTAGGTATGTGCAGTCTTTCCATCTCTTCCCTTGGGTGTCGTAAAAGGCGACTAACGGACTAAAGACTGCGCATACATCCAACAGCATAGAGCGGCGATGGGATCATCAAAATAATACTACCAACCCCTTTCTTCCCTTGGGTGTCATAAAAGGCGACTAACGGACTAAAGACTGCACATACATCCAACAGCATAGAGCGACGATGGGCTTGTGGCGAGCACATTTCTATTGCACGCGCCCGTCTCTACTCTCGACGCGGCATAGAGCGATGTCACTCTGACGCAGACAAGATCTGAGAAGACGCCCTACTAATCTCTGCGTGCCTTATTATATCTTTTACCAATTAATATACGTTGTACATACAGTGCTGTGGCTTTCAATCTGCTCCCCAGCGTTCTGCCATATTGGTGACCCCGCGTTCGCGTTTTATGTCGAACGGACGCGCAGAAAAAATGGACGACGGCGAGCGACGTTGTTGAAAAAGACGTGTCGGCGATGGATGCCGTGGTGAGTCGCGTAGCTGTACGCTTGCCACCGTTTTGGCCGGAAGACCCGGAAATATGGTTTGTGCAAGCAAAGGCACAATTTCAAATATCGAGTATCAAAGATGATACGACAAAATTTACCACAAAATTTACTCGTTACCACATCATATCGCAACTAGATCAGAGATACATTCGCGAAATGTAGTCAAAAATCCTCCTGCCGTCAACAAATATGAAAAATTGAAACAGGAGTTAATTAAAAGACTAAGCATTTCTCGTCAACGTCAAATTACGCAGCGGCTTTCACACGAGGAATTAGGTGATAGAAAACCGTCACAGTTTTTACGTCATTTGAAAACGCTGGCGGCGAATACTCTCACAGACGAATTTTTACGCAGTTTGTGGTCGAGTAGATTGCCACCATATGTGCAAGCAATTATTGCATCAAATACATACGGCACTTTCGAGGACATCCAGAACTAGCGGACAAAATTTGTAAAATAGCACTGACACCTACACCGTTACAATTACAATTATGATGAGTTTTTAAAGCGCTTTGAGAATTGCGTCACGTATACAAGAAGAAATAAGACAGCAGGTTTTGCAGTTCAACTTAGGTTCTCGTGATCGCTCTTCGTCCCGAGGTAGATACCGATCAAGGAGTCGCAGCCAAAGCAAAACTCCTGGAGTGTGTTGGTATCATAATAATTTTGGAGATAACGCGAAGGAATGCACGTCACCTTGTACTAAACAAGTTGGGAAACCGCAGCGACAAATCGTAGGCGCGTCAGACGACTGTCAAGGAGCTACCAGTCGCCTTTTTATAACGGGCAGAAAAACAAAAGTTCAATATTTAATAGATACCGGTTCCGATTTATGTGTACTCGCCGATTTATTCGTCAACCTAGACAAGCTACCAACTACAAACTTACCGCTGCAAATGGTAGTGTTATCAACACCTACGGTACCAAGACTTTGCAACTGAATTTGGGTTTGAGACGGGACTTTACCTGGACCTTTGTGGTAGCAAAAGTGCACAGACCAATCATCAGAGCTGACTTTATCGCGTATTTTGGATTGTTAGTAGATTGCAAGAACAGACGCCTGGTGGACAGTATAACAACCTTAACGACACCTGGAACTGTCAAAACTTGCAGCCAAACGAGCATCAACGCGATATCAGGTACAACCGAATTTCACGTTTTGCTTTCTCGTTATCCTGATCTGTCTTGACCTTCTGGTGTTATGCGTAATGTCAAACATTCAACTATGCATTACATACATACAATACCAGGACCTCCTGTATTTTGTAGACCACTACGTTTGGCACCTGATCGGCTCAAAATAGCTAAGGAGCAGTTCAAGGAGATGATTCGCAGTGGAACAGCACGCCCTTCAGATTCACCGTGGGCATCAGCGTTACACCTGGCACCGAAGAAGAACGACTGAAGGCCCTGCGGCGACTACCGCGCACTAATTGCGTGCACCATACCTGACAGGTACCCTATCTGGCACATAGAAGATTATGCGCATAGACTAGCAGGGTGTACCATATTTTCAAAAATTGACCTGGAGAGTGCATACCATCGAATTCCCGTTGCTCCAGCTGATAAATCAAAAACCGCCATCACATCCCCTTTTAGATTGATAGAATTTCCATTCATGATGTTTGGCCTAAAGTATGCAGTTCAAACTTTCCAGCGGTTTCTCGATGAGGTGCTGAGAGGTCTGGATACGTGCTGTTTTATATAATAATATAATATAAATACTAATATATTATAATATTATATATTATAATATTAATATATTCCAGAAATAAATCTGAACACCTGGAAGTCATTTTTAAGCGCTTGCAGGACTATGGACTTCATATCAACGAAGGCAAATGCGAGTTCGGCCAAAGTGAGATCGATTTCCTTGGATTTCACATTACAGAATATGGTACGCGTCGATTAGAAGGCAAGGTCAAGGCGATACAAGAGTTCTTTTTTTTTTTTTTTATTGTGGCACTCCATAGTGTCTTCACTCTGCCTGATGAAAAGCAGCCAGTGAAGCCCAAGAAGTGAAAGCGTTCGTCACAGCGCTACCACGCTATGCCGAACGCTCTCACTATGGCGGCCTGCATAAATGCTTTTTCACGCCCCGCTTAAATAACCCGGGAGCGAAAGAGGAAGGAAACACGTGTGCGGGAAGCGCATTCCACATACGGGCAGTTCGGCAAAAGAACGATTGTCCAAACTTTTTGGTACGTGTCTTGATGGTCAGCACGGTATGAGGGTGGCTTCTAAGACCTGCACGCGTCGATCTGGAAAGGAAAGGAGAGGGAGGGATGAGGTCAAAGAGCTCCTCAGAGCATTCACCGTGGTAAAGGCGGTAAAAAGCACTAAGGGAAGCAATGTCCCTACGTAGCTGTAACGGCTCCAGACTGGTCGTAACGTCATCGTTACCGATAATTCTATAATATTACCGTTCCCTCCGCCAAAGACCGTCAACGGCTTACGCAGGTTCTTGGGGATGCTTAATTTTTATAGGCGTTTTATCCCACATGCTGCTACCGATCAAGCACTACTACATGAAATGCTATCAGGATAAAAACAAAAAGGTACGCAATCACTTGAATGGACGTCCGAGCTGATCGCCGCATTTAATAACTGCAGGGCGAACATAGTTAAATGCACGCTACTTGCACACCCAGTACTGAACGCACCTCTAGTCCTTGTGACTGACGCTTCGAATTTGTCATTGGGCGGGGTGCTGCAACAGTTGGTGGAAGGTGAGTGGCAGCCGCTTGCTTTCTTTTCTAAAAAGCTGACCAAATCCCAATCTACTTGCCATATACGAAAGCGTTAAACATTTCCGCTTTATGATTGAAGGTAGACACTTTGCCATATATACGGATCATAAACCAATCACTTTCGCCTTTAAACAAAATAAACAGAAGTGCTCACCTAGGCAGTTTAACAATCTTGATTTTGTGTCGCAATTTACCACAGACATAAGGCACATTTCAGGTAAAGACAACATACCTGCTGACGCGCTGACGCGAATTTAAGCCGTGGCAGCACCACCAACCCTAGCACAGCTGGCTTGTTCTCAGACGCATGACGCTGAACTACAAGAACTCCTCTGCAACAATTCAACTTCATTGAAGCTGGAAAAAATATCTATCTCGGGTTATCGCAATTTACTGCGATGTCTCTCTGTCGAGGCCTCGTCCTGTCGTTACAAAGGAGTTGCGTCGCCAGATTTTCAACTCAGTTTACTCAATGAGTCATCCTGGAACGAAGTCGACTACAAAATTGGTGACAGACAGATTTATTTGGCCCTCAGTTCAAAAAGATTGCCACGCCTGGGTACAATGTTGCGAAGCTTGCCAATAGTCAAAAATACATCGCCATACCTCAGCGCCGCTGGGCAATTTTCAACTGCCTCAATCAATATTCAGTCACGTACACATTGATTTAGTCGGCCCGATTCCATCTTCTCACAATTGTTTTAAATAGGTTTAAAATTAATGGTTCGTTAAGGGTAATGTTTGATACATTAGACCAGTTGTGAAAAGACAAAGTTATGTTTTTATTCGGTATATTTATTGAAGTTGAGGTAGACTTCATTTGAGTATTACTGTTATGTAAATTTCAGAAACTTGGGTCTGCTGGGGACTATTTTGGATCGTGAAAGTTGGTGAAGGTGGTGCTTGAGGCAGCGGGTTAGATAAATAGTGTTTTGATGTGGAAGGTTGTGGTGACAAAGGTGTCCAAAGATCAGTTATAAACGGTGTTTTTAGTTTGATGTTGTCACCAATGCGGCAGCTTATTTTATCTTTATTTTGTATTGAATTTTCAATATAGCCCTCTGCTTTCCAGCCACCATGTCTCTTAATCTGGGTCATGTCTGCTCCTGAATCCGCCAATAGAGTAGCCGATGTTCTCCTGTGACAATGACAAGTGTAGAGCTCGGCATTTGTCAATTTCAGGTAATTTGCAATTTCTTTCGGCATGCCGCTGATTTTATTTTTTCCAATGACTTGCCTGGTGCACTTGCCATTATGATAAGCTACAAAAAATCTGTTACTATTTATATTAGAGCGGCGTAGAGCTTGGTACTTTTCGATAACTCTTACGTATTCTCCACGGACTACGAATGACCGTTCTTTCTTTGATTTTGTATCTGGCAAATTTACAAGCAACAAATCTGAACATTTTTCGATATCTTCGATTTTAATGTTTACGCGTTCATTTCCACAACAAGCGCCACTCACTCCAAAAATCAATGCCACCTGTAACAAAAATAGGTAGTAGCTTAGTATTGTAGGAAGGTAACTTACGTAATATTTTAATTTTTATTTAACATGTTATAAACTTTCTTAGATTTGACTGACACACTCAAGAGTGTGTTAGACAAATTTAAGAAAGTTAATTTTTTTTAATACAAACACATACCTAAACCTTACGAAGGTTTACAATAATAATTATTGTTTAACTTAGAGTCGAAACATCACATCAGTAGATCGCACACAAGCGATCGATTCATGAGCTGGTAGCTGTACCTCTACTTACCTATAGTAGGTAGTACCTACCTAAGTATGTAGCTATTTTAGTTGCTAAAAATTAAATCGATAGGTAGGTACTTATTTTTGTGGCAAGAAAGCTGTGTGTGGTCAGGGGCTTCATTTAGAAACGTTTCCACATTTTGAGCTGTGAAAACTTTTGATTTCTTAGGACGATGTCCTTCTGATTTCCTTTTTAAAAATGCCAGTAATTTGGTGTATGTATTAATTTGTATATTATTTTTGATGCTCATTGTTGACCTGAGCATCGAATAGATGCACCATAGGCTACTTGGCTTCGTTGTACACGATGAATGCTGGAAGTAGACTAAAAGCACTGATTCAGATACAGACTTGACGCCCTTTGTAGTTTTCCAATTGTTAAAATCGTCGTAGGCTTTCATGTACGATTCCTTGGACTTTTCTGGGAGTAGATTGTTGGCAATGCCAATGGCTTCGGATTTAATGTACTCCGGAGTCAAATTACTATCGTCACTCGACATTTTTGTGAGAATTTGTAGATATGTAATTTGTTGTTTATCAAAGCAAAGCTATTTTCAGTATTCGCGCCTCTTTAAAATTTGTGTTCTATTTTGCTTTTATTTTTAATCTACTCGTGGTAGCCAGTTCGATTTTCGAACAATTTATTTTTTAACGCAGGTTCTAATAGTGAATGCATTGAAATATTAAGTAACTTTCTTCATTTTGTTCCAAATTCAAATCACATTATTGACCAGCAAGGCATAATGAAATTTAGTACAATATTATTGCCCTGCTAGACCTCAGGCACATGAGTAAAGAAACGGTACAGAGTGAAAGCTACATACAACCGCGCCGTCGCGAGTCAACTACTACAAGCATACGGCGCATGTGTGCGTGTCCACTAGCCGCTGCGTCGCGTACGCGCCGCCACTGGATAAAACCGGTTTACGCTAGCTCGGCCAGTGGACAAACGGAGGGCCTGCACGAAGCGCGCGTCTTATTTGTTTTGTGCTTCTGTATATTTTTTACGAAATTGTTTTAAGTTCAATAAACTGTAAAGAGTTATGAAAGTGTAAATAATTAGTTCTGGACTTGTAAAATGGTTGTTTACTGTACCATTTGTATGAATAATAATAGAAAAAAAATCAATTACCTATCCCAAGGAGTCTACTAGGTAAGTAAATCGAAACCAGATTATACCTATTTAAAATTAGATATGTTTAAGTAGGTTGCACAAACCTTTATGTTATGTAGGTATGTATGTTAAACCGGGTCACACACAGGTCTGCTGCGACACTGTTTAGTGTTTTCTATCAATTAACATCTAACAAAATATGGTCGTTTAATTTGTTAGTGGTTTTTTGTTAGGTTATGTTATCAGAAAACAGTGTCGCAGGAGACTCTGCTTAACTTAAGTACTTAATTGTTTTTTTTATTACATATTATAACTAATTGGGTGAATCTACAAATATTTTGCTGTTTTGTTTCCGAATCATCATTACCTTAACCTTACCTATCACCGACTGTCGTTAAAATAGTTTGCATACAAGCTTGAAATTATTATGCGAACGAAATAATGCAGTAGGTATGTCAAGTGTTCCTCAATGTAGGTAAATATTCGATTGCATACGTACTGCTGGAATGATGAACTCCGTGATCAAGTGGTTAGCATGCCTGGTCTGGCGTCGCGTAATCTATGAGGTCCCGGGTTCAATTCCCGGTCGGGTCAATTTAGAGAAAAACTGTTTTTCTAAATTAATTTCAGGTCTGGGTGTGTTTTTATGTTTATGTATATTTATCAGTTATCTTACAATATTAACGAGTTTCAATAGAATCTTGGTCTAGATAATTGGTGTGAGCGTTAACATATTTTTAATGATGAAATTCGTCTGAGGAAGCGGACAGCGTTGAAAAAGCAACCTCATTTTTTTTTGTAGATTCACCCATTTTCACACTTTTATCGATTTAATTATGCGGTAATAATTGTAAATAATTGTATTTCAATAAGAAAGTATCTCATTTCAAAATGCTCGATCGCTCGCGTCAACATAATTTAATTTCAGAGTGTAATTTTTTTTACATGGGCCGCCTTTGTCGTCAAATATTTGTATGTATACTCAAGTGCACACAACCTTTACACATTTGTTACAATATCACCTTTAAGCCAATGGTTCCGGTTGGTAATACTATTTCTTATGCAGTAATAAAATAATATACCTACTTAGTGTTCGGTTCGTTCGGCTTGCGATCTTGCTCGCTAAGCAATTTTTGCAATGCCCGGTCGGTGGTTGGGTGACCAATTAAAAACATCTTGAGCTCCTCCGTGCTTCGGTTGGCACATTAAGCCGTTGGTCCCGGTTGTTGTCGTAAGATGACAGTCGTTAAAACTCACCAACCCGCATTGGGCCAGCGTGGTGGATTATGGCTCAACATCCCAACATGCTATATTTAGAGTATCAATTTGTAAATACTTATACTTACTTAATATCTTATCTTGTCTACATACCTAATAAAAAACTCATAAAAGTTTGTTTATTTTATTTTATTCTCTATGGCAACCCTACTACTTTAGGTAATGATTTTCGTATGCTCCTAGAAGCTTTCTCTCTGTATCGTTTCTTTACTCATGTGCCTCAGGTCTATAATGACTTACTTTAGGTTAGGTTTGCATGACATATAATTTGACGTTATCGAGCAGGTGGTGTGAAAAACCTATAAAACACGCCGCTTCGCTGTTATACCCGTCCCGTACCGTCGTACCATCGAGAGAGCGAGAGAGAAGCCGCGAGAGAGAAATACCTGGCCTCAAGCGACGATGCGCGACGTGGAGAGTGCGAGCCGAGCGGCAACCTTTACTGCCATACGCCTAGGCGGCCCTCCCAGGAGGCACGCCGGCCGAACGTACCTAAACTGCGGCACCCAACTGGTACAAGTAGGGTAAATGACCCTTCATGCACATCTAGCTGGCACAGACCATAATCTACTCTACCTACCTAACTAATCTACCACCAGTTCGGATTTTGGGAGAGCTTTTGACTGAGAAGAAGCTGGCAAGAAACTCAGGAGGCCTTACTTTTTTCTCTCTCTATAAAACAAAAGTTACATTACAGTGTCATAGATCTAATTAAGTTCTTACAATTTATTAAACATAATTAAGTACAATTTGTACGCATCAATAAAATTAATAATAACAAAATTAAATAATTTCAATAAAATACAATTCATAATAATTGAATGAAACAATAGTTAATAATAGTCTAAAATACTAATAATAATACACCAGTACAGAGTAGACTTATTTCCATGCATTTTTGTCTGCAACATAGTCATTGATCTTATAATAAGCTTTCGCAATTAACACACTTTTAATGTGGGTTTTGAATTTGTTGTCTGTCAAGGCAGTAATGTCATCAGGTATTTTGTTATAAAAATGAATTGAGTTGAATGAAAAGATTTACTACTTTTGCTAAGTCTGAACTTCGGAGCACACAGTTTGTTCCTGTTCCTGTGTTATATCCGTGAACCTCATTGTTTCTGGTATGTAAATTTTTACGAGCGTACATAATATTTACAAATATGTACAAGGACGGTAGAGTAATGATATCTATATCTTTAAATAATTCCTTTAACGAATCACGTGCTTTTAACTGATATATAAACCGAACTGCTCTTTTCTGGAGAATGAAAATTCTACTTACGTCTGCTGCCGTTCCCCATAGTAGTAATCCATATGACATAACGCTATGGAAATAAGCAAAATAAACCAGCCTAGAAGAGATTTGTAATTTTTCTTATATTTTTATTTATTTTTATTTATTTATTTATTTATTTATTAGGTACACAAAACAGATAGAAATTAAAAAATAACAAAAAAGCATCACAATTTGTATAAGAGCTAAATTCCTATCTAAAACATGTGTACACAGCACGATTAATAATAAGCGTCCATATTAAAGTTTATCTAATCTAAAACTTACATTCAATTAAAAACTAATTATATACATAGTATGAACAATAATAAAAATCAAACAAATCAAAAACTGATTCCAGCTGATTGTTGAAATTACATATAAGAAGCTTTCTTACTATGTGGGAGATGCCGAGCCGAGAATTTCCCGGACATTTTTTTTAAATTCATGTATTTTCATGGAAAATATGTCGATGTCGTTATTAAGCGCAACCAGTTCATTGTATAAACGGCACATTCGAACAATGGGATTGTAATATGATGTATTATTTTTATAGACATTTAGTACAAAAGTCTTTGGCGCTCGGGTTCGATACAAAGTATTTATTTGAATTAAAGAAAGCAATTCAGGGGAATCGATTATTGAGTGCAATATTTTAAACAAGTAAATTAAATCATACTGTTCTCGACGGACCGCAAGCGAAACCACACCGAACTTAATCATTCGAAGTTCGTAAGAATGAAGAGACCTGCCTAAATGAAAGCGATAACATAGATATCTTAAGCACTTTTTCTGAATGCCTTCAATACTTTCTATGTGTATTTTATAGAATGGGCTCCAAATTGTACAACCATATTCTAAAATACTACGTACTATGCTGTAATAAATCCATATTATACTTTTTGGTTTCTTAAAACCTTTTGTGGATCTAAATATAAAACCTAAAAGACCATTACATCTTTTTAACACATATTCATAATCATTATTACGGAATGAAAGTTTATCATCAAAAATAATGCCAAGGTCCTTTGCAGTAGTGCATCGAGACAAAGCGCAATTGTTCAATTTGTAGTTATAATTTTGTGGTATTCGTTTTCTTGTAAAAGATATGACAAAACATTTATTATTATTTAGGTACATATTATTGATGACACACCAATCTTTAACTATGTCAATGTCTTTTTGAAGAGTGCAGCAGTCATCGATGTTTTTAATATTAGTAAATATTTTGAGGTCATCTGCATAAAGTAGGCATTCACAGTTTAGACGGTCAATTAGATCGTTAATAAAAATTGCAAATAGCAAAGGGGAAAAATGGGAACCTTGAGGAACACCTGAGGTCACGTCGATGGCAGCAGATTTATATCCCCTAAGAGCTACTAATTGACTTCTTTGTGCAAGATAGGAGCAAAGCCATCTATAAAGATTACCCTGAATACCATATTTGTGTAATTTGTAAGATAAAATTGAATGATTAACCTTATCAAATGCCTTAGAAAAATCTGTGTATATAGAGTCCACTTGGCCACCAGCTGCAAAAACGTTACATAAATAGTTCTTATATTCTAGGAGATTAGTAATAGTGGAGCGACCCTTAACAAAGCCATGCTGTTTTTCTGAAATTGATTGCTTCACATGATTATAAATATAATCGTATATAACCGACTCAAATACTTTGGCGAGGCAGGATAAAAACAGCAAAAGCAGCCGAACTGAGCCTCTTTGCAAGACCCTCGATATGAGAACCCCACTGTTATTTAAAGTCTATCCTAATACCAAGAAAAGACGTTTCATTAACGATTTCTAACGTTTCCGAATCTAATTCAATATTTAACTGACTGAGCCGACCCAATGCTGTGTATGCAATTTATGAGTTACAGTCTAGTCTTACTATATTGTTAAATTCTCATGGCTGTGTAATTGGCTGTTATCTGTCTGCGTACCTAATTTAAATAAATAAAATGCTTTTCTTATGGACACTGCGCAGTCATCTCGAATAATTTCTCTAATTTCCTTACGAGAAACATAATCAGATGACTCATCGGTCGATTTCGTGCTTACGGGTCTAGTTTGCACCTTACGCCGTGTGACAGTGTTAAAAGTTAGCTCAGCTAGTCCTGTAGGGATCGACGGACGGGCTGGGATGTTTGTGTTATAATTTTTACGTTGTTTAGTCAAACAACACGGGCACAACCAATTAGACTTGAATGATTCACGTTGTCAATCAATACAGAACTATAAGGGGCGCAATTCATAATTGTGAACGGAATGCAGCTTGCAATAATAATGACTTCGTAGCAGGTGGTGCGTAGCAGTAGCTCGTAGAAACTCGTATCGGCGATCGGGCTCACACAATGAGACGAATTTACCCCACCAAATCATAGCCCTGAGCGCAGGGCTTGGTACCGATACCGAAAATACAGGTATTATATCGGTAAATACCGGTATTTTCCATTTCGGTTCCGGATACCGATTCTTCCAAGAGAGCCGGTATAGTACCTCAAAAATACCCGAATCTATCTGGGACGTTACCAATCTCTTTGTCACGTGCTATGCAGTACACTCTGTACACTGCGGAAGTGCGAAATGCAGTGCAGTTAGCCAATACAATCGCCATTTATTTATCTACACGGTATCTCTTGCTAGCACTAATGAATTTGGTTACTTGGTACCGGTATTAGTACCGATATGTAACTGTAATATATCTGTGTAATACCGGTACTAATAAAATTCTACTACAACCCTACTGACCGGTACTCATTGGTTAACCTATATTATTAATACCGGTATCAAATCGATACCGGTACCTTATTTAGGTCAAAAATATCGGTAGTTGAAAGAACTTACGTGGGGCTAAGGTTAGGTATGATATATTGAAGTATTTTGTGGTTGACATACCATGATATAATAGAAAAAATAATTTCACATGACCGTAATAATGTTATTATTTTAATTGGGAAAAGGAATAATGTGAATAAAAAAGTATTAACTTTTATAAAAAATACTTTCTTTAAATATTAAAAAATTATAATGTTCACACTTTCTTACAGTAAAAACTTGCCACACGAAGAAAATAATTATAGATTTAAGCTTAATTTGACATTGATTACAATGGCTTTATATGAAAAGAAAGTAGAAATAATAGACACAAATAAATTATTAGTTAATAATTTTATATTGACAAACGATAAATATTATCTTAAGACTTATTTTCAGCGACAGATAGCAAATTCGTTATCATTTTATTTTAGGTATTTAACCAATAACATGGCTAGCTCAGCGGCTTCTATTGAGCTGCAACATACTGACATGCCAATTCAGACTTTGGAATATGTTCCAATGAATTTAAAATGAGCTGCAACATACTGACATGCCAATTCAGACTTTGGAATACATTCCAAATAAATTAAATTAGCTTATAAGACAAAAGAGAAACTCTCTTGCAAAATGTTTGTAAATACAATAAAATAAAATCAATGTAAAAATAGCTTTATGAAAAGCCCCGGTCAATCTTTAAATTTTAAAAATGTTGAATCTATTAACATTGTTCACCAGAACATCCAAGGAATGATAGGCAAAGATTTAGAGATTGAATTGTTCTTGAACTGTAATAAGTATAAGTATAAGTTCATATTCAATTTTAAGAATCATTTGGTAGGAAGTTCGTTAAGTCGAGGAAATGCAATACATGGTGGCTCCTTAATTATTGTTAGTAAAAATTAAATTAAAGGAACGCAAAGACTTAGTGAGCCTCTCGGTTGAGCGAACAATAGAAATAGCTTGTGTGGAGTTGGAGCAGTTTGTTGTGATAAGTGTATACAGACCTCCTTCAGCATTATATGATTTTTTTGAAAAAGTTATGGATGAGACATTTCGTAAGGTCCGCAATGTAGGTAAAACAATAATTGTTTGCGGTGACTTTAATATCAATTTGTTAGAAAACTCCACATTGTTAACTAAAATTAAAAACTTATTTGTATCATACAATTTGAATCATTTATTTTTGAAGCCAACTAGAATAACTGCCACTTCGGCTACCTGCATTGATAACATATATACTAATGTAATTCCTCTAGCTAAGCAAATTATTAATAACCTAAACTCTGGTCACTAGGGCCAAATAGTCAGTTTTTCACCAGAGTAAGAAAGTGATTAAAAAGAATATCACTGTTGTACCAAAAACTGCAGGTCGGCTGGAATTTAAATTATTTAGAATACAATGACAACCCTAATGTCTTTTATAATGATTTCTTTAACACCCTAGGCTCCCAAATCTAACTAAATCAAATATTTGAAATTTAACAGGCGTGGCCTTGCTAGCGTTTTTGTTATTTGCTCATAGCACGCACAATCTCTACCGAAAGATAATCAACCCATCCTTGGGTTTCGTAGAGTTGTCGTACAAAGCAGATGCCACTAACGCTTGGCAAACCACCCGTCCAAATTCTAACCTCCCTTTGTTACCACAGTCGCAGAGGCCTTGGGACGAGCCTATATGCAAACGAATTCTCGAAAGGCTTCTATCTACTTCTGATAACACGGCAGAACTCGCTAGTCTCACTGCCGTCTCCGAGAGAGAGTCAGGTCATTGGCTTCAGGCATTAATAATGGCTCTGCTAATGTTGGTACCTTGCTGAACGGGCCGTCCCTCACTAGCTATAGTGACCAAGCTATAGGGTGATCCACTCTCATCGTTGTGTGTGTGTGGGGAAGCTGTTGACGAGCTTGGCCACCACGGGCTCTCATGCGCCGCAGTGCTGGGCGGATGTTACGGCACTCGTCGATCAACAGCATCATCCGCAGTGCTTTTGCCACCGTTAGCTTACCAGCTGTCTTAGAGCCGGCTGGTATCTCTCGCAGCGATGGCATAAGACCTGACGATATGACCGTAGGACCGTGGAGGCTTGGCAGGCCGCTGGTGTGGGATGCGACCTGTGCAGATACTGTTGCTCCCTCGCATGTGCGCGCTACCTCGCTGCATGTCGGGGCTGCTGCGGTAAGCGCCAAAAATCGCAAACGGCTCAAATACGAGAACCTGGGACCTTATTATATATTTGTGCCGTTTGCGGTGGAGACAATGGGTACGTGGGGGCCGGAGGCTAGGCATCTTGTAAAAGATTTAAGTGCACGTCTTATTGAGGCTTCCGGTGACAAGAAGGCTGGCAGTTACCTCTGCCAGCGTATTAGCCTGGCAAGTCAAAGAGGTAATGTTGCCAGCATTCTTGGGAACGTACTTGCGTGCCCGCAGTTGGAGGACATTTTTTATTTATAGTTTTTAGTTTTAAATTAGACATTCTTTATTTATAGTTTTTAAGTTAATTTTTTTTCATATTAATAGTTTGTAAATATTTAAATATTGTTAATAATTGCTAGTACTTCGAGGTTTTATTGGATTAAAGTTTATAAATTTATTGTGTGCATTAAATAATCGTAAGATAAAGAATAAAAAAAAATGAAACATAGTCAAATAATTCCATTATTTAAATCAGGTAGCACTACTGACCACTTTAATTTTAGACCTATTTCTATGCTGTAGATTTAGTAAAATTTTTGAAAAGTTGATGCTAGACCAAATTCAAATTCATTTTCACAGAAATAAACTTTTACATTGTAAACAGTATGGTTCTACTAGAGGTTGCTCAACAACTGACGCCGGTGTTAAGTTTTTAATCCAAATATTTGATACCTGGGATGCCCTAGGGGTATTTTGTGAGTTATCACCAAAAGCCTTGGGGCTTTTGATTGTGTTTTACATGAAACTTTGGTCAGGAAGCTTAACCACTATGGAATTAGGGATGCTTCTTTGAGCCTTCTAATCTCATACTTGAGGAACAGGATTCAGAAGGTCGACATTAACGGTAAAAGATCTCCGGGATCAGAGGTTACAATGGGAGTTCCACAGGGTTCAATACTAGGTCCATTCTTGTTTTTGGTTTATATTAATGACTTACCTTATTTTGTAAAATACAGTCATGAGATAGTATTATTTGCTGATGATACTTCACTTTTATTCAAAGTGAAACGATGACACCCAAATTTTGACAATGTAAATAATGCGATCTCAAAGATTGTTCATTGGTTTAGTGTAAATAACTTGCTATTAAACGAGGGAAAACGAAATGTGCAAGATTTGTATTGACTAATGTTAAGCAAGTAACAACTAGTGTACAAATTAAAGATAAGAAGGTATATCCTATGGACTGCGTTTCTAGGCATCACGATATATGCCAAGCTTCAGTCATATGGTATGTGGGCCCCCCACATATAGCTAAATTGTCGAATAGACTTACCTCTGCCGCTTATGCAGTAATGAAGATCTGTCAGTTAACTAACGTGGATACATCTAGATTAGTTTATTTCAATTACTTTCATGGTGTGATATCGTACGGCATTATACTGTGGGGAAATGCTGCCGACATTCAAACTATCTTTGTGCTGCAGAAGAGAGCTATTCGAGCAATCTATAACCTAAAGGCTGGTGACTCTCTCAGCGAGGGATTTAAAAATATAAATATAATGTCAGTTGCATCACAATACATTTATGAAAATTTGATTTATGTTCATAAAAATACTGAAATGTTTTCAAAAAACAGTGATATTTACAATGTAAACACTAGAAGTAAGAACAAATTAGCAGTACCTTATGCACTGTCACGTCCATGGTGAGTATAGTCACCGAGCGCGGAAATTTCGCATACGTCCAGGGTGAGTATAGTCACCCGTGGACATTAGCGAATTTTGTAATCGCATACGTCCACGGTGAGTGTGGTCACCCAAAACACGTAGTACGTAGGTCCTTAAAAAAATTTGAGGTGATTTTGTGGTTACTAATTCATTATAAAAGAAAATGAAATCTATCTAATGGCAAACATAATTTCACAGAAAAAAAATAATGAAATTGACGAAAATTGACAGTTCGCCATAACGGAATTTTTCAGCGTAAGCGTTTTTAAAAATGTCGAAATACTCTTCTACTCACCGTATTTCCTAAATAAATGCACATCAAAACAATCGCATACTAATTAACGTTAAGGATTAGCTAAGTTTGTTTACATTTGTAGACAGTGACATTCTAATATATTTTTTTTCTGACCAAGCGCAATAAACACGGCGACGTTCTTTGTTAAGGTTGTTGCTCACTATACCTAGTTCGTAGTTCCGCAAGAAAATTTGAGGTGGCTCTATGGATATTGATTGGTCCGTAGAGCAACAGAAACTATGGCATAGTGTACAAGTACCTTTAGTAAAAAAATGAAATTGTTGACAATTTTGACGGTTCTCCATTTTTTTTGCATAGGATTTTTTGTGCTAATAATGTCTTAATTGCTCTTCGTAATCATCGTTCTTCCTAATGATGTGCACATCAAAATTATCCTTATGGTTTCGCTATCGAAAATGATATGAATCTTAATTGTTTTAAACAGTGACTTCGAAGTAATAACGACTTCTACATGTCGATATAAAAAAAATATTTTTGTTTTTTGTCTTGGAATCTTCATTTTTGTCATTTTTGTTATAGATTATCGTAATGAACTGTTAACTTATTAAAACACTACGTTTTCTAAGCATTTGGTATGTATTTTAGGTTTTGAAATAGCTTTAGCAACGGGTTAGTTCTAAGCTTTTTTGTCAGCTCGGGTAGTCTCGGTCAGCTTCGGCCAACTTTCTGACAGCTGTCAGAAAGGCTGGACGTTAGACGCCATATTGTATATACGGGACTCGACGTTTAAGAACAAATTAGCATTACCTTATACTAGGCTCCATAAAATAAATAATTTTTTTAAGGTTCTGTGTATAAGATTTAACAACAAAGTACCAAATGATATTCAGAAATTAGATCTTAATAAATTCAAAATCAAAATTAAAGAAAAGCTTTATAAAAAAGCTTATTATAAAGTGTCAGATTACACAGAAGACGAAACTGCTTGGATCTGAAATGCTCCAAGAACTCCAACACCTATTTCTTATTGTCTTTATTTAATTGATACTTACGTTGTATTGTGGTTTCGTATTGCATAATTTATTATTTTTTAAATTCATATTTTGTATTGAACTGGTAACGACATACTCGTTTTTTTTGTTTGTAAATGTCGTTGCTTCTGTGCGCTGTGGTTTATTGCGCCCGTTCCTTGACACAGTTAAAAAATTACGTCCAATGGGTGGTAGGTTAAAAAAGATTTGGACGATTCAAAGTACTTATTAATTGAGTTTATTGAATAAATATATTTTGACTTTGACTTTGACTTTGAGGTGGGTGATTTTGGGCCAGCCTTCAGTGTTCTGCGTCGTATAATTTATAATTTGTACCTTGTTAAGTGGTATATTACTAGTATGGTTATAATCTTCTAATTTTGTGTACATTTAGCAATTGATAAACCATATTTAGCACCAATGTAAGTTCCCATAGACAGGATTACCTTATTTGGGGACTACTAGTAATAAGTACCTAATGTAAGTACGTAACTCTTTTATTTAATAATGCATTTTTATTATTTATTTATTTATTATATTAGTACTGCAACTTCACAATTGTTAAGGAAAAAATTTGCGACACGTCTATTCGCGATAATGTTCGGGACGAAAAAAAAAAAGATGCATGTCAAATGTTATTCAAAGTCAAAGTTAAAGTCAAATTATTTATTCAATGTAAACTTTTACAGGCACTTATTGACGTCAATAATAATAATAATAAAAAAACAGTTAACTATCTTATAGTTAAGACTTAACAACTAATCTAACGAGCTATAGTCTGTGCCAGACAAAATGCGCATCGCTACCCCCAGTACCACTGCACGCCGAAATAGAATCGCGTCGAACCGAAATATAAGCCGTGGTCATAGAATTGTGTAAACAAACGTATCCTGGTACGAGACAAAAATAGCGGGCAAGTGTCTCTCCCCTAGCGACACAAACGGCTAATATTTATAGGTAAATTATCGTTTTTTTTAGGATGAAAGGTGAAGAATGATAAATCACAATGAATTGTTAACTTAAGTTATTACTTTAAGGAATAAAATTAAATGTGATTTCCAATTATCGTATTGATATTGTGGTAAGTAATAGAAATTGGATATAACTGAGTTTTCAAAATAAAATAAAGTAACGGTTGAAATGAGTTTTGGAAAACATTAGTTCCTAACCAATAAGGTTGACATTTTTAATCATTCAAATATCTTTTTTTATAAAAACTTAAGCATAGAAAACTTCAAAAATTAATAAGCATAAATTTGTGTGTTTTAAAATTGTTTCGTTTTTCGTCTTGGTACAAGCACAGAATAACTAATATTACTTCCGTACAGAAGGTTCACCCTCCAACGACCCCCACGCGAAACCGAAACCCATCGCGTGACCCGAGCGTTCATATTCCGTTAAGCAAAGCCGACTCGATATCGATTTGACGTCCGTCAGGAGCGCAGGGTTTACGCGCGCGCGTAGGTTTTACGAGTTAAGGCTAGATAGGTCGCGCTTTGAGTTTTTCAAACCATCTAAGACATAGAAAATAATGGTTTAAAATCTGGAAAAAAAGTATGTATTATAGTCTGACCGCCACCGCCGCACCGCGCTCCGGGCGCGCGAGCGGCGAGGCGGGAGGGCGAAACAGTTGCTCCATTTAGTTATTCTGCCGTCATCGCTCACGGCGGCAACTAGTGTGTCAGACGCACATGAGATAAAATATCCAAAAATGGGTCGTGCGTTATCACGAGATAATCAAGACAGTCATTTTTAAAGTGTAATTCATATTTCAAAACCCAGCCATACCTAGTAATTTCCAAGTTATTTTTGAGTGCATACATTTTAACCGGAATTCAACGCAAAACTACTCAGTAAAGGCATCCTACGCATATCTTTTTTACGGGTGTGTAATGTTTGATATAAATACTTATGATCTAACGTTCATTTCATATAATTTCATTTGATATAACAACTGACTTGATATAATAAACATTTAATATAATATTAGAATCTATAATTTCATATGATAAAATAAACATTTGATATAATAATCTAATGGTATAAAACATTATTCATATAATACTCAGACCCAAAGGGCCAAGGAAGCAAGCAAGCAGCATGCGAGCAAGCATGCAGCATGCTAGCAAGCATGCAGCATGCAAGCAAGCATGCAGCGTGTAAGCAAGCATGCAGCGTGCAAGCAATCATTCAGCGTGCAAGCAAGCATGCATAATGCAAGCAAGCACGCAGCATGCAAGCAAGCATGCAGCAGGCATGGTTTCTTTCACGGCCTAAATTACACTCTAGCGTAGGGCAGACAAGTCTACGTGGAGTCGGTTTTGCCGCGATTCGTTTCTGTCAATGACTTTTGTGGCACAACCTTACCAAAAACACAACGTATTAACTTTTAAAGAATTTTTTTTAAATAAAATTGGGGTTAAAATGCTAATTTTATTTTAAAGTAAAAAATATATTAAATGAAGTTATAGAATATTTTATTATACTAATATAGCTTTATAGAAAAAGTTGTTATAGAATATGAGTATTATATCAAATGACTAGTATTCGTAATGTTGTTATGGGAAGTGTATATAGATCAAGTAAAAATTATATACAATGAACGTTATGTCCTTTGTAATTAGTTCATATGTCATTATATGAAATGATACGCACCCCTTTTATACTCGACGTTTATTATTAAGTACCTTCTCATCCTATTGCTTATGTGGGAAATCCTGCCGCAGTAGTGGGACGTTTATAGGTTGACAGTTTTGATGTGATGAGATAAATTTAGAGCTACCGTTAAATTAACGGGATCTTATCTCACCATGCATGTAGCGGGACTCTTATACGCCGTTAGTTTAACTTTCATAATCCGAAAAGGAATCTAATAAAGCACCAGCGTGCGGTCCCAACGAGGGTTATGGCGGGACATAATCTACTGGCGGCGCGTGTTACTGTGATGGGAGCGGCGTCACGTCTAATAGAGCGATGGACGTCAATTTGAGACCCACTTCACGCGGCCGCTGAGAGGCATCCCGCGCGGCGGACTCCGGCGGGCGCCACCGCGAGCCAGGCGCGGCGGCGGCTTATAGCAACTGTTTTACTTATTTATTTAATCGATCACCAACAAGACTTAAATGATAAAAAGTTGTGACCACTTCGTACATAAGGTTGAAATGAAGGAATAAATGAAATGTTGAATGAAACCTCATTTTAAGGTGATAACGGATGACAAACAATAAATCAATATTATGATTCCGGCTTCATAAAATACGAGTACAAACTTTAAAATAACGCAATATCTTCTAAAAATAACTAATTCTTATCTAAAACTAAGGTAGTTTTATGTACTTAACAATTAGTTATTATTTTTAAAGAGTATGCTGTTGGACGCCTATGATCTTTAAAAACAATAATTCTCGTAATTCACTTCAATACTGTAGAGCTAGAAGGTAGGTACTACTATCACTGTACACACAATATACCTTAACAAAATAGTCTGTCATAATAAATGTCACCAATACCAATTCTGTTGTAATTCATTCAATAATGATTTGCTATTCCGCCCGCCCGCCGCGGCTTATCCCTAGCGCCGGTACGCGTAAGTAAAAACAATATAAAGGCTAATGGGTGCTGATCAAAACAGACGCGTGCTACGGGCTACGGCTACGGGCAACGTTTACGAACTACGGGCTACGGCCGCTGCCGCACCTTATTTCTCAGGCCCACGTCGCTCATCGTCGTCAAGACACTTTCTGGAAACAATTGAATCACGATTATATATTTGACATGTTACGGGTGTTCTTCGTATTTTAAGCAATTCTGTGTTTGTTATTAGTTAGACAGGCGAAACATAGAAATACTGGCCTTGTTTCACATATTTATGATAATAAAGTAACTACGGTTTTATTGGTTTATAATCAGTTCAGTCATCACTCATATTATTATAGGCACAACGCCTTATAAACACCTATCAGTAACTAAATTGATGATTCAAAGGCACAAACAACCGACAAACGACGTGATGAGCCGCGAGAGTAACGTTATAAAACCTTAATAAATAATATACCACATTTGTATAAAATTGTTATTTTTCTAATTACGTTATAAAGTACCTAGCTCGTTTGTTGTTTATCCAACCAACTCGGTTTGGTGTTGTTATCGTTAATAAATAAATGTTCTTTGTTTACATTTCGAATTTTACAATATCCGTTTATAACAAAAAGGGTTCTCTGCCGTAAAGTTTTAGAATCAGATCCGGCTAACAATATTATACTAATTATTGTATCCTTACGTAAATTGTAAACCGGCATAATACCTCTTAACTTTTAAGTAATGTTACTTTACTTTCCGTTACGTTATTTTTTTATAAAGGAGATGAATAATGCAACTGATAAAAGATAATACAACTTATAATCATAATACGACACAAGAACTTACTACAATGACATAAGTTACGGTGTAGCTGTTTCAACTTAAACGATTGTTAAGTATTTGTAAACATATCTGTTTCGGATGTGTAACGAGGTGTAATAATAATAGTTTCTTTTTTCATGTTATTTATGGATTAACGACGTTGCAGTTGTATATTATAGTACATTAATTATAACTCCTGTTTTTCGACCATGAAACAAGCTTGCAGCTTGTGCTTTTGATTGTATTCAGATAATTGTTAACAATCTAGTTATAGTTAATAAACATAATAGAAAGTGTAATGTGCTGTTCGTGTTGGAAGACTTGTGGCCAGCAGTGGAGCGTTTGTACGCTGATCATTATGGTTACTAACCCCTCAGTCTTGGAATTTAAATGTCAAAAATAATGACAGCGGGTGCGCCATTATTTTTTTTTAATTTGCGAATGACGTCACAATTCCCGCCTTTAAAAAAAAAAATACTCTAACATCAAACCAAATTTTGGCGTTCTGTAAACAACAATATACTAACTGATATATTTCCTATCCATCAGGTATCAAAATAAAGTGATGATAGCAACAGTTTATTTGTCTTATAGTATTTCTCTAATAATCACTCGGAAATCGGTATTTCTTACAAATTATTATCTAAATACGATCATTATATGTTCAATAATCATTTTCTAATAAGAAACAGTACTTACATTAGATAAATCCAATAAAAATAGCACACAAAACTCAACGACTTATTCACTCCGACACAGAAATTGGCGCAACTGTCAACGTCGAACTTGACAGAATCGAGCACAGACACCGCGATATTTTGCGATTACCATGCATAAAATGTACCACAGAACCGAAATAATCGACCTTGTTCGTATTAAAGTAGTCTGTAAGTCTATGAAAACACGGTACAAAGTCAAGTGGGAGAGAGCGGTATCATGCGACCGCTTGGGGTTGGATGGAATGACGCGCTTTGTAGGTGCAGTCTCATGCGACCGCTTGTGGGCTGACAGGTTAAGAACTATTTATAATTGACAGAGTGCAGTAACGTGCGAGTCGTTGTTGAGTAAACACGTTATTCTGGTGCAAAAAAGTCAGGGGTGCTCAACCTCAGTATGTTTACGACGGAGTGTGCGAGTTGTTCTAAGACCGTGGGAGAAGGCCCTGACTGTTCGATGTGCAAAAACAAATTTCATTTTTCCTGTGGAGGTATATCCGAACGTGGTTTTTCAAGGCTCGGTGCTAACAGAGCATCTTGGATGTGCACAAATTGCAGAGATAGTTCAGTGGCCGGTTTGGATGTCTCCAAGGTAGATGAGGGGACAACTGATAGTGAGGCTTCTGGCACTAAAAGATTTTCGTCCGGACTGGCACTTGAGAGAGGAACACCCCATTCATCTACATCTATGGATGCTGAAGGCCAGGTTGTTGTTTCAAGTCCAACCTTTCTGACAATGTTGAATGAAATATCTTCAAAAATTACCATAATGCAAAGTCAACTGAGTTCGATACAGTCCATACAGCAGGACATACAATTGGTAAAATCAGACATTGCGGATTTGAAGGCTAGCGTGAATTCCAGACTGGACGAGTTTTCTACCAGGATTAATGACATTGAGTCGACATTATCTATCGTGGAGTCGTGTAGAACCGAGGTGGATGAGCTCAAGGCCCAGGTGAGGGAGCTTTTAGATGAGAGTCACAAGAACGAGCAGTGGGTGCGCAGGTCTAATATTCAGATCAACGGTATACCTCAGAAAAGTGGAGAGAACTTGGTTAAGATTGTTAAAACCTTGGCGGACCGCAGTGGTTTTACTATAAATACTGATACCGACATAGACTTCGTGACTCGAGTTGCAATTAAGAACGACACCTTGGGCAGAAAATCGAAGCCTATAATATTAAAATTGCAGTCAAGGTACAAGAAAGACGATTTTTTGGCATCGCTTAGGAAGCTGAAACTCAAAGCCAGTGACATCGGTTTTGCGGGTATCGACGATCGTATTTATTTTAATGATCACCTATCAACGCATAATAAGCAGTTATTTCAACAAGCTAAAATTAAAGCGAAGGATAAGAGGTATGCATTTTGCTGGGTTCGCAACTGTACTATTATGGTTCGCAAGAGTGAACAATCACCAGTAATGCATATCACTTCTATCGCATCTTTAAACAAAATTGTATGAGCACTAAATCTATGTGTTTGTTTCTTTGTATTATAATATTATATTACACTGTAGGCTTTTTTGATGTGTTGTGTCGGTGTGGTTTGTGTACTAGTCATTATGCGAACCCGCAGTTGAGAGCGCATGCTCTTCTACCTGCTCGGGTGCGCAAACGCTCCTACTATATTTTGTTACTGCAAATGACTGCGCAGCTTAATGTCGTGTCCACTGCGCGGCGCGGCCTGCTGTCTAATGATTTACCGTGTACGTATGATGCGGTGGTTGGGGGGTTCTATGCACAACGTATTAAAACAGATGCGAATAACTTTGTCTTTTTTGTAATGGTCGTAATGAGTTATATGGATTTCTTTTTTATTGTGTTTCCCGGGGTATTAGTGAATAGTTCTGCGACGTGGTTTGTTTCTTTGGTGGGTTGTTGAAGTATTGTTGTCCGATTGCGAGTTTTTATGCGTGTTTATTGGTATGCGTAATTTATGGTAATTTACAAAGCGTATTGAATTATGAATGTATTATCTGTATCGATTGTAAACTCTTTGATTGTATCTCATTATTATCATATTACGCCTTTTGCTTTAGAATAAATAATATAAAACTTTGTAGTGTAAGGGGTACTGGGGAACTTAGAATTACTCATGGTTATTATCTGATGAGATTTGTTCATGATGGGTGGTAACTTAAACTGTTTTTATCAAAACGTGCGTGGACTACGGACGAAAACTAAATTATTCTATAGAAATATGGTAAATTGTAATTATGATATTATTTGCCTTAGCGAGACATGGTTATTACCAGGTATATTTGACGCGGAGTTGTTTGATTCGCGTTATAACATTTACCGTACGGACCGGGATTATGAACGTAGGGGCATGACTAAGGGCGGTGGTACATTGATTGCGATAAAACGTGACTTTGTAGTGGATTCGTGCTGCTCGGGGGTGCTCCCCGGGTTTCCTGATGCCGACGTAACTCATGTGGATGTTTTATTGTCTCGTGGTCCAAATTCTAAGCGATTACATTTATACTGCTGTTATTTTCCGGAGACGAACGATCAGGTATCAACACAACATTTGTTTTTTGAGTCCATTTCCGATTTTAGTATTGACATGCCGGGTGATGAGTTTCTGATTGTCGGCGATTTTAATGTTAGGAATGCTATTTGGACAAAGAAGGACGAGGCAAATGATAACTTTATTTTACAAAATCCGTCTGCCGATACGTTAACTTCTCAGATATATACTTTTATGTGTTTCACAGGATGGTATCAGCACAACGGTGTATTAAATCATAACAACAGACTTTTGGATTTAATACTGTCTAGCATACCCTGTCGCGTGACACGCACTGAACCTTTATCGGAGCCGGAGGATAAACATCACCCGTCTTTGTCATTTGTTGGTAATGTGTTAATGAATGTGACTAGTCTTATACAAGCTCCACGCACGGTCCGCCGTTTTCACGCTGCGGATTATGACCTTATTAGGACTGAACTCGATGGTGTGGACTGGGAGCATTGCCTGTTGGTCAATAATATTGAATGTGCACTGGAAAAATTCTACTCTATTGTTAACGAGATAATTGATCGAATTGTGCCAACCAAATTGGTAAGAGGGAACAATGTATACCCAATATGGTTTTCATTTACCTTAATTAAAATGATAAATAGGAAAATTAAATTTCATAGGAAATGGAAAATTTACGGTAGAATTGCAGATTATGAAACATTTTCGGATTTGAGACGTTCAGTAAAACAATTAGAAATTACCTGCTATAGCGGATTTGTTGCAAGATCGGAAAATAACATTAATCGTTGTTCTAAGCACTTTTGGTCTTATATCAAGTCAAAACAAAACATTAATTCTATTCCTGATACAATAAAGTTGGACCACGAGGTGGCACATGACGGTCAAAGCATCTCTAATTTATTTGGCAGATTCTTTCAATCAGTCTTTGAAAATGATGATTCTAATATGCACATGGGTGACAGTATGTGTTCGAATGAAACTAATTCTGTCGTTATTAGTAATGTTTTCATCACACGGGAAACCGTCGAGAAGTACCTCTCCAAAATTGACATATCTAAGGGAAGTGGACCGGATGGTTTACATCCTATATTTTTAAAGAGATGTTGTAAGCAACTGTCTTTCCCCGTTGCTTCCCTTTTCAATCTATCATTGGCTAGCGGAGTCATGCCGCTTACATGGAAGCGTTCTTTTGTTGTCCCCATTCACAAGAGCGGTGATAAACATAACGTCCGAAACTATCGCGGTATATCTAAGTTGTCAGTTCTTCCTAAAGTTTTCGAAAAAATCATATACGACTCTGTTTATCCTGTTATTAGTCCACTGTTAACCAATTACCAACATGGTTTTGTGGCTAAGCGATCCACTGAAACTAACCTTTGTGAATTTCTGGACTCAGTGCTTGAATCAATGGAGGAGGGACACCAGGTGGACGCTGTGTACACCGATTATTCAAAAGCATTTGACAAAATTTGTCACTCACTGTTAATTTCTAAGTTAGATGCAATCGGTGTGCACGGCGATTTGCTAAGATGGATTACTTCCTACCTTAGAAATAGATCGCAAGCGGTTACTTGTAAAGGATTTACGTCTAGTTTTATTCCTATCTCTTCCGGGGTTCCACAGGGCTCTCACCTCGGCCCATTGCTATTTAATATTTTCATAAATGACGTCATCAAATGTTTCCAAAATTCAAAATTATTGTTATATGCTGATGACACTAAAATATATTCGGTTGTCAAGTCCCGTACTGATTGTGTAAATTTGCAGAATGATTTAATTCGTCTATCTGAATACTGTCTTCTTAATAAGTTATATCTAAATGTTGAAAAATGTCACGTCATTACATTTACAAGGAAGAAGGATAACATACTTTTTGATTATAAAATTAATAATAAAACTATAGTTAGGGTGAGTGAGGTGAGGGACCTGGGAGTTATTCTGGACAGTGGTTTACATCTTGACTTACACATAAGTAAAATAACAGGAAAGGCTTATAAACTATTGGGGTTTATTTTTCGTCAGAGTTCTGATTTCAAGAATGTTAACACACTTATAATTTTGTATAATTCCTATGTTAGGTCTCAGTTGGAGTATGCTTCCACTGTTTGGAATCCTTGTTATTCTAAGTATATTAACATGTTAGATACTATCCAAAATAAATTTCGAAGGCGTTTAAAATATAGGTTTAAGGATTTTGATACGGACATAATTAAGTCTTTAACGACTCGACGCATTCATAGGGACCAAGTGCTACTTTACAAAATTATAAATAACCTTGTTGATTCCCCTTACTTGCTAGGTAAAATAAGTCTAAAGTGCTCAAGACTTAATTCTCGAAATAAGCAAACATTTATTCTTCCCTGCTGTAGGACCAACTATAGACGAAACAGTTTTATAATTAGAGCTGCTAATGAGTTTAATAGTACTTTCAATCACATCGACATATTTCATGAAAAAATAATTCGTTTTCGTAACCTTTTAAACGGTGATAAATAATAACTGTCTATCAATTTACGTTTTCTTTGGTTTTGTTATGCCTAAATAATATATACCTATATTATGTATTAGATCTTATGTAAGTACAAATAATTTTAAATTTGTTTTTGCTTACGTTTATTATATTGCATCTTTGTTACTCAACAGAAATTGTATCTGAGTTAACTAAAGGTGGAAACTGTTAGGCTAATGTGCTAACATAAATTTTACAATTAAGTTTGTATATTATATGCTGTTGTTTCCTGAATAAATAAAATAAAATAAAAAAAATAAAAATAATTTGTAAGGAATATTATTATGAAATGTTATAAAACATACAAACATAAACTCACGCCTGTTACGCATACAGGTAGGCAGAGACTATGGATCGCCATCGGCAACGCTCCTTGCACACTTCTTTCGCTTCATTTAAATCCACCAATCTTTTTAAGCACGGTCCGTGGTTTTTGACACAATAGGGAATAACAAAGTAAGGACTCATTTTTTTATCGCACACCCATCCAACCACATTTAAACGAGGTGAAAACTAGTACAAAATTCTGCTTCATTAGATCTACTTTGCTAAACTCCGCTTTCTCGTAACATAACGAAGAGACATTTGATTTGTAAAAAATAATGTATAAAAGCCTTATCACTCTATCACCAACGAAGAGTAGAATATCAAACAAGGGCTTCCGAAAATTGTTAACATTTTCAATATACAATACTTTTTTTGTAACGTCATCGGGTAACCTTGGACTTTTTCTCACGATGTTAGGTGATGATAAAGCCGCACTTCGACCGGGTTCATCACCTACTGAGGAACTGGCTATCTTGTCACATTCAACTGTCGGTACACAACAACGCTAGTAATAATGATGTAATTTTATTTTATTTATTCTGGCACAAACAGTCATTTACAGAGAAATATTATAAAAGAACATAATACAAAAAAGACAACGAGTGCCCAAAAATATATACCAATTATAATCTAAAATAATCAAGCCTCATGTGGCATGGTTGCAAGTTATTCACGTCTCTAATATTAATATATAATAACTAATGTCGACATATTTAGATATGATGGTGGTAACTAGCCAGTTGGACTTTTAAAACAAGCCCTTCTACCAAACCACTCGGTTTGTAATCCCCAACTGGGAATCAAACACGGGACCTCTGGGTTTGAGATCTGTTCTAATCACTAGACCACAGATGTTAAATAATAGCACTAGCTTGCACGTCCGCAACTGAAAGCCATAAAAGTGTACCAGCACTGCGCTAGGGTTTTTTGGCGAATGTAACAATGTTCTTGTTAATTTGTCCGTCTTCCCGCGGCGGAGTTGCGCCAGTTAACCCTCCACCGGGAAATTAATACCAGGTGCTGCAAACTTTGCGTATAACACATACCTAGGGGGCACCGCGTACGCTGCAGACTTGGCCACAAATTTTGTATTGTAGTTAAATAAAAGTTTTTTTAATGATGTTTATTTATGATTAGAAATAACTACAAAACTTAATAATAATAAAAAAAACTTAATTATTTACATAAATAAATAAAATTCCACCTAAACTAAACTACGGTAAAAAAAGAAAAAAAACCTATAAATAAAAGATGTCCTCCAACTGTGGGCTCATGGGTGCGGTACCAAGAATACTGGCAACGTTACCTCTTTGGATTGCGAGGCTGATACGCTGGCAGAGGTAGCTGCCAGCCTTCTTGTCACCGGAGGCCTCAATAAGGCGACGACATAACTCTTTAACGAGCTGCTTGGCCTCCTGCCCCCATGGACCCATTGTCTCCACTGCAAACGGAACAAATATGTAGTTGCGGCCTAGGTTCGCGTACTTGTTCCGTTTGCGACTTTCAGCACTTACCGCAGCAGCCCCGACATGAAGCGAGATGGCGCGTACATGTGAGGGAGCCACGGTGTCTGCACAGGTCGCATCCCACACCAACGACTTGCCAAGCTTCCAATGGTCATACCGTCAGGCCTTTTGCCATCGCTGCTAGAGATACCAGTTGGCTCTAAAACAGCCGATACACCAACGGTGGCAAAAGCACTGCGAATGATGCTGTTGAGTGAGGAGTGCCGTAACATACGACCAGCACTGCGAGCGCAAGAAAGGCCGTGGTGGCCAAGCTCGTCAACAGCCTCCCCACACTCACAGCGATGAGGGTGGACTACCCTGGCGCCAAGACGGAGGCAGACCGCTAGAGTGAGGGACGGCCCGTCCAACAAGGTACCGACGTTGGCAGACGGTAATGCCTGGAGCCAGTGGCCTGACTCTCTCTCGGAGACGGCAGTGAGACGAGCGAGTTCTGCCGAATCAGCAGAAGTGGATAATTGCTCCTCATGAACTTGTTTGCAAAGTGGCTCGTCCCATTGCCTCTGCGACTGTGGTAACAAAGGGAGGTCTGAATTTTTACAGATGGATATCCAAGCGTTTTTGGCATCTGCCACACACGACAACTCTACGGAACCCAGGGATGGGTTGATAATCTTCCGGTAGAGATTGTGCGTGCTATGAGCAGAAGACAAAAACGCTGGCAGGGCCACACTGCTTAAATTTCTAATACCTAGGCCCCCGAAGCGTACAGGAAGGGAAGCCAGAAGCCATCCGCGGTCGCTCATGGGACAATTAAGAATTTTAACTAGAGTATCTCTAATAAGAATATCTAAGTTTGATAATAAGTTTGGAAAAAGCCAGAGTTGGGAGCATCGGAGTACGTAAGTAAATTTTGGAACGAAGAGACAAAAACGAATAATAAATAGTGCCATGTGTGGATTAATTTGGAATAGACGGTCTGAATTTAAATTGAATTTAGCGATGGCATCATCAATAAAAGCCGGCATGGCAGCATCGAGAAGTGGTGCACCTAATAAAAATAATGAGTCGTCGCTGAGAATTTTGATGTTGGGGGCCAGAAGACTAAAGTCAGAAATAATTTGAGCTCTACGATCCGGGGCCACGGTATTGGATATGTATAATTCACACTTCGAGAAATTTAGTTCCAAACCTATGGTGCCAAACTGGTTTATTAAATTCTGTAGGTCCTCGAGAACCAGGTCGGAGTTACCCCCTAAAGTGCCGTCATCGAGGTACCAGACGTTAAATTTAGAATTTAGATTTGTAATTATTTGGTGGATAGCCAAAGAGAAAATAGCTGGACCCAGAGGGTCGCCCTGCTGGCAACCAACGGCAGAATGTAAAAGATTGTTACAGTGAATCAATTTAGTTGGTTCACTGTAACATTGCCATAAATAATTAAAAAACATAGGTATTTCCTCCTTTACTTTCGCCAGCAGGGCACCCCTATCTACGGAGTTGAAGGCGTTTTTGACGTCCACCTTCAACAGAACTTCGCCACCATCATTGAGCAAGAAGGTGCGGGCTGAGTGAACGGCGGCCTCGCAGCCACCTTTCGAACCGAACCCGAGTTGTATTGGCTGAAATTTGTGTTTGACACAAATTTTAGAGACGATGCGCCTGATGGAACACCCTACGGCGATCGGCCTTATACCGCCATCTTTCTTTCTTAAAGCGCAGAGGTTAGCGCCGTAGAGTATACCGGTGATGTCTCGCGGAACTTTACCGGCAAGCATGAGGTTGGAGAGTTGGGTAATTTTGGTGAGTAGGACTCTGCCGGCGTCTCCAGAGGTACCACAAACCAAATCTTTAAAATGTTGCGGGGAGAGACCGTCGAGGCCACCGGCAGAGCCATTTCTAAATGAAAATATAGAACTGTAGACTTCGTCTTCATTGGTCGAAGGCGAAGCATCTGTAGACTCGGGCGGATCGGGGAGGCGAAGTGTTGCTGCAGGAGGAGGGTGTTTAGAAATTAGTGATGCCACAGTCTCAGGAGAGTCAGGAGCAACAGTATCACTAGAAAAAATCAACTGAGTGGCCCCTTTTAAATCACCTTCATTGATTTTTTCTTCAACCTTGCTTATGTTAAATGAAGTGATTTGTGATTTTCTAAAATTAACGACTGAATTATGAAGCGGTGGTAATGGATTTGTGCAGTTGGATTTGATTTTATGGGTTAGGGTACCACTATTGTCATCCTTGCTTACATGAAGAACGCGATAAGCAAATGACAATAGTAGTTCCCAGCTATACGAGGTGTTTTCGTGGATGACCCTACCTATGGTTTGCGCTAGAGAATGAAAAGTTTAATCAAAGTTTTTTGTTACTTTTAATTTTACATATAATTTATTCATTATGACGTATTATACAAATATTTGGGTGTGTTCATATAAATATTGCCCGTTGGACAAAAAATATATTCGAAGCAGAAGATTGAAGGTGGCATCATGTCATTTGCACCTATTTAGACAATTTTCTTAATGATTTATTTTTTGTTACAAAAAATATTTTTTCTGTCTTGTACATACTTGTGCTTATACATACACTTACGACTTCATCATCAGCCAATAACCGTCCCACTGCTGGGCACAGGCTTCCCACGTGGACAATAGCACGTGGGGATATTGGGCCATAACCCACCACGCTGGCCCAATGCGGGTTGGTGGGTTCTAACGACTGCCATCTTACGACAACAACCGGGACCAACGGCTTAACGTGCCTCCTGAAGCACGGAGGAAGCTCGAGCTGTTTTTTAATTGGTCACTCATCAGGCGACCCGGCATTGTGAAAGTTGCTCAGCGGGCAAGATCGCAAACCGAACGCGCTAGCCGCTGCGCCATCGAGCTCCTCGCTCGCTCCACTTACGACTATTATCCGTAAAAGGATAGAAACTAGGCAATGAGATTCACAAAAGCTGTCCACAGCAACAGTGAATTAGTGAATAAAATTAGTGAATTTAAAATAGTAAATTATTGTTGTTATTTAGTATTTTAAACGAAGGTATTAATTATTTTGCATCATGGCTTCCAAAAGGTAAGTTTTAATATGTTTTTTTATTATAATACGACACTTTTGAGACTAACCTAGAAAATTGACAGAAAACATACCTTTAGTCTCGCTTCGGCCGTTCCGCTTCGGCCGTCTATTACAAATGTCCTGTTGATATCGATCTGTATTTTCCATGGCCGATATAACGCTCTGTGGGTGAATTCACGTCTATCATCTACTGTCAGATCCCGACTTAGTCAACCTTTGAGGATGAATGAAATTATTGAACAACTGTGCATTGATGATGATGATCAATTGCCAGATAGCGTTGTAATTTTGCCGGCAGAAAACGCAAACGCAGACATCACTGATGAGGACTCCGGTGACGAAGAAATTGTGACATGGGATAATCTTCCTGGTTCCCAGCTGAGAGCTCAAGCCGATGTTATTTATTCTGACAGTGAAGGAACATCGGACAGTGAGACTACTAGAAAAAACTCAACGAGTCTTCTGGGGTCTCGGTAGCTTAGCGGTTAGAGCAGTGGACCAGCAATCCAAAGGTCACGGGTTCGAGTCCCGTTCGAGCTTTCCTGAGACTGGTTGTTTTTTTTCTAGTAAACATTTTATCCTATATCTATATAGCATTGTGAATGAAAAATTTCCATAATAAAGTGAAGACAAATTACCATTATTACCATTGGCTATGAGACGATGTACTGCCTGCCGCGGATCTATCTACTAACATAGGTATTCCTCTGGAACCATTACCGAGTACTTCTAAGGATATCATTAGTACTGAACCTGTGATTGCTTCAAGTGTGCCGAATAACCAGAAATACCTATGGAGGAATTATCACAATCTCTGAGTGGTAGAGCCACGCTGCGTTGCAGCACGCATTGGGCCGGCTCGCCCGGCGTAATACCACCCTCTCATAAATATCCGGCGTGAAATAACGGCCCTTGGTGCTGTTGTGTTTCGTCCGGCCAGTGAGGGTTCCGGAGCCCCCCCCCCCCCCTCCCCTTCCTCACAACTTCTATTCCTTCCTTAACCCTATATCTTCCTTATAGGCCGGCAACGCGCCTACGATTCCTCTGGTTTTGCGGGTGTTCATGGGCGGCGGTGATTACTCCCCATCAAGCGACCCACCACCTAATCATATTTTAATAACTGCCTTATAACTAAAATATAGCATTTAGAATAATAAGTTCAGTCTATTCATATTAATAACTGGTCTCCTCTTTGGATAAAATGGGTAATACTTTGGTAATACTCTATAACAATACTAATTTCGTAATAAATAACAAAAACTTTAAAATATTCTTCGACGACCTCCGTGGTCGAATGGTTAGCACGCCCCGGGTCTGGCGTCGCGCCATCTCTGGGTCCCTGGTTCAATTCCCGGTCGCGTAAATTTAAAGAAAAACTGTTTTTCTTATTGGATTTCAGGTCTAGGGATTTTTTCTATGTTTATGTATATTAAATCCATTATCTTACCACATGAACGAGTTTTAAAAGAATACTCATCTTGGGTCTCTAGATAATTGGTGTGAGCGTAAACAAAATTTGTTTCTGTATTTGTATATCTTAACTTAATAAAACAAGAGTTAGTACCCAATGATATTATATGTGTAGATACGGTGCCTGCCCTCCGTAGTGACTAGAACAAATCCAGGTAATTGCCTGGACCTCATTTAGTCACACGTCAGTCATGTGTGTCAATACGATCGTTACCGTTACAAGTTTTGTGTTGTTATTTGAATAAAAGGCCTTCCTGTGTATACATATATTGTAAAAATTATACTGTAACCATGAAACAAGATTTTTTTAAATTTCACTCGTAATTATTGTAAAAATAAATTTTAAATAGAAATTTTCATTTAGTGAGGACATTTGCCCTGTTGCCAATTCGATATGCATGAGTGAGACGCGTGTACTATGTAAGAGAGAGACGTTTCTGTAAGAGTGAAAGAGAGAAAACAATGGCGGCTGAGATGGCTCATAAATTCAATGAGCTCATTGGTCAACTCAACTACCTTAAAGAGTATACAAAAGTAAAATATATGTTTATCTCTTTTTAACAATAGGCTAATGATATGATTGCATTTATTTTCTTTACCTTTTGTCTTAATCACGTCATAGAAACTATTTTGCCATTTTTAAATGCAATTTGTTCAGTTCTAACTAGTCTATATATAAAAGGTCATTGTTAGTACCTAGTTAGTTTAGGTTCAGATTGGTGTCCGAAATAAATGTAAGTAGATATAAAAAATAAAATAATGTAATTTTATATTTTTTATTTTAATTTTGCGCCATTGGAAGAAAACTAGGTACAGCATTGATGAAGCTATGGTGCCTTACTACGGTAGAGACAGCTGTAAGCAGTTTATTCGAGAGAAACAAATTCGTTGAGGTTATAAATTTTGGGTTAGTGCAACAAGACTAGGCTACGTCCTGTGGTTTGAGCCATATCAGGTAAATCTGCAAAAATACCAGAAGTTTATAAACGTTTTGGCTTATGTGGAAGTGTGATCCTGCAATTTGCTAACATTTTACAATTGCGCAATCCTCAGTTGCCTTATCAAATATTTTTCGACAACTTTTTTACATCTATACCACTCTTTCATGAGCTTACTAATATAGCTCTAAAAGCTAGTGGAACCATAAGGGAAAACCGTACTACTTCTAAATGTACCTTGCCACCAAACAAAGAGATGAAGAAAAATGATAGAGGAACCTTTAAATTTATGTCAAGTCGCTCAGCTGAAATATTATTATGCAAGTGGAATGATAATAGTGTGCTGGCTGTAGCGTCTAACACAGAGACAATTCAACCGCTTCAAAACGCAAAGCGCATTTCTCAACAGCTCAAAAAATTCATACTTATTGAGCAGCCAAAAATAATAAAAACATACAATGAAAACATGGGGAGTGTTGACCGAGCTGACTAAAATATTAGTATGTATAGTTAGAACTTCTATTTGGTGTAAGAAGTGATATTTTCCTTTCCGCCGAGTACTTGCAAGAAGTTTGCTGGACCCATTACAAAAAAAACGAGAAAGTATCTCCCGTGTGCGTCTCATAAAAATTTTCATAAAATATCTCGATATGACAGAATAGACCATTTGGTTGACTGTAAAGAACACCAACTAAGATGTGCAATATGTAAGAAAAAATAAAAAAATAAAATAAAATAAATGTGAAAAATGTTGTTGCTTTTCACCCAAAAAATGTTTTAGGTCCTATCACACTGCTGACTAATCAAATACAATAATATCCATTGTTTTCACTTTTATTAAAACCAATTTTCTTTGAAACACTGTTTTTACTACACAAGTAAACAAATTTACCCTTACCTTCTCATAGAAGGTAGTGGATTCTACATGGCCCCCTGCAGGGTTATAACGGCCATCAGTTTCCAGCTTAACCAGGTGACATGGATTTTTTTTACTTTTTTTACTAAGTTACCCCTATTTATAAACATACTAAAAGGAATTAGAAAAATGCAATGAAAAATAATTTCAGGGTAATCTGGGTTAATCAGCACGCTTCCTAAATGCGGGTTGATGATCACAAACCCGGGCTGAGCATCTGCAAACCGAAACACACTTTGCCCGACCTGGGAATTGAACCCGCGACCTCCGGATATGGAGCCGCGCGCTGGACCACGCGACCACTGCGGCGTATTGGTAACATTCTTTCAATACAAGCATGGGCACATAGCTCCGCCGCTGCCATACAACTTTTTATATGATATCTGAGTATTAAAAACAAGGTTTTTTTTGCCGAAGTGTTTATCGTGCGTGGTCACCCCGCGACGCGTCCCGCCGTACCGTCCCGTTATATTGAGCCTAATTGTTGTTATTCCACACGAACACGGCGCCACCGGCTTATTAGCAGCCTACGCGGTTGCCCCGATCTTCCGGCAATGCGGATATGCAACGGTTTAATATTAACCATTGAGAATAAAAGCATTAACCTTTAAAACACCGTACGAGTAATTCGTCTAGCCCACATTATTTTGCAGTTTAGTCAAACAACTTACAATAAGTGGTGATTTCCGCTTCGGCCACTCTTGCTTACTAAATGCTTCTTATACTATATACTGACAATATAAAAGGACTTTAACCAGGTGACCATTTATAATAATAGTTCCTACTTTGATTTATAAAAATGTCAAATAATTTTATTCTTTTCTTGAAATATTATTTATCCAAGCCGCTAAAATATGTAATTATTATTATTAGTACGAAGACACAGATTAAGTTTAAATTGGGGAAATAGAAAGTAACAAATACATATACTTAATTGTACAAAATATATTTCGTTGGTTCCTTGTTACAAACCCCCCAAGTCAAGCAACCATGAGAAAACTATTACGATTCCGGCTTTAGTACCGAACCCTTAAGGCCAAAGTGATTTAGGTCAGTTGAAACATAGAAAACACTAAAGCATCTCGCTTTGTGATACCGTAACTCAATTACGGAGCTCCCTACTTAGCGGGAAGGCTAGAGGTCGGCGTAAAAACACCTCTTATTTTTACATCCATTTAGAACAGGCGCTGCCTAAAAACTCTTCGGTTCCTCCATCTCAATAAAGATATTGGTCCAAACACTCAGCTCGGGAGGGAAAAAAATAAAAATGGTGATTTATGATAACCCGTTTAGGCAAGGGTGAGCGTTCAAAACGCCATAAAAGAAATGGACGATGGGCCCATCGCGCGGTATCGCAAAAACATCCTGCCGCTCTGTCAAACCCCAATAAAATATAGTACAAATGCCGCCGCCCTTATTACAACACATTACGGCTGAATACTCATTTAATCTCGGGATATCGCGTTCAATTTTTCGTTTGTGTTCGAGCATTATATTTTTTACAATTCATTCAAAGTGTTGAAACAGTTTTTCACGAACGGTATCCGAATGTGTTTCCTACATCAGATAAACCGTGTCAGATGCACCACCATATCCAGAACTGCATACCTCTTTGTTCTGTTCTATGACCATATCTATGCTAGACTAGAAATAGTGTCTATAAAAGTTACATTATTTGATTCCGTGCTTTTGGTATCAGCCTAGCAATAGTGTTGCATAAGAAGCATAAAAAAGATTTATGTATGTCGTATGGAATACGAATATGTTCGACTTTTGCATTGGTCGGAATGTGTTTAATAAAAAGGATTCGCTTTTAGGCATCCCTTGAGGTTAAAGATCAGCCTACAAAGTCCTACTGCTGGACACAGCCGTTGACACATTATATGGAAAGATTGGAAGTACATAAGGCGCGTGGGTTGACTTATTGCTAAATGACAATCTCAATTCACTTGCCGTCGTACGATCACTACTTGGTTAGCGCACAAGTCGTGCGCGCCTTGGTTTTAATTGCGCTACAGTAAGTTATGTTCGCTGACCTCATGAGCCCCAACTTCCATAAGTTTCGATCTGGCGAGTGTGAGACTGTGAGAGTTACCTATTCAGCGAAGACAAGGGAACAGTTCCAGACTGCAGGTTAATTACTTTTAATAACTCCCCAACTAGGCGGCTGGTAATCCGGCCAAGTTCGGAGTTAGCTCCATATCAGCTTAACGCTATTATCTCACTGGCTCACTTTAGATTAGGAGCTTTGAGTATGCTCCTGCCGTCAAATAAGTGGCATAAGATTAGTTTCTGAAATTTAGTGTACGAAACGCTGCTGGCTATGTAGTTATAATTTTGCGCCAAAAGTTTGCTGTGTATCATTAGTTATTCATGGCCAAAATACGCTGTATTAGTCTGAGGTAAGAGTTCTGATGCAATAAAGTTGTTGACGTAGTAGGGAAATTTTAATTGAAATCTCTTCATGCATTTCCTCACAAAGTTCAGAAAATATTACAGCACGATCAAAATGACCCCTCCGCATGTCGAGGTGATCTTACTGGCACCACGAACAATGTTTATCTGCCTTTTGTGAAATATTTGTGTCGTGGAGTGTACCTCCATACATTCATTATTTTTTTATTTTCATCGGGAGTAGTCAATTGATGCCCTTCATTATTGCAAAAAGTTTTAAACCCGAAATGATGGAATACGATACGATGTGATGCGATACGTTTAATAAAACCCATTAGTAAGCAACGGAATCACTAATCCGGGTAACGGAAACATCGGAAATATAAATAAATCGGTGACTCGCCGTCCCCAATACGTCAATGATAACCGGCCGTGAATAATCGCGGGTAGTTTGGAACAATGGTCATTTGCATTTATAAATGATTCATGCGACGCGTCGTGTTGCCAGAGAAAACATCCCGGTTGATGGCTGTTGGTCGAATTTTGACGAGTCTCAGCTCAGCCCGGCGGCGCTTGCGGACGCGCGGCTGTTACACACATTATTGTGATCCAGAAATCAGTTATGTCAAACTCAGCCTATGCAAGTATAAAAGAATCGAATGAGACGAACTGTCTTTAAGATTTTTTTTTTTAACTTATGCAGAGACATTTGCTACTTCTTCCATAACCTAAAGGTTGGTCGAGAATGCGAGTTCATGGAGGGCCATGGTCTCGTTCTCTGAAGTGGTTGTCGCCGTAGAAGCTGCGGGGTCCACGAGGAGCATACCCATGCGTACCCGTCCGACGCAGGCGAATCGGTAGAAAGTTTCTGGGTATGTTGGGCCAAGTGCCAGAATGTCCAAGGTGACATAATGTACGAATGATTATAAGACCGTTAACAATATGTACAAGTGTCAGAATGTCCAAGAAGTCATAACGTCAAGATTTTATAATGACCGTTGGTCAATACGCACAAGTGTCAGAATGTGAAGTTTGCCCATCTTCTTCCAGCGTAGTAAGGCTTACGCCATTGTGCCCCATTCCATAAAGTCAAAACGTTGAAATCATTCGTCAGGTCTAACCAATACCTCGGTGGCGGAGTGGTCAACGCAGCCGCCCGGATTGCGGAGGACGCGGGTTCGATTCCCGCCTGAGGTAGACATTTTTTTCAACGTTTCGTTATCTTCGAATTAATTAAATATTCTCTATCTGATAGTAGTATGATAAGCAATATTTCCTAACTGTATCAATAAGTTTTGTACCAAATATCCTAAGTTAGTAGGAAATCGGACTAACGGCGGATAATAACGGCCGATCAAACTCAAACTCAAAATGTATTTATTCAATAAACTCATTAATAAGTACTTTGAAATGTCCAAATCTTTTTTATCCTACCACTCGTTCAGTTCGTCATTTTTTAACTGTGTCAAAGAACGGGTGCAAGAAACCACAGCGCACAGAAGCAACGACATTTACATTATATGTCGTTACCAGGTCATAAAATACAAAATATGAATTAGAATTTAAACTATAAATATGGTACTCTAGGTAATTAATTATAGACAATAAGAAATAGCTGTTGGAAAAATGGAGCATATCAGACCCAAGCTGTTTTGTCTTCTGTGTAATCTGACATTTTATAATAAGCTTTTTTATAAATTAAAAATATTTTATAAAAATTCTTTGATTTTAGTTTAAATTTATTAAGATCTATTATCATTTGGTACTTTGTTGTCAAATCGTACACACAGATCCTTAAAAGAATTATTTATTTTATGGAGCCTAGTATAAGGTACTGCTAATTTATTTATTACTTCTAGAGTTTAAATAGTGAATATCACTGTTTTTGGAAACATTTCAATATTTTTATGAAAATATATCAGATTTTCATAAATGTATTGTGATGCAACTGGCATTATACTTATATTCTTAAATCTCTCTTTGAGAGAGTTACTAGAAAAAATCAACCAGTCTCAGGAAGCTCGAATGGGAATGGGAATGGAATACTATGAAAGTAACTGAAATAAACTAATCTAGCTGTATCAACGTCAGTTTCATTACTGCATAAGCCGCAGAGCTAAGTCTATTCGACAATTTGGCTGTATGTGGGCCCCAATGAAGCTTGGCTTCCAACGTCATGCCTAGAAATACAGTGGTGTCCACATGATTCATATTATTGAACCCTGTGGAACTTCCATTGTAACCACTGATCTCGAAGATCTTTTACCGTTTATGTCGACCTTCTGGAGATTGTTACTCAAGTATGAGATTAGAAGACTCAAAGAAGCATCTCTAATTCCATAGTGGTGAAGCTTCCCGACTAATATTTCATGTAAAACACAATCGAAAGCCTTGGATAAATCATAAAATACCCCTAGGACATCCTGTGAATCCTCCTAGGCATCAAATATTTGAATTTAAAGGTTAACACCTTCGTCAGTCTGTTGTTGAGCGACCCCTAGTAAAACCATATTGTTTACAATGTATAAGTTTATTTCTATAATAAAAAAGAATTTGAATTTGGTCTAGCATTAAAAAATTTTACTAAATGTGGGTATTACAGAAATAGTCTAACTTAGTGGCATCAGAAGTGCTACCAGATTTAAATAATATAAATGTTTTGGGTGAATTTCAACAGGTCCATTAAAATCTTCATTTTCGTGGACTTTTTTATCTTAAAGTTTAAAAAAAATATTCGCAATTATTAAAGATTAAGATAATGTCTATCTTAAAGTTTAAAAAAAATATTCGCAATTATTAAAGATTAAGATAATGTCTTTCTTGCTTAATAATTTAATGATTGACAGGGGCTTTTCATAAAGCTATTTCGATATTCATTTAATTTCATTTTATTTACAAACATTTCACAAGAGAGTTCCTCTTTTGTCTTATAATTTATTTTAAATAATGAATTGGAATGTCAGTAGAACCACTACTGACGTGTATGCTAAATATACATTGCTCAATAGAAGCAACTTGTTTAGCCAAGTTTTTGGCAGGCGTTTGCATACATACTATGATAGTGATAAAGCTGTTTGTAATTTGGCTGTCAATAACTACCTTTTTCAAATAAAAATTACTAACATAATTGTTAGCGTCAATTAAATGTATTTTATAATTTTTGCTAAATAAATCTAATGTCAGGTTAATCTTTAATATCTAATAGAATTTTCCTCCTGAAATCTGTCTGAAATCTCCTGATCGTCTCCTAAGAACAATATTCTGGTATCCATAGCAGTTTGATTGAGTTACCCCGGCGCCAGTTCTGGCTACATCATATTTTAAACTTTGTAGAGTTGCAGTTCAACTTTGAAACAACAAGTTGCTATCTGAAGTTTTAATATTTTAATTGCCCTTATTGTAAGAAAACTAGGAAACAAGTTAAGTTGATAACAGTTCATTTAAAGTGCACTTGTAAAAGAAAATGTTATGTTCAATCAGTATTTTCTCGGCGTATAAACTCTTACAAAAATCGTTAACAACATACAAAACATTTCATTGTCTGCTTAAAAACGTTCTACTTTTAGGAACATGCATCCAACAGCACATGGGATACTAATTTTTTTTTAATATTATATTTTTTTATATATAAAAGAAGAAGGCAAACGAGCAGGCGGGTCACCTGATGGAGAGTAATCACCGCCTCCCATGGACACCCGCAAAACCAGAGGAAGGAATAGAAATTGTGATATGGGGGGGGGGGGGGGGGCCTCCGGAACCCTCACTGGCCGGACGAAACACAACAGCACCAAGTGCCATTATTTCACGCCGGATAATATGACGCCGGGCGAGCCGGCCCAACGCAGCGTGTTCAGTCAGTCCAGTCCAGTCAGTGTCACTCATTTGGCACCACCCAGGAGTCACGTGTAGGGTCTCAAGGGTAAACCTACGGACACGAGTAACTTTAACCCCCAAAAAAATTATTATACTTAATTGTAAATTTTTGTTTTTTTTAACATAACTAGTTAACTTTATCGTATTTTTCTTGATTATTATCTGTTTCTGGCACCATCTGTAGTGTTATGCATTAATATGCCCCGGTGTTCGTGGTAAAATAACTAAGGCCCTTAGGCCTTTAAGTATAAAAATAAATTAAAAATATATGATTACACTATATAAACAATTTTAAAAATGGATGAAGTAGAGGAGGGATAACGCGTGGCAGTCTCATCTTCGGGAGATAGGTAGCCAGTGAAATTGGGAACGGTATTAAGAAATATGGTTGTATTTACGTAAGCCATAAATGAAGCGGATATATAGGTGCTGCAGACGCTCAAGTTTATTACATAGGACAACGCTGAGGTCAGGGTAACACGCGTCGGCGTAATCTAGTAAAGGAAGAAGAAGGGACTGCGCTAGTAAAATTTTAGTTTTGATCGGCAACAGATATTTTTAGGCCCTAAATAACTAACGTCCTGAAACTGATGGTCCCAGGACAGACGGTTATCGATAAAGACATCCAGATTCTTCACTACATTTTGTACTGGTATCCGTACCCCATTGAAAACGATTGATGACAAAGCGTTAGAGTTAACTAGACAGATACCAGTGGCTTCCAATTATAATTGCTTGGGTTTTACTATAATTTTCCTGCAAACCATGACGTCGACTCCAACTCGAGACATGTTCCAGGTCATCATTAGTGGTGTTAATGGCTACGGACAGCTTCTCAACAGGAGCCCGCATCGTCTGCATACGTATGATAGGAAAAATAAAGAGAAGGCGTGATAGAATTAATAAATTAATGTAGAAAATAGGAGAGGAGACAGAACGCCACCCTGTGAAACGCCAGCGGTATAGTTTCGCACCATGAAGATAAATTGTCATCATAACCAATGCGCTGCTGTCGTCCAAACAGGTTACTACGAAACCACACAATCACCGGTGGAGATACATTGAGAGAGTGCAGCATAGCTATATAGTATATTGTTATTACTACGTTATTTCTTTACTCTCCTAACCGGATTGTAATTGAACGCTCCTGAAAAGTTGGAGTTACATAATACATTATAACGTTTTAGTTGCCTTTTTTAAAAAAAAACCTCCCTCGCCTCGCTGAGCGCCTCGGCGCACACTTTGAAGCTACACAAAACAATCAAGTTGGAAAAATAGCATTCGTCTCTCTGGCTCATATTTTTTGCCGCGGAAACGTATATCAAAAGCGAAACTCATCATAAACAGCTAACTGCAATGAGCAGCGCGCGTCACGGATGATGTTTGCATACCAAATTTAATTTGGAATCTTTTACCCGCCCGTTTAGACGCAAACAGTAGGTAGGTAATGAATAATACATGTCTCACTCATACGTCGCTTCAAGCCTCTCCGGCGGGGCTCGGAAAAGGGAGGCTGTATTTGAGAAGGAGTTGCTGCACATACGGTTAGAAACTTTAAAGCTTTTAAGAAATGTATAGTTTGCCAGGTAGAATGATACTGCTCAGAATCCGAATGGCGCGTAGCATGTCGCTTTTGTTCAGCGATACAAACAAAAGTTTCGAGGCCGCATACATGTCTTCCTCGCTGAAGCTGGCCTTGCAGCTACACCTCACTCACTTCGTTCATTACGTCCAGCTTCTGCTGCAGGAAGGTGAAGTAGTATAAAATCAAGGTTATAATCTTGATTTTATCGTTTATGTTGGAAGTTTGAGTAGCAAGTGCCTGCATTTATATCTAAAGAAATTGCAATCGGTGTGTTCTTACAGAACGGCGCATACTGTGAGGTTCATACATTCAATATATTATGCTACCCCTTTATTAATTTAGTAAAATGTTGTTGAGTGATTGAGTAATAAAACGTTTTGTCTTTTGTTTAACTTTACTTAATTTCGGGCAAAATAAATCCTATAACAATTGTTATTTCATCCATTAAAAGAAGAGCTAAACGTGACTAAAACACAAAGTTGGATCGCTCGTTTAGTGGACGAATAGTCGCGGAGGCAATATAAAGCTTTGACGCTTTTCACTTAGAATTCCAAGTGACTCCAAAGTCGGTTCTTTACTGGCGCGCGTCTGGACGCTCTGTATCAGCGGCGCATCCGCGGACGTCAATATGCTAAACTAAGCGCATTCACTTGTATACGTGTCGGTTTCTAGTGTTATATCAAAATAATACTTTGCAAGTACGCCCAAGGTGTGTGTTGAAACCAAGACAGTCATAATAGGTTCAATAATTCAAATTATTTATTTCACGAAAAATTATGACCCTGGATACTGGCACTTTGGGTTTGGTTAGGTTATCTAGTAACCTATCCTTACCAAAACCACCTTTAAAAAATTCATAAAAAAATTAATTAAATTTTTTTCTAGCTTTATTAGTTTTGAGAGGTTTACACAAAACGGTTATTCCACTTCAAATTGCTTCAACATTTCTGTTACAGCCTCAGGTTTGGATAATAAATTGTCATAAAATTATGATAGTTATTCGTACACATTAGAACGCCGAAACTACTGAGTCACAACCACAAGCAACATACAAGAGGCAAAGTTCGCTGATATTTAGCACTTAGTGCGCCGCGTTGTTCTATCGCTCGTTAAAACTGTGAACCAAAAACGCCTGCAGCCTGAATTTTATCGCCTAATTCCGCGGAGCTTGCAGCGGGCGCGGGCGGGCGCGGTCGCGTACATCCTCACACTTTATGTGCAAACTGTGTTGCAATTAGGTGATGGCTTTGTTCCGAGATATTCCGGTGCACTTATTATCATTCGTATCAACTTTTGTTTGTGTTGTACGATCATATCTGTAGTTTGTTGTGGTTGTATACTTGCGTACATGGGAAATATATTGGATTTTTATACTTACAGTTATTTGAAACGAATAAAACCCCTGCTTCTTTTTATTTAATAGGGAAAATACCATAACAAACTGAGTTTAACTAAACAAAATTTGAAATTTTTAAATCAATGAAAGCAGGAAATTAAGTTTGGAAGAATTTTAATTTTATCAAAATTTAAAGTTTATATCGCCATCTATTTATGAATCCGTAATTTTATTGTTTGTTATTAAACGTCATCAACATCATGAACCAACACTTTTAATGTTTAATGCTTGGCGCTCTCTAATTATCATTTGAAGTCATCGAGGTCATTCGCCAACGCTTGCTGTAACAACCATTTCAGCTTTCAGAAGATTTGTTTTTATTAAACTAAATAGAATTACATTTATTTAAAAACAATTATATTTGATGTCCCACCACGCATTTACGTTTCATGCAATCCATTAGCAGTTTTTAATAAAACACGCATGTGATTTGTCATCAGAGATTGGCGATCAGTAGGAAGATTGCGACTGTTATGGATGGCATCGCTTTACGGTTGTGTGGGCAACTCAAAACTTATATTGCAGTCCTTTGTCATTTTTATCGCAATAAGCAATCTGCAGGGTATTTATTCCTGAATACCAGTCAGTCAGAATACCACGCGTATGGTCCCCCTGATCGCAAAAGTCACGGCAACATAGGCGATTTCGACTTTCGGTATATTTCATCCGCTGCTAAGGCTGTGTGGTTATTGTACTTTCGGCTTGCTGTTGATAAGTAATTAAATATTATTCCTTTACTCAGGACTCACGGACGAACTGTGAGGCGTTCGGTTTGCGACCATGCCAGTTAAGCAACTTTCGCAATGCCGCACCAATGGATGGGTGACCAAATAAAAGAAAACATCTCGAGCTTCTACGTGCTTCGGAATGCACGTTCAGCCGTTGGTCCCAGATATTGGCGTAAGATGGCCATTGCTAAAACCCACATTAAGTCAGCGTGGTGGGTGTGGGAAATCCTGTGCCCAGCAGTGGGACGTTTATAGGCTGATGATGATGATGATAACTCACTAATCACTTTCTCAACACGTTCTAGATCTTGGCTTTAATTAAAGACTGAAGTAGTGTTTATATTGGCAAGAAAATATCCCTGATAATTATCCTATGTGATTTTTTTTCTAAGATTTGATGATGCAATGTTGACTAAAAAAATAAGCATCAAGCACTGACAAATTTCGACGGGTGAAAACCAGACCTCGGTAGCCAAGAGGTTAAGGCAGCCGCCCGGAATGCGGAAGGTGCGTGGTTCGATTGTCGCCTGAGGTTGTCGTCTTTTTTCAGTGTTTAAAATTTTACTTAAGTATATTTAAACGTTAATAAAAAGCGCTAAAATACATAAAAACACATTAATGTGGTTCAATAAAACTCGCCAACTTAAACCAACGCAACGTTACCATAGTGGAATAGAGACTTAACTCATATTTTCCGCGTTGGCACGCCATCTATCACGAATAATTGCAATACGCGGATGGCGGTGTCCGGAGCACCGTAACAATCGGGAATACAATACAAATAAAAGCGTTTCTATTCTATATTATGTTGTTTGATATTTGGTAACCGTACGCTGATTCGTACACACAACATTGTTGTATTAAAATTTTATTGTTTTGTAAATAAACGCCTCGGTGGCCGAGTGGTCAAGCGCTCGGCTTAATATCCAGAGGTCCTGTGTTCAATGCCCGGGTCGGGCAAAGTGTGTTTTCAGATTTTCTGATGCTGTGCCCGCATTTGGCAAGTGATTAAGCCAACACCCATCCATTGTAGCGATGACTGCAGGCCTTTGATAGACAGATAGATAGTTAATACTTTTATTGTAACATAATAACACACACATTTACAATGCATTTATATAAAAAAAGAAAAAAAAACAGTGTTACAATTTGGCAGCCTTATCGCTTAAAGTGATTTCTGCTAGACAACCAGTCGGAACAATAAATACAATACAAATTAACACGTTTGCCCAGCAGTGGGACACTACACAGGCTTTACTTTACTTTGTAAATAAGTAACTAAGTTTTTAGGAGAGCAGATTAATAAAAGCAAAATGTAAATCAAAGAACGTGGCGGCGGGCGGCGGCTCGTTGCTAAAGGACTACTACCAACCCAACTCTGCTCTTGGGTGACGGAAAAGGCGACTAACGGGCAGGAGACTGCTCATACATCCCGCAGCTTAAATCGGAGCTGGGCTCACCACCTATTCCGCATGCTGCAGCTGTTATTTTTGATGTAACGTGGACTGTTACAGTGCACTGGTTTTGCATTCCTTGTCTCTGACTAACCCTTTAGGGATAATACCCGTGAATGTATTACTTTTTAACCGCCTTTTTTTATAGCAGAAGGAGGCAAACGAGCAAGCGGGTCACCTTATGGAAAGTAATCACCGCCGCCCATGGACACCCGCAAAACCAGAGGAATCGCAGGCGCGTTGCCGGCCTTTAAGGAAGGAATAGGTTCGTTTCTTGAAGATCCCTAAGTCGTAACGGTCCGGAAATACCGCCGCCGAGAGCTGGTTCCACAACACTGTAGTTCGAGGCAAGAAATTTCTTGAAAAACGCACAGTAGTATACCGCCATCCATCAAGGTGATGTGGATGGAATGACAGTCGATTGCGTGTAGTGCGGTGAAGGAAATCAGCGGCAGGGATCAAGCCGAACAATTCCTCAGAACACTCCCCCATGATATTTACGGTACAATATACAGAGAGACGCAACGTCTCTCCGAAGAGCCAGTGGAACATGTTCTCGGTGTCAGTCACAAGTTTATTCCGGCTCTCGATGACGCTTTCCAGAGAAATATTAGCTCGCACGGTGTAGAGCGTATCCCCAGTACTGTCGTCTGCATAGCAATGAATGCTGTTGTTATGCAGCATGTAATTGATATGAAGAAGAAATAGAGTAGGAGATAACACACACCCATGCGGGACTCCAGCATTCACGGGCTTCATGTCGGAGCACGAACCGTCGACTGCGACTCTGATGCTACGCCCAGTAAGAAAGCTGGCAACCCATGAACACAATTCTAGTGGCTAAGCTACCGGTTTCAGACCCAGAGGTCCCGGGTTCGATTCCCAGCGGGGGTACATCTTTGTGTGCTCGGTTTGGTTGGTGGTAGGGCTGTTAAGTCCGCCTGGATAGCTACCACCATCTTATCTAAGTCTGTCGCCATAACAACGATGTTTATAGCATTGTTGTGTTCTGGCAGTTTGAGATAAGAAAGCCAGTTCCTCAGTGGTTGAGGATTCCGGGTGAAGCGCGCTTTCACCTTCGGCCTTATCGTCACTTACCATCAGGTGAGATGAAGGCCAAGCGCTTACCCGTAGCTAATAAAAAAAACTCGTAGATGTAGGTATATATACGTAACCATATATTCAATTATGATTAAACATTGCATTCAATTATTTATCATTAGATAAATATTAAGACCCCTGTTTGCTTTCCTTCCAGGGGTTCTAAACGAAGCACATAAAATTAGCCTGAACAGAACTGTGATGCGCATATTTGCATACGGGATGCAACTGAACTCAACGAGACATTTTACTACTCAATTTACGAAACGGTGTCGTTTGTGAAGTAAATGTGAATTACAGTATTTTTGTGCTTCGTTATTATGATGAAGCAATTACGTGAGCCAGCGAGCAGCCCGGTTTCCGGCGACGGGGAAACATTGAATTTTACTTCAGGAAAATTAGTGAATTACGAAATTATGTTTAGCTTCTGGTTTTATATTCTAGTTTAGAACCTCTGACACATACACATAAGTTGTTAAACAGGAGTTCATTTATAATTACTATTCTCGTATTATCAAGTTTAAATGGGACTCAGCAAAATAACTGGGCAACTAACTTGAGAGCTAAAATATCGCACTTTCGTAATTTTTTTAACTTAAATTTTAGAAATACTAAAATGATGTCTACAATCATACTACATCATACAATGGTATGATTTTATATGAGTTAGGTATCAATCTGTTCGTTAGAAAACAAGGTTTTCAGAAACTACATGTACATAAACTTACAAAATAAGACTTTATTAAAAAATATCAGGGGTGTGCGATAGTTTTACTCTCAAGCATATTTTATGGTACGATCTTTATCTCACCTGTAGGTTAGTAACAAATCTGCTTTGCGTAATATCTTTGACCTAATTTTAGTGCACCGTAAAATATAAAATATAAATAAATTTACTGCATATTAAGTCTATCAAATAATACAGTCCCCAACTAGTTTGCGAGCTCGTGACCACAGCCGGTGAAGGTTGAGTCGGTCGAAAAGGGTTCTTCAAAAGTTATGGCTAAGATTAAAAAAGCTTCCAAAAATCTCATTCGAGCTTCCTGAGACTCTTTGAATTTTTTCTAGTAAACATTTTATCCTATATCTATATAGCATTGTATTTGCAAAATTTCAGTAATAAAGATAATAATAAGCCTTTTAAATTCAACCGCCTGAAACATTTTCACTACAATTGTGTTTATAAATATAACATTTATTTTTATTTATATTTTAAATTACTCGTACATATAATTTTCTTTAACTTTAATTATTATTTATTTTATTTTCTTTTTAGTGTTATTACCTTTGTAATGCTGCCCATCCAAACCAAATATTTGAAATAAGTATCATTGTTAGTAAGTAGGTACGCATGAAGGAAAAAATGTTTTATACATTTACATACAAATGTTTCATACATTTTTATACATTTACAGTGCTGTGCTTCCTTCAAATAATACGAATATACCATGTTGTGAAACTCTGTTACTTTTTTATTTTTTTATTTAGGACAAAAAACAATTACACTATTGGTACATAATTTATAAAGGTAAATACATCTAGTAGGGTTTTGCAACCAGCAACATTGTCCACAACAGAGGTAATTATAAAATGTTTGAGATAGGCACCAGTACACTACACTACAACACACATGGGAAAACATGACTTAACAAATATAACAAAACAAACAAAACATGTTCATTATGACATAAATGTAGCAAAGTGCGAACAATTAAACATGTACAACAAATCAAGGATCTTATTTTATTAATTACTTAGTTACTTAGTTTGTGTGAGAGAATTTGCAAAATCTGCTCTTTAAATTGGTTAGACGATAGTGTAAATAGGTCTACGTCATTCGCATTTTCGTTAAACGATTGTACAATTCGTGGCACTGGTATGCGTTTCCCAGCATTATTTTGAGAGCGGTATGGTATAAAAAAGTGATGCAGATGAGATTCTCTGATTCTTGGGACTTGCTAGGTATTCTAAAAGAAATTTGCTGAACAAGCTCAGTAACATCAAAGCTATTGTGTCAAATTTTGTATAAAAGCATATAATCTAAGAAGGATCTCCTAACGCTAAGGGTTTGAAACGAAAACTTCTTTAATAATTTGCAATATGATTTCCGCAACCTAAAGCATTTATAGTGGACTGAACGCAGAAATTTACGTTGAACAGTTTCCACTTGATCACTATATTTATTATAGAATGGGTTCCAAATGGTCGAAGCATATTCCAGCTAAAACCTGACCAACGTCTTAAACAAGTATAAGTAAGTCGACGGTTTTTTAAAATGAGTACAACAGCGCATAATAAATCCGTAGAATTGGAAGGCCTTTTTGGTTATATGATCAATATGCTCATCTAAATGTAACTTTGTATCCAGGATTATGCCAAGGTCTTTGATTGACAAAACTTTTTCTAAGGGTGTCTAAGTAAACTATAAGTGTATAAAACGGTGGTATGTTCTTTAGTAAAAGTTATTGTTATTGGCTAAGTGTTATAATATAAGATTATGTTAAGCATGTTTGTTGAAAAAAAGGTTTGTTGAAATAAATAAATAGTATGATAAATATAGAAGAAAAACAAAAACCTCTGTTTTATGGCAGAAGCTACTAAGTCGCATTAATTTTTAAATAATGAATGCGGTTTTACCCTGAGGCTGAACTTTTATTGCCATTGTGTTGTGTACTGAAAAGCTTTAACCTAATGCTGTTGCGCTGCGGAATCGCATTTGCGCAGCGTTGTCGGCGTGAAACAACGTTAGCTTTGTAATGTGTGACCTCTAAAACATTTATTGTAGCTGTCTTCCTCTGTGTAGTAGCCATTGTAATTTTAAAGTAACAGACTGTTTATAATAATTATATTGTTATGTCATATCCATATCAAATGTCATACCCCACCATCCCTGTCCCAATTTGGGTAGGTGGCCTATGGCCAGTAGTGGGACGTTTATAGGCTAATGATATTTGGTATAATGACTTCAATATTAAAAAAATATATTTTAATTACGGCTTTGAATTTTATTTTCAAAATACAATCATGATGAAAAATATATAACATGTTTATTACAAGTTACCAATTGACCAATCGACAACACCTGTGAATTACTAGTACTTACTATTGAAATAGAGAGAGTACAGAGAAAGTGCTTGCGGATGTTGTGCTACCGCCTACAGTTGGGACGTACTATTTATAATTATGAAATTAGGTTAGCTATATTTAATGTACAAAAGCTAGAGACCCGTCGAAAATATTTAGAATTCATATACCTGTACAAAATCATTAATTCTCTTTTAGACACTCCTGAATTACTTTCCCAATTTACTTTTAATATTAAGTATAGCGCACGTCGGTCAGATAAGTCTAACCTTTTTGCCCTACAGACTTACAAAAATAATATATCCTATTACAATCCCCTGGTTAGGATGGCTCGTCAGTATAATGAATTAGCAATAGATAACTTAGAGCTAGACATCTTTACATCTAAACTAACAACTTTCATTAAAATACTTAAAGATATCCTCTACCCCAAACCCGTCAGTCTGGACTCTGGACTCAACCTCTGTGTTGACTCCAGACTATCAGCTACAACAGCCAAATAGTTTCAGGTCGAATCTTTCTTCTAATCAACCATGTTGAATGTGCGCACCTGCACAACCTATGGTTATTTGCAGATGTGGACATTTAGCATGTAAAACCTACAGTTTGTACTTATTAACTTTAACGTCTACTTAACTTAAAATATTAACGTCCTCTCTTTTTGTATTTAGTTTTTAGGTGTACACATATTTTAAATTACGATCTAGATTACAACCACTATTTTTATTGTATAACTTTGTAAAAATTGTAATTTGTCTTGTGTACTATATGTAAAATAAAATATATAAACAAAAATAAATAAACTAGTCTTACAATTCTAAACTGATAAATCCGCAGAGATGGCATAACACTAGTTAAACCAAAACTGGCGTGTACGACACAAAATCAGCGACGAGATGCGACATATCATATGCTGCAACCGGCCGGGTGCGCTGAGGCGGCCCAGTTTCATTCCGCACATCGCGATACACTGTTTCTGTTGGTTTTAATTTTGTCATTTGGTGCAGTTTACGAGTAAGCGTTTTCTTGTTTCCTTTTTTTTAACTATGCTCTTTTCCATACATGATTATTATTTATGTTTTCGAGCAAATCAAAACATGGCAATGGAACGTTAGATAAAGGTTAGGCAATAATCCCGTCTTTTCCTAAAAGTAAATGTATAGAAAGTGTTAATTTATTAAGATTTATTAAAATCTTCACACTTACGCAATAAGTAAATAAAGCACCCCCTACTCCAAATAGCTAATATGTAAATAATTTTGCTCTAGCCTGATTATATTACAAAAGAAGCTATAGCTCTTAAAATAATCGAAGTGAATTTACAAAGACATTTATTTGTTGCCCTCTTAGACGATTTGAATAGTACGAGATGTTTATAAGAGTAGGCATGACACGGAGACTTGACATCATAAAAGCCTTGTCCGCTGGCATTGGCCTCAAAGGCTGTGCCGCCAATAATGCGCGTGGCGTATCCGCGGGCTATTGCGACCAGCCGGATACTCGACTTGCTGTCACGAACTCAATATGAACTCAAAGTATTGTAAGCTGTTTTGGAAAAGCTAACGCAAATAATTGTAAATGTATCAGTATCATAGGGTGATAGTAATCATTAGTACCTAGGTACTCATCATCATTTAAGTAAGTGTTCAATTTAAATTAGTAACAATACACCAACTCAATCGGAACGATCGCGTTCGGCAAACATTGAATGAACCACGTAATATGTTGACATGAGAATGCCATGTGGCGTAAAGTCCGCCTTTGGCAGTTTGTTTTTTGTGAAAAGAAGATTAAATAAATAAATAAATATGTAATCCCTCAACTGGATTATCCTGTTACCTACACCATCAAACACCTATCGTCAGCTTTTAAACGTCCCATTGTTGAGGAGAGGCCTTCCCACATGAACAGCACATGAGGAGATAAGGCCATAGCCCACCGTTGGGCCAATGCAGCGCGGGTAGGTCAATACCGTGTGTATTATAATATTTTGAAAGTTATTGCCATTTCGAGAGGATAAAGCTTTCACGAAACGTAACATTGTAATTTAATTGACAACACTGAGCATAGTATTCGATGGGACCGAAAGTTCGGACAGTAAGCGACGTGACGTTTTTTTATTCAATAAACATTAGGTCTAGTTATTAAACTAGATCTCTGTGTTTTCCTTATTCATAGAAAGTTACATTACAATGAGCTAATTGATTTGAAACATATTGAACTTCGAAATATTTTGTGTGGGATACCAACACGTTACCTATAAAGGCTTTTAGCCGAAGGCTGACGCCTTACAACAACACTGGGATAACAAGCTCAAACGGCGAGGAAATATTATTCGATAATTCGGGGGAAAACAGCGAAAAGAAGAAAAACTCGGGCACAATAAACGGGGGTATTCAAATGAGGGAGCTCCCTTAGGACCGCACGGGGGCGCGGAAACAATGATAATATTACAAACTTATTTAGGACGCGGCCGCGAAACGCGCGACTTACGTGGCGTTACCACCAGTGCATCGCTAACTTAGGGCCGATTGATTACTTTACCTATCATCATGACACACATATAAACGCCCCTCTGCTGGACAAAGATTTTCCTACAAAGATGAAGCACATAAGTAAATTGGGCCATAAAGCACGTATAGGAGGAGCTTCAGATGTTTTCAACTTGGTCACTCATCCAGAGAAACTTACTTAACTGGCAAAAGCGCCATCATGCTCCTCTATGTTACCTTCGAATTGTGGGCACCCAAATATAATAAACATGTTGGCGACGCGACAGATTAATCTAAATAAGCTGTAAACTATGTGTGTGTATCTACTCCTGACATTTAGTTATTATGTGATATTCACTTTTTTCTATTACATGTCATGGCGTCACACGCCTTTCGGTTCGCCAAAGTATCATCACGGATCGGTTCGCTTTCGCTTTTCTATGTGACCAGAACAAAACGATTCCATATATTCCAAAATGAAATCGCTTCGCCACGCTTTCGGTTCGCTGTCTGTTTGACAAGGGCTTAAAATTTATTTACGGTGATTGTTGGGCAATGCATTTACATCAAAAAAATTGCTTCTACCGTGACTTCGCCAAAAACTTAAGTAAAATTTTAAACTCTGAAAAAAGACGACAACCTCAGGTGGGAATCGAACCACGCACCTTCCGCATTCTGGGCGGCTGCCTTAACCACTTGGATACCAAGGTCTGGCTTTCAACCGTCGAAATTTGTCAGTGCTTGATGCTTCTGTTTTTAGTCAAAAATTTAATGTAAATGTAAAAAAATTACATTTAAGCGTTAATTAAACGCTAAAACAAAAAAATTAACAAAAAACAACCGACTTCAGAAAAATTGACTGAAATAAATGCACTAAAACGTAGAAAACAATTGCGTATTTTGTTTGGTCAATTTACTTGCAATATTAACCTTTATTCTACTCAATCTTAAAATCTTAAAAAATATTTTTGGAGTCGGTGCCAGCCAAGATAAATTTAACATTAACATTAAACGACATACTATATTATTATTATATTAGCCCATATTGTGCCATTGCTGGGCAAAGACCCCCTCCAGCATTCGCGGCCTTTTGCGTGTGTTGGTCAATCCTTCGCGTAAGCATCAAACTCTTCTCTTTACCTCCGTCCAAGTCGGCCGCGCTTTTAAATATGTTTAATTAGCCTTTAACATTTGTCGTGTTCATTTGTAAATAGATTTTATTTTGTCGTATTACACACTGGCACCGACTCCAAAAATATTTCTTAAGATTATAAGATTGAGTAGAATAAAGGTTAATATTGCAAGTAAATTGAACAAACTAAACTACGCAATTAATTTTTACGTTTTAGTGCATTTATTTCATTAAAACTTATTGAAGTCGGTTTTTTTTTGTTGAAATTTTTGTTTATTTCTTGCTTTTTAGTGAATTGTTGCGATCTATTTATCGAAAGTGAATATTGGTAAACCTACAAAACGCGCTGCTCGTATGAGACAGCGCCGTTTAAATGCGATGTATTCACGGGTCAGAAGACACCGCCAAATACAGCAGAGTAAAGGTGGTTGATAGGTCTGAAGGCTTACCTGGGATGATGAGGCAGGAGACGGGAGGCGAGCTGGCGGGCGGCGATGTAGGCGATTTGTCACGGCACAGCACAAAGTCACTTCACGTTATCACAGGCACTATCATCCCAGGGTCACTATCAATAAGGGCAGATACCAGCGCGCGTATTTTGTGGGCGTCTCGCGGTAGCTAGCAGACAGACTCACTCACTCGCCGGCCGCGTCGTTCCTTCACCTGCTGCGCGCCAACTTCGCGATACAACGCTAGATGGCGCTAGGCGTATCTTAATACGCTTACAAGACGTCTCGCCCGTGGCGAGTACATGCGACAAGCGAAGAAAACGAGAAACGGCTATCACAAAGTAGGAAATCTACATCCAAAACAGACGGCAAGTTACCCAGATTTACTCGTGAACGCTGTATAGATGATGACTTGCGAGTTACTAGGGTTCACCGTTAGGCAAACAACACAGACGTTTTTGACTTGCTCCAGTTGTAGATCGTAGCCAAGTCACCATTGATCTGCTCAATCGCTTCTGAGAGGTTTTCAGCCGAGGCCTGAGAGTAAATTTGTAAGTCATCGACTAAAAGATGTTAAGGAGAATTTAGATAAGAAGTAACAGAATTAATAGTGTGAATAGTGTATCCTAATAGAAATGTTTCGGAAGGAGTGATAAAAAGTGGCCTATGTCACAATTGTTTTTTTATATTAGAAGGAGGCAAACGAGCAGGCGGGTCACCTGATGGAGAGCAATCACCGCCGCCCATGGACACCCGCAAAACCAGAGGAGTCGCAGATGCGTTGCCGACTTTTAAGAAAGGAATAAGGTTAAGGAAGGAATAGGAACTGTGAGGGGTGGAGGACGGGAAGAGGCCTCCGGAACTCTCACTGGCCGGACAAAACACAACAGCACCAAGTGCCAATTTTTTCACGCCGGGTATTCGTGAGAAGGTGGTATTACCCCGGGCGAGACGGCTCAATGCGTACTGCAACGCAGCGTGGCTCTACCACTCAGTCAGTGTCACTCATTTAGCACCACCCAGGGGTCACGTGTAGGGTCTCAAGGGTAAACCTACGGACGCCAGTAACTTTAACCCTCAAGATTTTATTATATATAGATATTTGTCCTACAGCTATCTATGTGCAAAATCAGGTCGATGCGCAAGTGAAAGACGGACAAACAAACAAACACGCTTTCGCATTTACAATATTAGTTAGGAAGGATTTATTGCCGGAGTGGATCTCATTTGACTTATGGCTGAAAATACCAAAATCGCTAAAGGTATGCCTACAATATTTGAGGAGTTCCCTCAATTCCTCTAGGAGCCCATCATCAGAACTAAGTTCCAGTACCTGCCTTCTTTTGCTTCGTCATAGTCGCTTAACTATCTTAATCGAGATATGTTATCGCCATCCGTGAAATACTTATCATTGAGGAATTCCAATGGCATTCTGTGGTCTTCTTCATCAGTTCTACTTCAGTAAATGATACTTTCTGAATGCAAATGCTTGGCTAATTGCTAAAAATACCAAAATCGCTATAGGTCTGCCTACAATATTTGAGAAGTTCCCTCAATTCTGTGATACTTTCTTACTTCTTATACATATTTTAATCTGAAACTGGTAATTACATTTTTTTTTCTGTTATGATTAATTGATATTATTTTATTATTGTTTGCAATTAATTTAATGTTATAATGTATGTTTGTTTGATTTTTTTAAAAATTATTTCTAATGTAATTCAATATTAATTTTTATAACTCAATTTTGTATACCTAATTTAAAAGAATAATTAATTTATGTGTTGCTTACCACACACTAAACTACTGATTATTGTGTAGGTAGGTAAATTGTGATGTATTGCTCTCTATGCATGCTATGTACACTTTTAAGGGTTATGGTCTAGTTCCCGATACATAGTCCCTACTTATGTTGTTTTTATTGTATGACTGTAACCTGTTTGTGTGTGTAAATAAATAAATAAATTCCTTGAGGATCCCATCATCAGAACTGGATTTTGATAAAAATGGGACCAATCTAGAAGTAAATCCTTTCAAATAAAAAAAGAATTTTCTAAATCGGTGTTTAAATGACGGAGTTCTGAGGTAACAAACATAAAAAAACATACAAACGAATTGAGAACCTCCTCCTTTTTTTGAAGTCGGTTAAAAATATAAAACATTAATCTATAAGCGCAGCTTCATCTTAACCAAATGTTCGAATATTTGTAAAATAATTTCTTTCGGATCTCAGAGGTGAAAACTTCTAAGATTTTATGAAGCAATGTTGACTAAAAACATAAGCATCAAGCACTGACAAATTTCGACGGTTGAAAGCCAGACCTCGGTAGCCAAGTGGTTAAGGCAGCCGCCCGGAATGCGGAAGGTGCGTGGTTCGGTTCCCGCCTGAGGTTGTCGTCTTTTTTCAGTGTTTAAAATTTTACTTAAGTTTTTGGCGAAGTCACGGTAGAAGCAATTTTTTTGATGTAAATGCATTGCCCAACAATCACCGTAAATAAATTTTAAGCCCTTGTCAAACAGACAGCGAACCGAAAGCGTGGCGAAGCGATTTCATTTTGGAATATATGGAATCGTTTTGTTCTGGTCACATAGAAAAGCGAAAGCGAACCGATCCGTGATGATACTTTGGCGAACCGAAAGGCGTGTGACGCCATGACAAACACAGTGCAAGCGCGCGAAGCGAGGCGTGAGCGAGATATTTGTATTAACTGGCTTTGTATGCACGACGTCAAACAAAAAGCGAATGCGAGACGCGAAGCGAAGGCGATGCGTGATGGTTGTGTATATTTACAAAAAAAATTTAAAGTATTCCGACACGTGGCCATAATAGATACCGAAAAGTTTATAGAATGCATTAAAAAATACCCAATAATGTATAATACACGTCACAATTACTATAAAAATACATGTTTGCCATCGATACAATCGCGTCATGGAGAGAATGCGGACCGAAGTTTCGGTTCGCATTCTCCACGAGTTCGGTTCGCTGCGCCTGGTTTAAAGTCTCCGCTTCGGTTCGCATTCTCCACGTTTTCGGTTCGCTGCGTCTGGTTTAAAGTCTCCGCTTCGGTTCGCATTCTCCACGTTTTCGGTTCGCTGCGTCTGGTTTGACGTCTCCGCTTCGGTTCGCATTCTCCACGTTTTCGGTTCGCTGCGTCTGGTTTAAAGTCTCCGCTTCGGTTCGCATTCTCCACGTTTTCGGTTCGCTGCGTCTGGTTTGACGTCTCCGCTTCGGTTCGCATTCTCCACGTTTTCGGTTCGGTTCGGTTCGCTTGTATGTTTGACAAGGGCTTAATGAGAGACCTACTTAATAATACCCGCAATGCTGTTGTCAATGTACTGAATTTGATTATGTAGTAGTGCTATTTAAATAAATAAATATAGCATTCGTTCTATATTTGATATAGGTACATTCGCGGATTCACTAATTATTTTAATAAATTGATTTGTCAAGTTTGCCGTTTTCGTGGCCTTGCCGTGGAGCGACGAGTAAATTCGGAAAAAAATTGTTCTCGAATGTAACCTTGAATATTTACGAGTCGCGCTCCGAAAGGGTCGCGGCGCGCGCGAGCTGAATTGTCGCACTACAGCGCACCGACCCACTCCTTATAAAACCTAGTTTCCAGGAATGTATCCACTTGGTCGTCTTCGTTTTCGCTGTAAGCCGAGATGATACTATGCAAAAAATGAAAAGATTTCTCTTTACTTTACCTTTCACGAAAATTGAACTATATCTGTAGGCCTACTCTCTAAGCGCTTCCGAGACTTGGCTGGCTGGTGTTGTACACTGCTGTGTGTGTATGCAGTATGCCAATCGCTAGAGAAAAAACAGCAGCGCGTGAACAATTGTACGACGAATAACGGATCAGCGACGTTTCAGATGCGCCCAATAGACCTCTTGAGATCTTGTGGTTACACCACCGGTCTCAAACCTAAAGGTTCTGTCGATTCCAAGCGGAGTATCTACATAATTATTGTGCTGTGTCCGGTTTGGTTGAGGGTGGGACTTGTTTAAAGTTCACCTGGCTAGCTACGAGTACTATAAAATTCAAAATTATTTATTCAATTTAGGCTACAATAATTAGCACTTAGGAATGTCGCTATGCCATCGTTTCGTAAGTCCTAACTATGGGGCGGGAGCCTTGTACTGAGAAGAACCGGCAAGAAACTCAGCAAGGGCATTTCATTTACTCCCTTTCTTTTACAGCGTCAATACAAATTTGAAGATGCCCTCAGACGTTTTCCATTACAAGATAAAAAAAACATTTAGTACGATTACAAGACAAACACAACAACATACTAAATAATATCTAATAAAAAAACAGGTATTGAGGCAATGAGGACAGCAAAAACAGTCCTCACATAGTCCACTTTTCACCAAACAGCGCCTGCACATGTGCTCAGCGTGACAGGTGGTGAACCCCTCACCGCTCTATGTTGTTGAATGTATGTGCAGTCTTTAGTCCGTTAGTCGCCTTTTACGACACCCAAGGGCCGAGAGGGGGTGGTAGTATTTTTTCACCGACACTGTTAAATTATTATTAATACGGTATTGAATTTATTTATTTATTATCCTCTTTCGTATGTCTGTCGACATAACAACAATTATGTTTTTGAACCTTAAAGAGAAGGTAAGCGCTTCTACGAAGGTCCTAATCGTCACTCACTAGGTGAGCCGCGGGACAAACAATCCATTACAAAGAATAAATACAGAAAAAAACATACTGAAACGTAAGACAATTTCTACACACACCGTTTATGAAGTGGGCTGCGTCACCTCGCCTCCAGACAATCAACACTGGAGATTACACACGTAACCGGGAGCGATCGCTCGCCGCCTCGCGACCGCTTGCGTTGCCGGTCACGTGCCGGGCGGCTCCGGTGCGGGCGCGGTGCGGGCGCGGTGCGGGCGCGGTGCGGGCGCGGTGCGGGCGCGGTGCGGGCGCGGTGCGCGCGCGGTGCGGGCGCGATGCGGGCGCGGTGCGGGCGCGGTGCGGGCGCGGTGCGGGCGCGTAGCGGGCGGGCTACGGGCGCCGCACAAACGAAGCGCGAAATTGACATGTAAACAGGGCGATTCCGTCAAATGATGCGTGTACCGTTTGTCTTGTAAATACGTAACGTGGTAAGATTTTTCCTAAGGATTAGATAACGACCTAATACATATTTCTGAAGCCTGCATTACTGTTTTACAGTTTGAAGGTTTAAGTCCGGTGCGATTATAGGGCATGACATAAGAACTGATGCGTAAAGATGGTGTTATTTTTGTTCATTTTGTTGCAAACGTTCATAAGCTGCGGTGGCCGTAGGCCTACAGGCAAGCAATATCTTTTCCTATCTCGGTAGTAAGCATGCTTGCATGCTTAAGATTTCGGACTAAGTTTGAATTAACTTTCGTACAAAATTATATTTTTTTTTATTTAATTTACTTTATATTACTACTTTACCTTTAATGTGCTTCTTTAACTCCACTCTCTCGACTTAACCAAAATATTATCAGAATTTTTTTTAAACGTATAGTTAACACAGAACAGAATGTCTCAAGTACAAATTAATCATAGTTTAAGCTCTCGCTCCAGTTCGTTCATAAAGGAGCCCAGTGTGTCGCCACGCGTGCTCGGGACAAAATTTATACGTCCTTAGGGAAATTAATATCAGGTGCAGAAGTAGTGGGCGTCTCGAATGGCGCACTGTGCGGCGGATACGGAGGTGTAGTATGGCTTCTTAATCATGCGGCAACTTAACGAAGGCGGTTAATTAAATACACTTTTTGGGAATATGAAACGGCCTGTTACAGAGCGGGCAATACCCAGAAAGGTTAACCCTTTTCCGGGAGTTGGCACGTCAACACGTTATCATCATATTATTGAAATTAAAATAAACGCGAGTTGATTCTTAAAAAGTGTTTTATTTTTATTTTAACCAACTGACAAGCTAGACTAATATAAAATAGAATAATTATAAGATATTTAATAAACTTGAATAAAAAACTTTTTAAGTATTAACTCGCGTTTATTAATTACTAAATGATGATGGGCATTGTTGAAAACCAAGCAGTAGGTATGCTTGTGGTCTCTTTGTCACAGCAAAATATATAAGAAATTATATAAAAAAAACGAACTGTCAGATCTCTCTTGAAAAAATGTCGAGCCTCGTGAGATGGTTTTGCGTAATCCAATAAAATATATTTTTTTGAACTGCCATCGGAGGCTATTGCGTATATAATCAGACGGAACTAGCGCTGAACGACAGCCTAGATATTGAAAATCCCTCGCATTTTGGAAGGCGTTGTCGCCTCGAGGAAGGAATTGTTTGCTAGATATTGGGAGTCGGTTTCCGTTGTAATTGTGGAGGAAGAGAGTGCTCGGTGAAGCGAACGTGTGCTGTGAACGTTTTGGACCTGCTGGTCCAAAACGTTCACAGCACACTTCTTGGGTTCTTGAGTTCTTGGGTTCGGCAGGCGTACCGCGGCTCCGGGGCTAGGCATCACATCACCGGCGGCTGCGCTGCGACTTAATCCTGTTTCCCTTCCTAAACCTGACAGCCTTTCCTTGGATCGCGAGACGATAGGAACACCGGCCCACCAGTAAGCACATAGACTAAAAAGTTTGTAATTTTAAATAACAAATTAATGCTGCTTTACGCTGCAGCTTCAGGCAACCATGCACGGTGACCTGATGGGTCCATGGTTGTCTGAAATGAAAGCAAAACCTCTTGTAATGTATAGTATTCCATGTCGAAACAACGTCTGCATATATTTCAATGTTCAATATAGCAGGGGGTTCGCCAAAAATTCGGTAAATTAAAACACAAAATATATATATATCTTTTGTATATAAAAAGTAGTGTACTTAGTGCTTTCTACCGCCTTTACCACGGTGAATGCTCTGAGGAGCTCTTTGACCTCATCCCTCCCTCTCCTTTCCTTTCCAGATCGACGCGTGCAGGTCTTAGAAGCCACCCTCATACCGTGCTGACCATCAAGACACGTACCAAAAAGTTTGGACAATCGTTCTTTTGCCGAACTGCCCGTATGTGGAATGCGCTTCCCGCACACATGTTTCCTTCCTCTTTCTCTCCCGGGTTATTTAAGCGGGGCGTGAAAAAGCATTTATGCAGGCCGTCATAGTGAGAGCGTTCGGCATAGCGTGGTAGCGCTGTGACGAACGCTTTCACTTCTTGGGCTTCACTGGCTGCTTTTCATCAGGCAGAGTGAAGCCACTATGGCGTGCCACAATAAAAAAAAAAAAAAAAAGTAAACACATAAGCTAGTACGTTTGTTGGTATATAATAAGAATAAGAGAGCAACTCACTTACTGCATTACTACTGGGGTGGTGCAACTTCTAGTTATATGATATTCCTGGAAAGGGCACAAAGTTCCGTCCTTAAAGTCATATTTAGGTACCCCACAAACATATTATGGAAAGTGGATTCCTTACAGTTCGTGGTCTTTTTTTTCTTAGAGTAGTGTTGCAGACTCACTGATCCGTCATCAAATCAGTTGACTATAAAGGAATGCTCAATAAACGTGTTTTCAAGATCCCCTCAATTAAAAGTGACTTCGCAAGAAAGTAAATAAATAAATTAAATATACTTTTATTGCACACAAGAACATATAACAGAAAACATTTATACAGTGACAAAGTACAAAACAAGCGGCCCTATTGCTAACAAGCAATCTCTTCCAGGCAACCTTGGATGATAGAAATATAATAAAAAGAATATTGAAATAGGTGCAAGAATAAGGGAAATAAGAAATAGAAATATAAAATAGATTGGTACAACGTACAACAAATAAATAAAAAAATTAGATATTATATAATACACTGGTTATATAATACACTGCTTTATTATAAGTAAAAACAGATCACATATCGCTGGCCCCGGGCAATAAAGCGGTAATATCAAAAATCTAATTTTACAGGAGAAAATAAAAGAAGCTAATTTGTTTATAGTTCAGCGTACAGTGATCCAAAACAGGCGTTCAATATGTCAAATGAAAGCTAATTTATTCATTTAATAATATTTGTAATGTTGTTAATATTTAATAAAAAAAATAAAAAAAATGTATAATACAAATTATAGACGATACCGTTTCAATTGCAACATCAATAACGACTTTGTAAACACACTGACTACTGAGATTCAGGAATGTAAGTATATGTAAGTATATATATAATACGACGTAATTTCCACTTTAGATCAGCAGCGTACCGGCTGATTACCACCTTCTTCAGGGAAATATTGTAGCCAAAGCTTAGAGCTGTATCGTCCAATAATCGCTATTTTAGAATCCTATCAATGAAACATATTTATAAGTAACTACTGTAACAAACTGACGTTACATTATAATTTATTTTTGTTTTTAACCATTTAAGACAGTATTTTATGATTTTTTTTTAAATGTAACTCTTACCTACCTAATTTTTGTTTAACTAAATATAATAGCTGTATCATACAATAACCGCTATTTTAGAATCCTATCAATGAAACATATTTTTATGTAGCCATTGTAAAAAAAACTGACCTTATATTGTAATTTATTTATATTTTTAACCTTTTTAGACAGTGTTCCCGCCAAAGCCGAGACGCCCATTCGAATCATGCCGCCATCTGTGAGGCGGTTGACTCAGCGGTTGTTGACGACCGCGTCCGCCTATCTGCCGCGGCGCCACCGCTGCGCGACCCGCGGCCGTTCGCTTCGTGAGCAGACCCCGCGCGACTCGTCAGCTAGCTACCGCGCGCGCACGCAACGGCCTGACCATGAAATTTGATAGTGACCCTGAACCTTAAGTGAAGAGAACGCCTGAATGCCTATTGTTTAGTGTAGTGACTGTGCGCCAGGAAACCAACCTACCTCGCCGCCCGTGGTCAGCTCGTCTCCCGGTTCCTGTGACTCATCATCCCTGTAAGTACTTCACTATCCATACCTACCCAGCCCACAACCTTTCTTTACTCTGCTGTATTTGGCGGTGTCTTCTGACCCGCGAATACATTTTTGGTCCAATCGAGCGCGGAATAACCGCTATGGTTCAGCCCTAATCAGAACCTAACTTTATTTTAATTTTCAATTTTAATACAGTTTGCTAAAAATAATTATTTCCGCCCATAATCTTATTCTATTTCTAAATCTTATATCGAATTCGTGCCATCATTTCGAAATTCATTTGTTCACGTAACTTTACCCTGCCCCAATAAAAATTTCGTCAGGTAGTCGTGAATCATTTGTGTGAGGATTACGACTACGCAGCATACAAAATTATGTTAACGCAATTATTTCTGCACGTTGTTTTAATGTTGATTTCGAGTATGCATCCGATTGTCTGATCACAGATCTATGTGTAGGGACCTATACGATCGTTGTTTATTGATACATTGTTCGGTAACTTAGTAGTTAAATTATTACGTTACGTATGGTATTATGACGAGAGATGGTATTGTTATTTTTCCCGTTTTATTTTTTAATGAATTTTTTATGTTCTTGTCGTGTTAAATCGGCTCAGATCTCGTGCATGCTCACCACGCGTGCCAAGTAGCGTGCTTTATTTTTTCGCTCGTGTTAATTTTATATATTTTTTTGTTTTTAATTTTTGCCTTTGCAATCGGCTCATTTTTTGTGCGTGCTCACCACATGAGCTTAGTGTGTTTCATCATTTTTTTTATATCGCTTACGGCTATTTGCGTGCGTCGCCTTCGCTTCTACACACGTTTGCCCACTTGTGGGACACAGACATAGTGTCCCAATTTTTTTTATTAAGTTTTTATTATTTGTTTACTTATTTTTTTTTGCGACCGACTCATTCTTCGCGCTAGTTTCCGCTACAGGTCTGCCCGACTGTGAGCGCCTTGCCCAATAGTGGGCTACGGATGACGTGATTTCTTTTGATGTTTTTTGTTGTTTGTTTTGCGGTCGGCTAATATTACGTACGCGCGTTTAATAGACACAGACATACACATACACATGCGTTTGCCCACCCGTGGGCCATATACAAGGCGTCCCAACTTAGTTTTGCTTTCTTTATTGTTGCGTTAATTTTAGCCCATTTGCCCTTACCTTAGTAAACAAAAACGTCCAGCCCAACTATAGAATATATACAGGGTGTTGTTCTTTTTACTGCCTTTAAATTTGTTTATTTTTTAATTTAATTTTATTTTATAATTTTTTTGTCTACTTTCATTTATCGCGATGCTGACCAAGTCACAAGCCGCTATTTTTAGGGAGGCAGTTAAGGCCATACTTCAGCTCGAGGTAGGGTCACAAATTATTGCTGGCGGCACCACACATTCCATATTGGAGTTTAACGTGCGTTTCGCACAGATACAAGGCGTGAAGGACAAGCTGGACTCAGTGTACTACAGCATTCTCGACGAGGAGAACTTGGACGAGGGGATTGAAAGGACATACACTGAGAACCACACAAAGGCCTCCGGGGCGTACCTGGGGATACTTGTGGCTAGGGAGGAAATCTCAACCTCTTCCACGTCATCACCAACCCATAGCGCTCAGCCCAGTTTCGGCGTCAATACGCCTACAGCCTCTTCTCAAGCCTCAGCGGTGAGGCATTAAGCAGGGTGTCCCACCTAAAGGTCACCAATGAAAATTTTGCCGTGGCCATGGACATCCTCACCAAGCGGTACGAGAACCGCCGGGTTCTCATCGATAGTTTTGTGGACATCATCCTGGGGCTGCCAAGCATCCATACGCGCTCGAACATCCGCACACTGTTCCTCACGCCGCTCATATCGGCTCAGTGTGCCCTCAACAATTTAGATTTGCCCATAGGAGACGATTACGTGTTTGTGTCAATAGTGGTGCTGAAGCTCAAGGGCGAGCTCCGCACGCTATTTGAACGCAGGCACGGGTCTAGTAACACCCTGCCCACGTTAAAGGACCTCATCTCCTACCTCGACGAGCACGCGCGCTGTGTGGAGACAGAGTTCTCCAACATAGCCATGGCTCAACCCATTCAGCCCCAGCCCGGCCCTTCTCGTAGCCGCGCGCCTCCTCAGTTGCCCCATCGCACTTATGCTCAGATGGCTCAGCAACAACCCGACCATTACCGTGGCCGTTCCTCAGCTCCATCGCCTCACCGCGCCTATGATCAGCCTTCTCACCAACTGTTCCGCCCAGCGCAGCAAATGCGTCACCGCCCATCCACCTCCCCGGCTCGCAGTCAGCCCTTCCCCGTCTACTCGGCCTTCCAGCAAAGCTGCTCCTCATCATCGTCCTCGTCCTCTTTCTCACGCTCGACGTCCTACTGTCCCTATTGTGCCACTAGGGGACATACGCTCATGACGTGCAGGTGGTACAATGCCCAGTCAACACAGGGCCGTTGGGACTTTGTACAGGCACGCGAGCGCTGCCAGCGTTGTCTCGGCCGTCACTACGAGAACGAGTGCAGGTCAAGGGGGGCATGCAAGGACTGTGGGAGCTTGAACCACCACACGTCCCTCCATCGACCAGACGGCCCAACGCACTCAGCTCATTCGTCGTCTGTACATGTACCCCCACCACAGCTGAGAGAGCACTCGAGGGAGCGTCCCAGACACAGCAGGCGGCACGAACCCGCACAGGCTAAAAAACAGGTGCAACCCAGCTCTGCTCACAGAGCCAGCCCGGCCAGGTCCGGTTCGCCAGGTAGGCCCCGCGAACGCCGCCAGCAATTATGACTCCCAACTATCACGGAGCACCCTAGCGAAGAGGTAGATTTAGCCCATACCCAGTCAACCCATGCCCACACAGCTGATACATACTCAGCTCATACAATTTTGGCTGATACTCAATCAGCTCACTCACCTTCTGTGCCCACGGGCACACCCATTTTGTTGCCAACCGTCTCACTAAGAGTCGCGGACGTACATGGCCATCTTCACACAGCCAGAGCTTTATTGGGCTGTGGCAGTATGCTGACATTAATAACGTCACGCATGGCACGACTTTTGAACCTGCCATCAAAACCCACTTCTTTAAAAATTACAGGAGTTGGGAATCAGCACAAACATGAGTCAAAGGCGGCAATAACAATAGTATGCCGACCCACTCACAATGATACTCCTACAATCACTGCCACAGCTCACATTTTAAAAAACGTCACTGGCTACCTTCCCTTAGTGAAGGTACCAAACATTTCCCACGTACTAGGCCAGCCACCCGTGCCATGGGCTGACCAGCTTTACCACACACCAGCCCCGATCGACCTCTTATTGGGGTCGGACGTTCTTGTTCAGGTGTTGGACGGGACTAAGGTCTCGTTGGGCCCGGGCAAGCCCATAGCCTTCGGCACTATTTTCGACTTCGCGTTGATAGGACCCATTGAGGACTTGTATGCGCAGCCGGCGCAGCAGGTTAACTCAGCTCACGTCGTTAGCTCACAACCAGACTCAGCTGAATCAGCCCAGGACATACGTCAGAGTCTGAAAAGTTTCTGGGAGTCTGAGGAGCCCCTCCCTCAATCTCACACTCATAATGATCCCCTGGAGGAACAATGCGAGTAAATCTTCCGCTTTACCACTACACGCGATCCCTCAGGCAGATATACGGTCGCTCTGCCCTTTCTAAAGGACGCCCCTCAACTAGGTAAAACTCACCCTATCGCATTGCGCAGATTCCTCAATATTGAGAAGAAGCTAATGGCGAACCCGTATCTGCGTTCTAAATACGTCGACTTTATGGCCAAATACATCGACTTAGGGCACATGGCTCCCTGTCACCCAAATACATTCGCCCATAAACCTCACTTCTACATCCCTCACCATGGCGTATTTAAGTCAGGGTCGGACAAGCTGCGCATTGTTTTTGATGGTAGCTGCAAAAGCTCCAATGGTGTCAGCATAAATTAATGCCTACACACAGGCCCCGCCCTTCAACAGGACATTGTGGAAATCATCATGTCCTTCAGAACGCATCCAGTCGCTTTCAGCACTGACATCCAGAGGATGTTCAGAAATGTGCTGGAAGCCCCAGACCAGAGACGGTATCAGCTGATACTATGGCGGTCCTCACCAGATCACCCTCTGCTCACCTACGCCCTCAATACAGTCACCTACGGCTTAAGATCAAGCCCATACCATGCAATCCGCACTCTGCTTCAGCTGGCTGATGATGAAGGCCATCGCTACCCTGGAGCCGCTCAGGTTCTTCGCAAGTCTATCTTCGTTGATGACATCTTGTGTGGTCATGACACAGTTGAATCCGCCCAAGCACTCCAGGACGAGTTGATAAGTCTGCTAGACCTAGGCGGCTTTCAGCTCAGCAAGTGGACATCTAACTCGCCTAAGCTGCTCGAGAGATTTCCCGACAACCAATGCGACATGCCCAAGGACTTCGACATGAACCCAGAGTCTACGTCTATTAAGGTCTTGGGTATACAGTGGAGCCCTCAGTCAGACGAGTTCACCTACCGCATCTCTCTGCCCCCCATCACACATGTCACAAAGCGGTCTATTTTAAGCACCGTAGCCTCACTTTATGACCCAAACGGCTGGGTTTCTCCCGTTATCTTCCGCGCAAAGCTGCTGCTTCAGCAATTGTGGCTACTGAAGCTGGAATGTAATGAGCCCACTCTCTCTGAAGTACAAACGGAGTGGCACCACATCTCAGAGGATCTGCCGCTGTTGTCTAGCATTCGCTTCCCTCGGCACGTTTGTGCAAACAAAGGCTCAGCTGCATACTCGCTTCACGGGTTTGCAGATGCCTCTGAAGCCGGGTTTGCCGCCGTTGTTAATCTCCATGAGCTCGATGCCTCCGGAGATACTTTGATACACTTGATTGTCGCCAAGTCGCGAGTCGCACTAATCAAGAATCGCCTCACAATCCCCAAGTTAGAGTTGTCGGCCGCCACCCTACTCTCCCAGCTCATGATCCGTGTGTCGGTTCAGTTATCGGCCCATATCAGTATACAACAACACATATGTTGGTCAGACAGAACGATAGTCCTGGCCTGGCTCAATACACCGCCTCACCGTCTTCAACCCTTTGAAGCCAACAGGGTAGTCAAAATCAGCTCAGGCTCACCAGAATGTACCTGGCGACACGTACCTTCCGAGCTCAACCCGGCAGATTGCGCAAGCAGAGGGATGTCTGCGCAATCCCTGTCAGCCCACGACCTATGGTGGTCTCCCACGTGGCTTAGACAGCCTTGTGAGTCTTGGCCTGCGATGCCCTTAGCTCTGGGCCATCACGCCCTGCCCAGCCACAAGCCCAAACACGTCCCGTCACTGGTCACAGTGCCCGGTCTTGACTTTGACCTGCTCACTCGGTTCAGTTCACTAGACAAGCTCGTCGGAGTGACAGCTTGTCTAAAACGCTTTCTGCACAACTGCAGCCACCACCCAGATTCGCGACGCTCAGGCCCCTTGTACGTCAGTGAACGAAGAGAGGCCCTACTTTACTGGGTGCGCAGTGTTCAGCACAATGAGTTTGCAGAGGACATCCACCGCCTTCAAACTGGCAAAATCTGTTTCGTCAGACTCCGGCGGCTGTCACCTCTCATTAAAGATGAGCTCCTTAGAGTTGGTGGACGACTGTCCCATGCGTCTATCCGATATGACGCGCAGCATTCGCTCATACTTCCCAGCTCTAGCCCACTTGTAGACCTTATCATTGACCACTACCACAAAATACACTGCCACCCTGGTGCTGACACTTTACACGCTATCCTACGCCAACAATTTTGGATATTGTCCGCGCGCCGTATTATTAGACACCGAGTCTTTAAATGCATTAGATGCTTTCGATGCCGGGCCCAGCCGCAAGCGCCCTTCATGGCCGACCTGCCAGCCGATAGAGTTACGCCTCAGCCAGTATTTAGTCAAGTCACGACCGATTTTGCCGGCCCATTCCTCGTTAAATGTAGTACCCTACGTAATGTTAAACTCTTAAAAGCGTACTTTTGTATATTCGTGTGCCTCTCCACTAAGGCGGTTCATTTGGAACCGGTCTCGGACCTCAGCACGGAAGCGTTCCTCGCGGCGTTACAGCGTTTTATAGCACGCCGCAGTGCCCCGGTTCTCATCCGCTCGGACTGCGGTATAAATTATGTAGGCGCTAGAAATCAGCTCATTGAAGTACAAAACTTTCTTGCCTTGAATAATGACACGATTGCGCACAAGCTCGCTGGTCAGCACATTACTTGGTTATTGAACGTCCCTAAGGGACCATGGTTCGGTTCGTTACATGAGATCAACGTAAAATTAACAAAGCAACTTTTATATCGCGTAATTGGCGAACAACACCTCACATTCGAGGAATTCTCCACACTTTTAGCTCGAATCGAAGCTGTCCTTAACTCTAGACCTCTTTGCTCACTTTCGTCTGATCCTTCAGACTTTGAGCCGCTTACAGCCGGACATTTCATTATAGGCCGCCCACTAACGGCCCTTCCCGAACTATCCGTGGAAGATAGGCCGATTTCCACACGTAGGCGATTCCAGATGGTACAGGCCCTTTCCCAGCGCTTCTGGACGCTGTGGACCCAGTCCTACCTCCACACACTCCAAACCTGCTCCAAATGGTTGTCCCCACCTCCCCTCCCCGAGTTGGCGAGCTCGTCCTCATCAAGGAGGACACAACCTGCCTGCCCTCCAATGGAGACTGGGGCGCATTGCTCGCACCCTGCCTGGGAAGGATGGCGTCGCGCGGGTGGTAGACCTGGACACCGCGAATGGACATCTTCGGAGGCCTGTATTCCGGATCGCCAGGCTCCCATTGGATGAGCCCACCCTGGGCCCCGGAGGATGTTCCCGCCAAAGCCGGGACGCCCATTCGAATCATGCCGCCATCTGTAAGGCGGTTGACTCAGTGGTTGTTGACGACCGCGTCCGCCTATCTGCCGCGGCGCCACCGCTGCGCGACTCGCGGCCGCTCGCTTCGTGAGCAGACCCCGCGTGACTCGTCAGCTAGCTACCGCGCGCGCACGCAACGGCCTGACCGTGAAAGTTGATAGTGACCCTGAACCTTAAGTGAAGAGAACGCCTGAATGCCTATTGTTTAGTGTAGTGACTGTGCGCCAGGAAACCAACCTACCTCGCCGCCCGTGGTCAGCTCGTCTCCCGGTTCCTGTGACTCATCATCCCTGTAAGTACTTCACTATCCATACCTACCCAGCCCACAACCTTTCTTTACTCTGCTGTATTTGGCGGTGTCTTCTGACCCGCGAATACAGACAGTATCATTTTAATATATTTTTTAATTATGCTACTACAAAATTTTTGTTTAACTAAATAAAAACCTTTAAAATCACATAATTTTTATTAAGTATTAAACTTTGGAAACAGAAAAAACTGACAAACCCATGAATGTAAATATTACTATGCTACCTTAATTTGAATAAAATCACATAATTTTTTACCTTTAGTGATTTTTTACAGATATATTGTATGTGACTATTAAAATAATAACTTATAATAACTTATCGTCAAAAATGACACCTAATATTTTTTATTTCACGGACTATTTCAATAACCGTCTCTCCCATCTCCAGACGGGGCGTGTCAATTTATTTATTTATTTATTTATTTATTTATACAAAAATCTTAAAAGCTAACAGATTTGATATCCAAAGCGCTAAAAAGATTAACAATTATTAAATTAAAAATAAAAATAATTACAATATGTCAAGATAAATGATATAAACATTTGAAATTCTTAGATTATAAAAATTTGTCAATCAATACAATCACATATCGTCAAAATTACATAAACAAAATAAGTCAATAAGATACATGTCACAATAGGTCAATTTATAAATTAATACGAGTAGATTGTCAAAATTATACAAACAAAAATACAAACAAAAATATTTCGAAAGAATTAAACGTCAAAACATCAAATACACAATATACCTACTACAAAAATATCAATGAAAACAATTTCGGCATTAAATACATGTTTCATTTAAAATTTTCCGAAATTCGTTACATAAGTGTCCCAATCTATCGGCAAAAAGGTCGATTTCATCGTGCCGAGCAAGAATGTCCCCTACAGCACGCAGCGCACGATTAGTGGGGGCGTGACTACCACGCTCCGTCCGCGCAGTTGGCAGTGCCAATAGGCGCGGCCGGCGGCGAGGTGCCACAAGCCCCGCAGAGTCCCACGATATATTTGTGGGAACCAAAATGTGAATTCTCTCAAGTATTTGCGGACTCTCAACCCTTTGGTGCACTATTGAAAGAAACAGTGTTATCAAAAGCATAGCCCTTCTAAGCTTAAGAGTCTCTATGTCCACCATACCCGCGACGAATGGAGAGGGATATAAGTACGGATAATAACCATATAGTTTTTTGTACAGCCACCGAGCAAATTTGCGTTGCACTTTTTCGATCATGAGGATATATTTCTCCTCATAGGGATCCCAGACAACGGAACCATACTCGAGCCTGCTCCGAACATATGCATTGTACAAAACTTTTGCAACTCCCACATTTTCAAACTGTGAGGCCGTCCTCATAACAAAACCTAACATTTTGTGTGCTACCTTACTTATATTGATCATGTGCAAATGAAAATCCAATTTAGCATCTAATACTAAGCCTAGGTCTCTAATGTCAAATACTCTTTCCAAAGGAGTGTCAAATAAATAATAATTACAAATTATAGGCTTTAGTTTACGGGAAAAAGTGATCACTTTACATTTATGGGTATTGAAAGGGAGATGATTGTCTTGGCTCCATTGTGAAACGGCATCAATATCCCTTTGTAAAGCTACGATATCGGCTTCAGTCTCTATGCCCAGACTGAGCTTCACGTCATCACGACACTCTGAAGAAGACACTCTTTCCGGCAGATCATTAATAAAGATCAAGAAGAGTATTGGCCCCAATGTACTACCTTGACTTACTCCTGATCTTGTAAAATAGTCACTAGAATCATACCTATTTAAGCGTACATATTGACGACGATTATTTAGGTAGTGGGAAAAAAATTGAAGAAGTTTTGGCGTGAAACCAATGATTGCCAACTTTTCAAGCAGTTTATCATTGTCTACTAGATCAAAAGCCTTTTGAAAATCGAAGTATGCTGCGTCCACCTGATGACGCTTATCCATTTGAGAATGGATATAGTCTACATGCGTGAGACTGAGAGTCTGAGCTTCACGTCAAACTTCAACTTTTTGGTTAATATCCTGGCCTTGGTTTTGTGTGGCGCGAAATTAAGTTTATTTGAAACACCCCATTTCTGGATACGGGAAGGAGCGGCATTGGCTTTAATTGACACCTCGATGGATGTGCTGCCTTCTACTACTATTAAAATAACGTCGTCCGCGAAGGCCTGGCAATAGACGCCGGTTCCGGCTAGTAGATTGAGCAGGGGGTCGAGTATAAGATATAAGATTCCAGAATAAGGGTCCGCCAATTGAACCTTCGACGCAGCCCTTATTCGTCCCCTTACTATACTCTTCCCTCGCATACTTCACCGTCACCGTACGTTCTGCTAAATAGCTGTAGACCAGCCTCAGCAGATTGATTGGACATCCGTTTTCTTCTAATTTAACTCGGATCTGTGGCCACCACGCATTGTCGAAGGCCCCCTCAATGTCCAGCGAGACCAGAGCCATAATCTTCTTCCTTTCCAGATTACGTCTGATCCGCTGGACCATGTCATAGAGAGCGTCCTCTGTACTGCGCTGTGGCACAAATCCGTACTGCGCGGGATTCAGTTTTGGCAGCACATGCCATCATACTCTTCTTATTAATAATTTCTCTAAGATTTTACCCAAAATTGATAATAAGCCTATTGGACGATATGACTTGCGGTGTGAGTAGTTGTCTTTACCGGGTTTTCTGAGGAGGATTATAGTGGCTTCTTTCCAGGGTTTAGGGAAGTGGGAGAGCTCTAGGCATTTGTTGTACAACGCCAGGGACAAAGGGAAGTCGGTATTTATTGCGGCCGCGCATATATCGGCCGTAAAGCCATCCTTACCCGGGGCTTTTTTGGGGTTGAACGAGGCCACTACGTGTCAAAGTTCAGCCTCCACGAAAGGAGGGTCGCAAAAACCATTTTGACCACCCTCATTCGTTTCGGCTGCCCTTCTTCGCGTTTCTTCATGGTCCTCGTTCTCCGCCACTTCGGTATCCTCCGGGTAAAAGCTGTCGGCCATTATGCGGACCGACTCCCGTGAGCTGGTGTTCTTGCCGTCCCTGACTATTGGTAGATCCTCATAGCTGCTCTTAGTTTTACCAATCATAACTCTATATATCCCCTCCCACGTCGTTTCCCTATCCTGTTTGCCACAAAACTCCTTCCAACTCCCGATTCTGGCCCTGTCCATAGCTTCTTGGTATTTCATTTTCTCCACCACATATTGTTCTACGACCCATGCCTTCCGGCTCGAAGCTGCCCATCTTATTCTGTTCTTAAATCTATTTTTCTTTCTTTTTAGCTCCTCTAAAAACTAGAAACTAGCGGGAGGCAATCGAACGTGCGTACGGCGTTAAGCATAGATTCTGACTGGTTATCGAGGCGGCACGCGGTCTGCGCGTGCGCCGACCAGATTATAGAACAATAGGTTCGCTCGGTGTGTGCGCGACTCCATTCCATGGGACGGCAATCAGCTGGTACTGAATAATGCCGGACGAGTTTTTTATTTGTATGGAAATGTGTAAATAAGTAAATGTTATAAGATAATAAAATAGTATGTTAATGTAAATATCATTTTGTAAATATGTAAATATAGTAAAGGTTTATTTTATGTATATAATAACTATATGAAATAAAGTACAAATTATGAAATTGATATTATATAATATTTTATGTTATATAAAATATAAGTATATAATATATTATTTGACTAATGTGGGAGAAGCCTTCATCACTCTCCCCCAGAGATCTGGTTAGGGTCGATAATAGCCCGGGAACCGAACATGTCTCCCAGAACGAGTTGTTTTGTGAGATTGAACTGATGAAGGCATGTCTGTGAGTGTGTTTAGAGGTGTATGAGTGTGGGTGTTTAGAGGTGTGTAAGTGTGAGTGTTTAGAGGTGTGTAAGTGTGAGTGTTACGTAGGTCCTCCTCGTTTGTAAGTGTGAATGCAGGCTTTAGACGGTCGATACTCACTGTGACAGGTTTTCCTTTGATCAGGAGTTTAAAAACCTTGTTACTTCTCTCCAACACCTTGTGAGGGCCAGAATATGCTGGTTGAAAGGTCACACGCGAAGCATCCTCACGGAGGAAGACGTGTTCGCTAGTGGCTAGTTCCTTGAATACGAAAACGCTTTGTTTGCTGTGGCGAGAAGCTGGAACTGGCTTGAGGGTCTCAGCGAACGAGCGTAAGCGCGCTGTAAAGTCTGACATGTCAGTAGTACAGGGTGTGATCGGATCGAAAAATTCGCCGGGGAGCCTTAAAGGCTCACCATACAGCAATTCAGCTGAAGACGACTGAAGGTCGTCTTTGTAGGCGCTGCGTATCCCTAACAATACAAAAGGTAGTACCTCGATCCAATTTTGCTGAGCGTGGCAGGTGATGGAGGCCTTGAGCTGACGATGAAACCGCTCAACAAGTCCGTTGCACGCCGGATGATAGGCTGTTGTGCGTTTGTGGTTGAATCCGATGGTCTTTGCTAGATATTGGAACAGTGCGGACTCAAACTGCGCGCCGCGGTCTGTCACAATATCTGTCGGGCAACCAAAACGAGATATCCACCCAGCGATTAATGCCTTTGCGACTGTTTCCGCGCGTATGTCGGGCAACGGCATGACCTCGGGCCATCGTGTGAAGCGGTCAACAGCTGTCAGACAGTACCTGTAGCCTTGACAGACCGGTAAGGGGCCTACGAGGTCAATATTAACGTTATGAAAACGGGAGCGAGGCAAGTCGAAAGTACCCAAGGGAGCGAATACATGACGACTGACCTTCGCACGTTGACACGATAAGCACGATCGAGCCCATTCGCGGCAGTCTTTCCGTACTCCAGGCCAAACAAACCTTTCCGCAATGAGTTGTGCGGTGGCTGCGGCACCGGGATGGCTTAGTGAGTGTAGGCTTTGAAACACCCGCCTACGAAAGCTTGTGGTGACGAATGGTCTGGGAGTCGGTGTGCTGACGTCGCAGTACAAAGGCGTCCGACTTCCAGGAAAGTTCATCTTTTTGAGACGGAGTGATGTTGAGGCGTCAGAGAGATACTGGGCCAATTCAGCGTCAGTCTCTTGGGCTTGGGCGAGGCTGGTGAGACATACTGGAGCGCCCACCTCATCGACGCGAGATAAGGTGTCGGCTACGACATTGTCTTTGCCAGCAATGTGCCTTATGTCAGTCGTGAACTGGGATATATAGTCCAGATGTCGGAACTGTCGAGGCGAACAGTTTTGCTTCTGTTCACAGAAGGCGAAACTAATCGGCTTGTGATCCGTATAGATCGTGAAATGCCTCGCCTCAAGCATGTAACGGAAGTACTTTATTGCCTCGTAGATCGCAAGAAGCTCACGATCGTACGGTGAGTACTTTTGTTGGGACGGGCTGAGTTTCCGGGAGAAAAACGCTAAGGCTTCCCACACGTCGTCCTTTAGCTGTTGGAGAACGGCACCAATAGCGAGGTCTGATGCATCTGTAACCAACGCCAGCTTGGTTCGGCAATCCGGATGTGCCAAAAGAGCTGCATTGGAGAGGCTTTCTTTGGTCTCTGAGAAAGCCTTCAGAGCATCACCGGCTAGGGTGATTGGTGTGGACCCCTTTACTGTCCCCATGAGCAAGGCGTTTAGAGGCGCTTGGATTAGGGCGGCATTAGGCAAAAATCGCCTATAAAAATTGGCCATGCCCAAAAATCGCCTGAGCGACCTGACGTCCTTGGGTGGGGGGAACTCGCGTATGGCTTGGACTTTTTTATCCAGTGGTTTGGTTCCGCTCTCCGAGATGCGATAACCTAGAAAAGTTACCTCGGCAGCCCCAAAAACGCACTTAGACACGTTGATGACCAAGCCATAGTGCCGGAGCCTGGTAAATACCTGCCTGAGGTGGTCTTCGTGCTGCTGATGGTCACGGCTGAATATCAGAATATCATCTAAGTAGCAGTAGACAAAATCAAGCCCGCGTGTCACCTCGTCGATAAACCGTTGAAATGTTTGGCCTGCATTACGCAGGCCAAACGTCATAAAAGGAAACTCGAACATTCCGAAGGGCGTGGTGATCGCGGTCTTCGGTATATCCTCGGCAAAGACAGGTATTTGATTGTATGCTTTTTCAAGGTCAATCGTACTGAAGACCTTGCAGCCCTTGATGTTATGCGTAAAGTCATGAATATGACGGATTGGGTACCTGTCTGGCAAGGTCCGGGCGTTGAGTTGCCTGTAGTCGCCGCAGGGGCGCCAGCCGTTGTCCTTTTTCGGCGCCAGGTGAAGTGGGGACGACCAGGAGCTCTCAGAAGGTCTAGCTGTGCCATTAGCTAACATGGCATCGAACTCAACCTTCGCGATTTTGAGCTTGTCTGGAGCCAAGCGTCTGGGTGCTGATGACACTGGAGGACCTGATGTAGTGCGGATGTGGTGGAGTGTATTGTGCGGTGACGTTGTCGTCCCCGCGCTTTTGTGAGGTGGCGGTATCACTGCTGTCACTCATTTTTGATAATAAAAATGTTCGTACGGGGTCACCACTTTAGCGAGTATGAGTGTATCGCTAAATAATAAGTGTTCTATGCTAGGGTACTTAGCTGTTTTGTGGGCGGTAAAATAATAAGTCCAGCAGTCGACAAACACAAAATTTTAAACACTGAAAAAAGACGACAACCTCAGGCGGGAATCGAACCACGCACCTTTCGCATTCCGGGCGGCTGCCTTAACCACTTGGCTACCGAGGTCTGGCTTTCAACCGTCGAAATTTGTCAGTGCTTGATGCTTATGTTTTTAGTCAACATTGCTTCATCAAATCTTAGAAGTTTTCACCTCTGAGTGTATACTCATTTTTTCTTTTCTGGAACTGACGCGGGGCCCTTAGCACCTATAGGCTACCTTTGCTCGAGCCAGCCGGTCCCACTTAGCTCGGATTGGACATACCACATTGAAGGTGTTGTGGCAGTCTTCGAGGCCGGCTCTCTTGCAGTTCTGACAGCTGGGGGGAAGCACTGGATAAGCGGGGTCTGATCTTCTACTTTAGAGACTTCCCATTGCAGTTGAAGAGACCCCGCCTCTGTCAGCTGCTGCCATATAGCTGGGGCCACCTTGACCACCATATGCGCCCCGTGTGGATTCCTCGTTTTCTTTTCATAAATTACTTCAATTTGCTTCCCTTCTTGGGTTCTTGTCTTTCCTATCTTTCTTTTTATAGCTTCCTCTACTTGTTCTTTTTTTTATCCCCCCTTACGTGTCTTACGATTACTAGCGAAGGGTCTTCTTTTCCATTTTCAAAACCACACAATCGCGCTAAAAGAACATTATTAGCGCAAGACGTTACACGCTGCACTGACACTGCCCGCCGTTGTATCAATTATTATTGTTACCTCAAAATGGTGTTAGAAAGCAAGCGGTATTCATTTATGCGTAGGAGTGAAAGGGTTGACGTTCTGTGTACCATGACAGTACGTCTCCGAGGCTACAATAAACTTACGGGAAGAAAGGCGTAATCGCTTGTACAGAATAAAATGTCCTGTGATTACTTCGTATTAGTGTTTACAGTTTACTGATAAAATAAGTTTATTTTATAAAACGCGGTTAAATGTATTACTACTTCTCTTTATTTAGAAATTTAGTGTAAATGTGTTCACCGGTGTTTTGTGTTATGTTTCTTAGAGTAATGCATATACAACTTCGTCTTAATTGAACTTTCCATGCAATAAAGCTGTTATTGTCATTTATTCTATAGAAATATTGCTTAAAAAAAAGTGATAGATTGATACTTAGAGAAACCAAAAATCAAATAACATTAAAAATGGCGTAACCGGCGCTTACCGCTATATTGCCCGGGTACAGCGATATATGTGGTGTGAATACATGCACCTTAACCTACATAGTTGGGGTGCCTACAGTACACTAGTATGCTGCTCTAAAGGTTAAACGAGCTAGTGAAATTTTAAAACAATATTCGTAATATTTAATTAACGGTTTTCTAACCACTGGCGTTAATACCGGAGAGTAAATTGTAGACCCCAGCCATACAGTACAAAGACGTCCTTACAGGTTATGTTTGGACGAAGGGCAGGTTATGCGATAAGTAGGTATAGGGTTTATGAATTGTTGAAACCAAAAATAATTATACCTAGTGATTCTTCTTTCGCTAGCCCAGCTAAAAAAAACTGATTATATTAACTATAAAAACTGTTAAAAAAAAACATTTTGTCGAGTATTTCAGTAGATGCACTTCCGAGTTCCGAAGTAGTCTCTTTACCATTCCTACGAATTGGAGACTTTGGCAGTGGTACGAACAGTTGAGCGTTTTCGCCATTATTTGTATGGTCGACATTTTACGGTCTTTGTTAACTGAAAGTCACTCAAAACCTACAAGTCCAAAATCGATCTTACTCCCCGCGTCCACCGCTGGTAGGCTTTTCTCCAAGCGTATCATTTTGAAGTTACCTATCGGGAAGGTCGTAAAATAGTTAGAACACCCCGATTATCTTTCGCATAATTTCCAATCCAACATTAAGGACACGTCAAGTAAAAAGTCGGAAAGCGTAGAATTTGTTGAGTTGCATCAGGGATGGTTAGCGGTCGAGCAGAAGCGTAAGGCCGAGATACCAGACTTTATTGAGATACATAATGTTGGCAGGGACGCAGTGACGGCAAAGTAAAACTTCGTAGTTGTCTAAACGAATGCTTTTATTAAAGTAACTTGTGCTCCGTTAGCACAACGGTTTTATAATGAAAAGTCGTTTGAGAGACTAATATAAAAGTAGGGATGTTACACAAAGTAATCGTATAGTATAATCAATAGATACAATTGAATAGAGTATTTTCGTATATTCCAACACATAATAGTAAAGGTTTCCCAGAAACAGTAGCTCACACTTGTGACGTCATAAATGGTATGATCTACCGACGCATAAGCAATATACAGCTTGTATCAAGCGGGGCCAGCCATATTTCACGTACCTAATCAGTTACTTTTAGTGAGCTGGCACACATAAAAACATTTCTTGATATCTCGGGCATTGTGGAAGTACATACTTTTGAAAATAATACGAGTTTATCGACATTATGACCACACTAACAAACAGCTGATCAAACAGCTGATTGGAGTAATGAACTCTGTCTAGTGTTACTTCCTCCTTTGACTCTGCTGTGACCCTAGTATTTTTGTGCCTATTGTGCTGACTCCACCCGCTTTCAACTATTTATTTTTGATAAAGTTTAAAGGGTTCCGTGTTGTTATTTTTTCACTAAGAAAATAAGTTACGACTACCTACTTTTATTTAGTCAATTATTCTCTGTTCCTATCACCAGGTCAGGTCAAGAATGTGTTATCTATCAGGTAAGTACTTTTGACGGTTAATTAGTATGGAGGTACGAATCCAAAACTTTTATGATTTTGAGAAAATTAAATGTACTTAAATGTAAAGAGTCGTCTGAGTATTGTTCATGAATCTTGTCATACGAAACGCACTGAGAAATGTCTTACTTCGCATAGCATTTCTATTTTGCTTAGACCGCGATTTTCTAAGCGACACATAGACGCTGTGATTGCTGTCTCTTTCCGATTCTATGAATATTTATTTATTTTTTATTTTAATCTTTATTGCACAAAGAAAACAAAATGTACAAAAGGCGGACTTAATGCCAAGTGGCATTCTCTACCAGTCAATCTTAGGGCTAGGCAGAAAGAGTTGTAGGCGGTGCAATTCAAAATATGAAAGTTTTCAGCGCTGCGGCAGCCGCTACTGCCAAGGCTTTAACTTAGAGAATCGCACTGCTGAACAATAACTAAAGCAGTAATGTTCTGAGGTTTCATTCAGCACTGAACTAAACTCACCCGTTTACACGCAGTTAAAATAACAAAACAGAAAAATCTGTCACCATGTGAGTTTTCATTGTAACTTTTATGTCGGCTCTAAAAAAACAGAAAATAATAATGTTAATAATTTGAACAGTGATACAAAAAAGACTTAACTAATTTAAAAATATTGCTAGTTTTCTTAACTCAAAGTCTAATTTACGAGCCCTAAAAAGTATGGGCGGTATTAACATAATGGCGGTATTGATACTAAGAGTCACTCCTGGTATGGGCGTAGTCACAAGAAAGCGTGCGCGTGCGTCTTTCTTCTTAATGGGTTCTGTAGCTCATTTTATTTTTCTAACCGCTTTGGTTGACCCGGTATAAATGTAAGCATTCCTGAAATCCTAACCAGTGTGATACAACATAGTTAAACTTTACTAACTAACTAAGTTTAACTATGTTGTATCACACATAGTTTCAATACTTAACACATTCGTTGTTTACAATAATAATGTTAAGAATAACATTTTTAAACATCTGTGACATACGTACTAAATAAAACTTACGTGTGATGGAAGATTTTATCACTAATTGACCAAATTAATGGCAACAAACCTAAAAATAATACGCAGCGCTTAAGCCAGTTTACACTTTGGTAGTATTTTGTGATGAATTGATGAATAACTTAACTAATTTAAAAATCTAAATTTCGAACCCTAAAAACTACTAGGGTTATGGGCGGTATTAACTTCTAGAAACCCAAGCGGTCGCATGAGACCGCAGTTGACAGTGCGCGCATATTCCTGCCTTTGTGGGAGCGGGCAAACTACATTTTCAGAATTCTAAGTACCAGGAGTAGGCGGCACACCCCACAATAGCAACGCCCAACGTACGGTAGGTTTGTTTGCATGTTTGCCTACAATTTTTTCGCAGTTGTTTGTGAAAGCTTGCAGAGTGCATACCTACTTTTAGTTATTTTTTGCTGTTTGGTTTCGATTCGACTACCTATTAAATTAATATGGCATTTCTAAGTAATCAGGAGTAATACGAAATTATTCTTTGTGTCGGAGCAGCTAATGGCAGTCTCCGTGGTGCTCGTGAACTGTACCGTGAGAGATTCATCGACGGCAGACCAGAAGCTTAGCAGCGACGCTTGCCATCGGCGGATTGCTTTCGACGAATGGTTTTGCATCTCCAGCAGACTGGATCCTTTCATGGGACGAGTCCGGAGGTCCAGCCAAATATGCGGGACCCGGGTTTTGAGGTGTTGTGCTTGTGTTTTGCTGTGTTGGAACCACTTTTGTAAACTGTTTATTGTGAAGTGCAGTGGACTACACGTGCTTCGCTTTACCTCTCAAGCCCCAAGCGGCAAGAAGTCAATCTTTGTGTGCTGTTTTTATCAGATTTATCTAATGTAAGTACTGTTGTTTATTAGAAAATTATTATTCTAACTAATGATTAGTAGGTAATAAGTTGTAAGAAATACATCGAAATACGACTAAAATAATACGTGATGTAATCCGTTAGCATGTTTCCAATTTCCGAGTGAATTGTAACAATATTTGTTTTGTTTACTGTTACATGATAACTTTGTTAAGTATTTTTAATGTTTTAAACAGTTTTTAGCTTGAACATTTTTTTTATCGACTGACCGTGACGTGAGTGAGTGAATTTCTTCAATGAATATTTATCCTTAGGACCTAACAATAAAGTTCAAAATTGATTGTACCGGCCGGCCGAGAACTGACGAGCCAGAGTGAGGCCAGTGAGTGGGGAAATCTTGTTGGCGTAAAACCATTTCGAGTGACGCTACAGTTTTACGCCAGGACTGACGCGCAAAACTGATCGTCAGTGGCCAGCTTAAGAGTACCTAGTACGATTATCTATTCTGTGACCATAGAGTAACTTTATATGTCTGTGACTACACCTCAAAGTGCTTCGCTTTAGTTGTATTGAGTTATTTCAAAAATAAGTCATTTTAATCTAGACCTATCTTATGTAGGTACCTACCTAGTCGTAGGTAAGCGTACCTATCTACTTTAGAGTCGAAACAATGTGACTGTAAAATGAAAATATTTTTATTACTTTGATAATAATTACTTAGGTAGGTAAGTACCTACTTAATACAAATTATTAAATCACGAAAGTAAAATAGCTGCCTACTTATGTGTCCAACAAAAAATGCCGCCAAGCGACTGCCGACAAACAACCCAGGCGGGTTGTTTGTGTCAAATGTGCCGCCATGGTCAAAGGTTTTTGATTTTCGCCGCCCGCCGCCGTCACAGTAAAACCTCTTGTTTGTAAAACTGTGCGCCTGGTAGGGGGCGGAGGCGTGGCTGACTAGGGCACGCAGTTTTATAAACAGGAGTTGCACTGTAGGCAGTATATCATACAGAGTTCATGACCCTGCTAGTGATGGCTTTAGCTTGTTCTGATTATAAATTAACGACAGATTAACTTTGTTTGTAAATGCAAAAACAAATTAAATTGAGCTTATCTTACTAGGGTATATAAAGAAAGGGTCGATACTAGTGTTAATTTGAAACCCTGGATTAAGGCTGGCCCCGCTTGATACAAGCTGCTGATACAAGAAATTGCTTATACAGCAAGATGCTGTATAAGCAATTTCTTAAGATAAGATAGATAAGAGAATTTATCGCTGTATAAAAACTTAGCCTACATACAAAAGACTTATGGTAAGAAATTAGGGCTAGTGTATATTATAATAATATGTAATACCTAAGCTAAGCAAACAATATTGCCTGTGTATTAGGTATCTATGCATACAAGTAGGTTAGTGCTTTTTAGACAATAAATCATTTACACAATTAAATAGCTAAACTATAAAATATACGGAAATAGAAAGTACAATTATAATATTAAATATTGCTCTACTTAATCAACATTTTTCTCACTCGGTGTTCACGATTACGTAATAACTAATAGTAAGTTCTCTGTGTCATCATATGTTTTACCTTTTAACAACTGTACGGTTTTTTTTACATTTTACTTTGGTCATGGAGTAAATACATAGAGACAAGTTTATTCTGTTATACAAAAAATTACCCAGGTGACAGAAGAATCTGTGAGAGTTTGATCTTCTAAATGGTTCAGTAGAGCATACAATATCTGCACGTCTTCGGCTGGTTTCGAGCGCAGGGTCATAGAGCATTATTGAGTGCTTTTTAGTAATTGTTAGTAAAATAAACAGTTGGCGTACAGATAATACATCGCATTTAGTAAGGAGCTCTGCCGTCGGGAAGCGTATTGGTCGGAAAGTGCTGACTTTTAGAACTGCTCTCTGTGCTTTCTCTAAGTTTATCATAATAGTTTTGTGTGCACCGCCCCATGATGTAATACAGTATACAAATAATGACTGACAAAGTGTTAGATATATTGATTTTAGTAGACTAGCACATGCAATGTGACGAAGAATTTTAAAGACATAGATTAACTTTCTTACTCTAGATGTAAGTGCTTCAATATGTGGTTTAAATTTTAAATACTTTTTATTATTTTTCCGCTTTTAGAAAGGGGAAGGAGGCATAAGTCGTTAATGTATGCGAGAAATAGCAAGGGTCCTATTATGCTCCCTTGAGGAACACCATATTCAACAGTCAATTCGTCACTCATAGTGTCATCTATTATTACACGTTGTGTCCGATTAGAAAGATAATCTTTGATGAGGTTATGTGGAACACCCCTTATACATAGACATAGACATAGACATAGACATTTATTTTATTTACTACATAAGCACACATAAATACATTTACAGAAAGAGATAAAATTTAGAATTACAACATAACAAGAAAAAAAATAAAAAATAAGAAAATAAACGAACAGGATTACATTGACATGGAAAACAACATACTTAAAATACATTTGACTGTACATATAAATTTAAAAAGAAACAAAAAGCAAAAAACAAAAGAACAACATCTATCGAAGTAGGTATGTGTGCTACAGCAGCAAATGGGTCTCGACTCAGCATAAGCCTACTGCGTTAGCAGTAGACGCTGTTATTCTGTCAAAACCGCATATCCAGCCTCAAGGCCTCGTGAGAACATTATATTACAGTAAAAGTTGTGCAATGATAAAAGTATAATTATGTTGTGAAATAAATTAAATTAAATAGGCAATTCAATGTGGAAATAAAATTAATTAAAAGTAAATAAAAAATATAAATAAATTCAATAATAATAATAGTTGATGCGTAAATATCAATGCATTAAAAACAAAATGGACTGTCACGTAATACTATCTGCAAATCCACTTAAACTAACATGTGAAGGGCGCGCTGCAGCTGTTCGCACCAGATAATCCACTCTTTTGCTTTTCCAGTACATATGCCTTAAAGTGCTTTTTAAAGGATAGTTTAGATTTTTGCCGAAGAGGTGGAGGAATGTTATTCCAACATTTAGTTGCCTGGTAACGAAAGCTGCCCCTGAATGCTACCGTTTTGTGTTTGCAATAATGCAGCAAGTCTCTTCTCGGTCTTGAACTGTACTTGCTGTTGGAACTGTCTAGTTTTGAAAACAGATATTCTGGCAATCCGGTCTTCACGACATTGTGTACTAAAACAGCGAGATGCATATGTCTTCGAGAGGCCATATTTAGCGTAGATGAGTTGTTCAGATATGGTGTGATATGTGTTCGTGGGGGAACATTGTAACAGTATCTGCAACACGCATTCTGAACCCTCTGAACAAGACGAGCTGTTTTAGCTGTAAGACGCGGGCCATAGACCAGATCACCATAATTCAGCTTCGACAAGACAAGAGATTCACAGACCTTAATGCGTATTTCCTCTTTCAGAAAATTTCTTATCTTGTAGAGCAGTTTCAATCTGTAGAAGCATGACTTTACCAAGCTACTAATATGACTCTCAAACCGCAGCAACTCATCAAAAATCAAACCAAGATTCCTAGCTTCTTTGACCCGTCCAATGCTCTGACCCAAAATTTGTATCTCAAGTGCGTGCCCTTCTATGCCTTGTATCTGACGCCTTGAACCCAGAATCATAAACTTCGACTTGGATGGGTTCAGAACAAGAGCGTTTTCCTGTGACCACAAAGCTATACGCCCTAAGTCCTCGTTTAATTTTGCAATATTAGAAGTAACATTGTGAGTGCTCATTTGTAGATATAACTGAACGTCATCGGCATAGAGGTGGTACCTACAGTGTTTGATGCCCCAGCAAAGGTCAGCGCTGTATATTAAGAAAAGAAGCGGCCCCAAAATGGAGCCTTGGGGAACACCACGATTTACCTCTTTTAAAGATGATTCTAGCTTCGAACCATCATCCCGATTGATTGAGACAAATTGAAAGCGATTGCTGAGATAGCTATTAAACCACCTGATCGTGGGAACGTCGAAACCATAGTAGGACATCTTAGAGAGCAATAGTGAAATGTTAAGTGAGTCAAATGCACGAGAAAAATCAAGTAAGACCAACACCGATCCCAAACCCTGGTCCTGCTCAGAAAGCACGTTATCCACAACGTCAAGCAAAGCCGTCGTAGTACCCCTTCCCTTCCTAAAACCCGACTGAAGATCAGGCAAAATTTTATTTTTTTCCACATAGCTACTCAACTGGTTATAAACGACTTTTTCGATAACTTTCGAAAGAACGGGAAGTATGCTAATAGGTCTAAGTTCTTTAATGTCAGTCGGATTGGAGACTTTTGGTATAGGGTTTACCAATGCTATTTTCCACTGACTCGGGAAATCCGAGGTCAAGACAGATTTATTGACGATGGATGTTATAAGGGGCAAAGTGTGCGGCAGTGTCAGCAGCACCATGTCTATGGATAAACCGTCAATCCCTTGCGCATTACTTTTAATTGACATAATAATCTTAGCTACTTCTTGCTCACTAGTTGGTTGCAAAGAAAATGTAACACCGCTTTTAAATTTATTGAATTCAAAAAATGTCAAATTAGAAATCGGTACAGAACAATTACCTGGGACATTTAAGAAATGCTCATTTATTCGATCGGGATTATCAAAGATCTCTGGAAGATTGTGACCGTTTTTAGATCCATATTGGACATCCTCTTTCAAATTCTTCCAAAGCTTTTTCTCATTTCTAAGCTCTGAGTTAATACGGTAATTATAATAAGCACGTTTCTCATTATAGATACTCTGAGTGACAAATGATTTTAGTTGCTTATATTCTGTTGTATGGCTTTCTTCTTTAGTTCTACGGCATTTATCATGGGCTTTGTTTCGACAATTCATCATTAGCCTCACCGTGTCCGTGATCCATGGTGTAGGTTTATCCTTGACCCTCATGGTTTTAAGCGGGGCGTGTTGGTCTAACAATCTTGTCACCATAAGAACAAAGGTATCCAATAAAGCATCAACAGTGGCCGCCTTGGTAACAGCGTCCCAGTCAATACTCGTTAGATCAAGGTCAAACTGTTTCTGACAAATACTTTTAAGAGGTCTAAAAACGATGACCTTAGGCGGAACAAAATCACGTTTTATATTTAATGTCGCAGTTACAAAACAGTGTCCCAAGGAGCCTGTAATATTTGTTACGTTGACGTTACGAACGCGACAATCTGTACAAATTAAATCAATCAATGACTCGTTGTTTTCAGTAAAGTGAGTTGGTTGTTTTACAACTTGGCAAAGGTCTGTGTAGCCAAGAAACTGATAAAATTTTTGAGTCATACTATTATTTGTGTCTAGTAAATTAATATTTAAATCGCCTAATAAAACTATACCATCATATCTGGAAAAGTAAGCAACCGAATCCGTTAGTGCGTCAATAAATGTATCGACATTGATCCATTGTGGACGGTAAGCAGTGCCAATTGCAATGCGTGAGCGATTTATTAAGACTTCCAGCCACATTTGTTCTATCTCAGCATCGATGTGGGTTATTGTACGAGCACTAAGTCCCCGCCGAATGTAGAACCCCACACCCCCTCCCCTACCTCGACGCATATGGAGCGGGCGCGGGATGCCCCGAAATCTGTAACCAGGTACTTTAGGTGCTCGCGCTTCCTCACCTTGCCTAATCCAAGTTTCATTTATTGCAACAATATCGCTCGTTAGACTATTCATGGCTACGATAAAATCATCATGTCCCGTGCTCAATGAACCTGCATTATATAGACCCAACGTACAAAACCTTGATTTAGTACCCATTAATAGTCAAAAATACATGGTTGTTATTACTTATATAGAAAGTATTGAGAAAAATGCGGGTGTTCCGGATCAAATATGCAATACACATAATTCCCCTACAAGCAGACAGTACAACAGTAAAAAATAATGGTATGTATTTATAAATTGCAAAATGTAAAATATAAAATGTAGCAACTAAATCAAAATAAATATGTGTAAAATGTATACTAATTAATTGAATGAAAGTCCGTTGAATAAATAGAAGAATAAATTGAAGTGTCCGATTCAAAAACGATTGCAAAATAAATCCAGCTAATAATTGTGTTATAAATTGCTTAAAATAATTGATGATTAATAAATTGATAGTTCCTAGAATAAATTGTATAAATTTATTTATCCTTTTTAAAAATAATTGCAAAATGCGTCCCAATAAGAAATGTGTAAAAATATTTTTGAATTCAAGATTATTTAATAATATGAAGCTTCGCAGTACAACCCGATACGTCCATTCTACAATTAAATACCAAGTCATAGTTGGTGACAGTATTTTTTTCCAAATAATACACACAATCAAGACCATCAACAAGACCTGAGGAAAGAGCAGAGTAATATACTGTTCGTTAATAATTGACGAGGACAGAGCATTTGGTGCTGTAGCATCACAATACCTATTTACATGAGCGATCGAAGACGATACAATGCAAAATACAATATAAATCATCTCATAAAACATTACTCGACCCAACATCACTAACATTTCAAAACATACAAAACACACAACTGTTAACATAAAAAACCAAAAACAAATGATTAACATGCAATTAAAAATAACTATTACAATAACAATATCATAAAGTGAAGTAGAATTTATCCTAAGAATCAAAATTTCCGTCTGAAGGGCCAACCGCACCAGCCCCAAAAACCCGAGCTAAATCGGCTTCCGACCGTAGCCGGTGGCGGGGAGAGTCCTCACTCTGGCTCTGACGGGCATACACCCGGCCATCCTTTGTCCATACGAACTTCCACTTCAAACGAAATCCGATCTCCCGTGCTTTAGAAAATAGTTGTCGGTTTTCTCTCGTTAGCCGCTCATTAATATAGAAACGGCGCGATTCGCCACCTATGCCAGTATCGCCAGTCGTGGCACCGCGGCGCACACGCGCAGCCCGAAGCAGGTCATCGCGCAACGCGCGACGCACTAGCCTAACAGCAATAGGCCGCGCCCGCGCACGTCCCGTCATCTCATTATTAGCCAATCCTACCCGGTTGGCACTAACGACGTCATTTTCGCTCAACGCCATCCCAAGCTTCTGAGCGAGAGCCAGCACGACATGGACGACAGCTTCCCCCTTAGTCTCCGGCACTCCCACGATGTCGACGTCATTCACTAACGCCTGCTGATCCGCCTGTCGGATGTGCTCCTCAAACCGTTTCACGGTCTCCCGAAGGTGGTCGTTTTCCTTTTTTAGCGTGTTTATAGTGCTTGACTTCTCGGCGAGTGACGACTTAAGGCTTTCAAATTGACTGTCTATCGATGCCAGCGAGCTACGAAATCCAGTAAGAGCGTCATTTATTGATTGTAACTATAACTTCATATAACCAAGTTCATATAACTTCCCTAGAAGTATAGATATTGAAATCGTGTCAAATGCTTTTGCGAGATCAAGGAATATGACTAAGCAATTTTTTTGTGAGTCCAGTCGCCTTACAATGTAGTCAGTTAGCTGATGTACTGTATCGTCAGTCGATCTGTCTGCTCTAAAACCGAATTGAGTATGGCTATTGGACGATAGTTATTCATACAACTAGTATCACCATTTTTATAAATAGGGCGAATGAGGGCCTTCTTCAATACATTAGGAAAAATTCCTTTCGCAAAGCATAAATTAAAAAGACGTGTAAGTGGGGGATTAAGTTTATCTTTAAATGTTTTTATGAAAGCGCAAGATATTTTATCAATTCCCATGGCACAGTCATTTCTTAAAGTCATAATAATTTGTTCAATTTCGGTTTCGTCAGTGTCGAATAAGGCAAAAGAGTTTAAAACTGGTAATTTGGAAGGGGGTGCAATACAGGAAGACGACTGCTGTGTGACTGACTTTCGCTTTTGCAGCTAGGTTTTTTCAGATGTTTACAAATAAATTGTTTAATCTGTTTAGGGAATGTGCAGGCGTAGCGGAATTTGCAATGAGTTTATGAACAGGCGGTTCGGTTTTAGTTGTGTAAGTAAAGTTTTTAATGACTTTCCATAATTTCTTCTTGTCGTGACCCGCATTTTGAATTTGATTCCTTTCATATTGTCGCTTTAATTTTTTTAACAAATTATTACAATAATTCCGATATCTGTAATAGGTTACTTTATTAATTTCACTGTCTGGGTTTTTATTGAGTTTTCTGTGAAGTTTATCACGATGCTTGATGCAGCGTAAAAGTCCAGGAGTTATCCAAGGTTTCATGGTTTTTTTTACGGCGGGTTAACAAAACAGTGCGTGTATTAAATTCAATAATTTTAGTTTATTCGGTTGATTTATTAACGTCATCCGAGTTGTAAATAGTAGACAAGTCTAGGTTGTCTATTTCATGTGTCACTGACTCATATTGCAGCGTCGTACGTTGTAATTTTGCGTAAGACTTATCGTAGCGCTGTTGCAAACACAACAATAAGGAATTATGATCTGTCAAAGTGGATGTTAGTTTAAAAGTTTTTAAAGGGATGTTAGTCTTGGCTAAAATATGATCTAAGCAGTTACCTTTTCTAGTAGGATGCAAATGAGTGGGTAAGTAACCTAAACAGGCTGTCTGAGTTAAATATTCCGGTGAATTACGATCTATATTTCCGGGTTTTATATCGATGTTTAAATCGCCCATAACAAATACATTCTTAAATGATGTTAGTTGTTCTAAAAGTACACTCAAATATTGTAGAAAGTTGGAAATATTATGATAAGAGGGAGAACGATATAAAGCAACAATAGCGGTGTCATTGTTTATTTTTGCAATTAGACAGTTTGCATCTACTAGGTCAGGTTCGTCAACAGTTACCTTGCTCATATTACTTTGAATGTACAATGTCACACCATCACTTTTTAAAATATTAGTTTTGTTAGTAGTGTATGAGACATATCCAGGTAATTGGGGAATACAAGAAGCAGTGGACAACCAGCACTCAGTCAGTACCATTACGTCAATTTCTACATTGATTTGACTAAGCAACGCTAACATACCATACATAACATAAAAAGAGATCATGCAATATTATGGTACATTAGGAAAATTAATAAAACTAAGATGATATACGTAAAAAATGACTCCGGACCTGACCCTTGAACGAATCCAACGTGCAAGGACTCCTGATGCTATCTAGTAGAGTATTCCATAGCCGCACAGCATGCACAAAATGCATGAAAGTACAGCAAATTCCTTCATCCATTGATCTACAATAAGGTCTAAATTAATCATCTTTTAAGCTGTTGGGAATTTGAAGAATTAGGCATTTATCGAATAAGCCTCCAAACACACTGTGATATTAAAAAATGCGCACCACACGATAAAGAAAATAGTCTTTAAATGGATTAACACTTTCTTACGACGACCAAGAAAAGCTATTAAGAGCACAAGATAACATTAGTACAAGATAACATAAGGCTATACAGATTAACTAGGCAACACGATAGCACTATCGGTTCGCACACACACACGCACACACATACACACACACCCCCACACACACTCACATACACATACACATACACACAACCACTCATACAAACACACACCACACACACACAACCACACATACACACACCCATACACACACACACACACACACACCCCCACACACACACACACACCCCTACACACACCCACACACCCACTCACACACAAACAAAAACATCCAAAAAAGTCCATTCATAATAATTTACTATTATTTTTATCATATTTATTGTTTTCTCTCATTTTCATAGTTCATTTATTACGTATTAAGTTTAGTCAAGTAAGAAACAAGTTCACAAGTTATAAGTCTGACAACTTGTGACAATAGATTGCCTACAAGACAGGCATAGCCTTGGTATATAGAGATCTCTGTAACTAGATTAAATTAGAAGCGTTAGTCGATACAACCTTAGCATGTATAAACTTCATTTGTAATTCTTTGTATGTTATTGTTGTTAAATAAACTTATATTATTTTTATTTATTTTAAATTGCTATGAAACTTGGGCGCAAAACTAACAAACCAAATCAACTTAACTCCACCTGAAAAGAAGAAGACATTAACTATAGGTACATTTTAAAAACTTAGCCCTCACTGATTGATCTTGCTTGTATTATTTTACTTAAAAAAACACAAACAGGCATCGAAAAGCAGGTCATTATCATATCTACCAGATGGTAGGTTCCTGGTACTGGGCCATCTAGATGGGGTACCACCGCAGTGTCACCATGAACCGTCAGCGTTGTCAAAGGACAGAAATGTTTGTCCTATGTCACTCTGTTAAACCTGATATAAGGGGTCAGGGACTTCATCACAAATAGGCATGTGAAAATTATGTGACTATAATTATTTATTATTTCTTATACCTACCCATTTTGAATCATTATTCATCATTTGACAGATTATTCCTACGCTGTCGCATCGTCGATTCTGTATTGCTCGATCGTAACTTGGTGGCGCTGGTGACTTTACGCTGCCGCTGACGTCACAAGGGTCACTCTTGATCGGAACGTGGGAGTCGAAGTGAACGCGAGTGTGCGATCGAGCGTTGTAGAATCACACCCCAGATTAAAATCAGAATGGTTTAAATTTATGCGTTCTGATTGTAGAACAGATTTTAATTTAATCTAATTACTAAATCGTTGCACTTGATAGTGCACAGTACACCCGCACGATTGGTAGTGCACCTTACGCCTGTGTATATAAGCTGCTCAGTATATAAGCTGCTCAGTATCCTGTATCCTGTAAAAAAACCTGTAAGTACTTAAGTTTAAAATTAATTGAAGAATTGAAGAAAAGAATTTAATTGAAGAATAAATGAATGAGGTACCATATCGTGTAGCGGTGAAAGAATACTACCACCCCCTCTCTTTCCTTGGGTGTTAAAAAATGCGACTAACGGACTAAAGACTGCACATACATTCAACAGCATAGAGCGGCGATGGGCTCACCACCTGTTACGCTGAGCACATGTGCAGTCGCTATTTGGTGAAAAGTGGACTACGGTAGAGGACTGCTTTTGCGGTCCTCATATGCCTAGTCTCTGACTAACCCTTCGGGGATAATAGTCGTGATTACAATACAATATGTAAAATGAAAAAAAATTAAGTATATTATTTTGTCACCATGAAAGGTACCTACTTAAAACTAATAGGTAAAGTGTGAACAGATGACAAAATTATATAATTATAGATGAAAAAATGATATAATGAGAGACTTGTCTAAAATATTGTAGTGATTCGGTTTAAAAAGGATAATAAAAAGTGAATAGGTATAAAGACACAATAATTAACTTACTAAACGTCGAGGGCGCTAACGTATGAGTTATAATATCTTTTGTGTTACTCCACACTGAGCGATAACAGCCTGCGTGCAACCTTCAGGCTTATGTAGTTTATTGGAATAATCTCAGGCAAAGTCCGCTATGCTCATAAAGACCCCCATAATGAAGCTTATTAAATGTGCTGTGATTCATGCCAGCAGTTTAATGGTTGTTTAATAAAACAGAAGCATACGGAATACCGTATGTTTATTATTTACGACCTGTCTCGGCAAACTTCGTAACGCCTAACTATCAATGAATCTAGTGTCCATTTTTAAAAATTTACGAAGTTATGAAACTGAACAATAACGTCGAGCTGTCAATTCTAAAGTCAATTCTGTCAATATTTTTTAAATAATCTTCAACTTTTTTCATTGCTTACAATCTCTTTGCCGTCTTCTGTGTCACTTCCTCAATCACTTTATATGGATATTTATTTTTTTTACACTTTTCCCTATTTTTTTTAAACTTTGTCCTAACAATTACGAACACAATAAAAAAGAATTACCCAAATTGGTGAAGCCTTTCTGAAATGATGCGCATACAAACATTTCGGCTATTGATTTATATATATTCAAAAAATGTATCAAAAGTTACAAAAAAGTATTAAACCAAACGTTTTATGCACAAGAAAGTCTAATTGCTTTCTTGTGTACTAGTATAGTCTCTTTTATAGAATGTAGGTACACCTTATGAATATTGTTAGACGATATTTAATTAATTATTTGGTATTCTATAGCAGCATGTTGATACGGTACACACTAATTCTAAAGCAAAAATAGTACTGTAAAGTCTAAATGATAAGGTTGTATTGTCTGTTAACAATCATATTCTGAAAATTTTGTAATTAGAGTAATTAAAATTATTTTGTAATTACTCTAATCTTAAAAGAAGATAAGTCTTATTCCTGCATTATCAATGTTTAAAATGTCTACTACAGCAATACTGTCTACTGTAATAAATCATTTGGTAACACATGTGCCGCGTCTAGTCTTCGATAAAGCAGGCATTAGTGAGGCAGGCGTTAGACTTGTGACCTTAAACACGTCAACATTAAAAAATAAAAACGCTATTGAACGTCTAACAACACGCTTACGCCTCTGCCACAAGCGCGGGCTACTTGTGACGCCTCGGACGGATTTTATGTTCATTGCGCGTTACACTACGGTCCTTTTATGAAAGAATCCTTCCCGTGCTTCGGAAAGCACAGCCATGGCCCCAGACACTCAAGGTTGTCTGGTAAGATGAAAACCCACCAGGCTATCTGGTCAGCAGCGTTTTGGTTAAAAACCCTATCTCCAAAGGTGAGTACGCCTGACTGAGCTCGGCAGTTTCACGTGTATACGATGACAATGACACATGTTTAATTTCCTTCTATGAATGTTTTCGATAGTAGGTATTTAGAAAAATTTATCCCGGAAGTTGAAGACAATTTTGTTATTTTTTCTTTGTAGACAACTTTTTGGCCGAATATGTTTAGTATAAGTAAGTTAATTTGTTATATTATAGGTTATGTATGGCTGTTGTTGTCTCGATAAATAAATAAATAAACAATAATCACCTTATCGGACGGGCGTCTTACAGGCGTTGTTTTTTTCCGCAAATGGTAATCGAACCGCCTCTTTAAATAATATTTATAATTACATTACCATTTACCTTAGAGTAAGTACCTACAGTTTATTCTGTAATGTTAAGGTAAATCTTGAGTTTTTTTTTTCGTAAAAGTAATTAACCCGTAATTTCTGAAAGGCGTTTCTGTTTCAAGGTACTTACAATACTAATTGAGTTTAGAAAGAAAAAGGTTTTCAATGTACTCTCGAAACACGAGGAACATGTAAACAAGATCACACTTTTGGTAAAGAGCGCTTATCAAGTACTAATCAAGGGTCATGACAAAATGTAAAATGATAAAAATGAATATCCGATACTTCAACGTTTCCTTAGAAAAATAATAACAATATTTATCTTTGACTCTGTTGACAGTAGAGCTTTAATTTCCCTTTTCACTGGCAGAATGCTCATGTTCTTTTTATATTACACAATTTCATCATGAAAAGGTAATTGTTGTAAGCGAAGGTATTTACAAACGTCACAAAATTGCCGTCTTATTTTTCGAGAGAATATTAAACGGCGAGACTCTGCTAAACGTTTGTTGTCTGACGTCAACACGGAGCGTTTTTTTATTTTTATTACTGTTTCGGTGCTTAAACATTTGTGTGTTGTATAATTCATGACATCCTATAGTGCTACTGACGCTTCTGCAGGCGAGTGGCAGCTCTTCAATATCAAAGTCAAATTATTTATTCAATATAAACCTTTAGAGGCACTTGTTGACGTCAATACTAATAAAAAAAACAATTAACTAACTTGCAGTTAAGACTTTTTAAAGCGGGCAAGAAACTCAGCAGGCCTTTCTTATTTCTCCCTCTAAGTAACAAAAGTTTCTTACAATAAAATCGTATTACAAATTAGTGATAATAAAATTAAATAGTTTTAAATAGAATACAAGTCATATTAATTGAATGAAACAATAGTAAATTATAGTCTAAAAGTAATAAGAATAAACACCAGTACAGAGTAGACCTTTTTTCACACCTTATTTTCTTCCAACTGTTCTAGCGAGAAATTATTGAATCTGTAAAATTCAAATTGTTTATTCAATGTAAACCTTTACAGGCACTTATTTGTTGGAAATAATAAATAAATGGGTCTTTTTAAACACAAAGCAATGTTTAATAGTAACATACTTTATAAACGTACATCATTTTTTTTTAAATCTTAGAAGGAGGCAAACGAGCAGGCGGGTCACCTGATGAAGAGCAATCACCGCCGCCCATGGACGTCCGCAAAACCAGAGGAGTCGCAGATGCGTTGACGACCTTTAAGAAAGGACTATTCCTAACCCTATAATAAGAATTGTGAGGGAGGGGGGAGGGGAAGGGGCCTCCGGTACTCTCACTGGCCGGACGAAACACAACAGCACCAAATGCCATTATTTCACGCCGGATATTCATGAGAGGGTGGTATTACGCCGGGCGAGCCGGCCCAATGCGTGCTGCAACGCAGCGTGGCTCTACCACTCAGTCAGTGTCACTCATTTAGCACCACCCAGGGGTCACGTGTAGGGTCTCAAGGGTAAACCTACGGACGCGAGTAACTTAAACCCCCAAAAAAAATTTAAAATTGTCTTACGCTTGTCATGTTTGACATCCGTCTGTACGTATAACCTCTCTCTCTGCTGCGGACTGCGACTGCGATGTATTGCTTGTATTTTGTTGTGTAGTAATCCGAATAAAGTCAATTAACTAACAGAGTCTTTCACTTGCTATGGTAATAATCCTTCATTATTAGTCAATACTATAAAAAAAACAATTAACTAACTTGTAGTTATGACTTAATCACTAATCTAATGAAATATAGTCTGTGCCAGACAAACGCGCATTCGATTTATCAATGGCTTGTTCATCAGACTGCCATTGCTTTATCTATGTTAAAGTTTAACATCAGCAAAGAAGAGTACGAGTCTTTTCTAAAGGCAAGTTCTCTTGTTTCAAATGCTAAGTAATTGATAGTAGCTGTCACGCCAGTGCTTTTGTTTGTTTGTCCTTCTTTGCATTAAAATGCAGCAACGGTTCCAGATTATTTGTTGCGTTTGAGGGTCTCAGAGCATAATATAAGGCTAGTTTTATTCTAGGAAAACATCTCATTTAGACTTTAATTTTTTTTATTAACCAACGGGTAAGCGCTTGGCCTTCATCTCACCTGATGGTAAGTGACGATAAGGCCGAAGGCGGAAGCGCGCTACACCCGGAATCCTCAAGCACTGAGGAGCTGCCTATCTTATCTCACACTGTCGGAACACAACAATGCTATAAACATCGTTGTTATGGCGATAGACTTAGATAAGATGGTGGTAGCTAGCCAGGCGGACTTAACAGCCCTACCACCAACCAAACCAAGCACACAAAGATGTGCTCCCCGCTGGGAATCGAACCCGGGACCTCTGGGTCTGAGACCGGTGGCTTAGCCACTAGACCACAGAGGCGGTTAGATATTATAACGCGAGTGAAGTCTCGACTGAAAGCAGCTAGTTCGTATATAAATAAGACTGTATTATAGACTTGCGCTTTCCTAGTCACTTTTATAGACGAACATACAGATACCAAGACCTAAATAATATGTAATTTTATTACACAAGCTATATAAATAAAAATCAATTGCGGTTCACATGTACAACTGTATTCAACTAATGAATGTCTCACATTTGCTGTCTTGTCTTCTCTTCGGCATCCCGTAAGAGTTGCCATGACCGTGGCTCATCAGAATGCTATTAAGGTAATATGCAATCAAATTCCTAATGACGCAATCCAACTAACTCCCCCAGCTAATAACGTGAGTCGTATAAACCGGTATGAAGTTAAATAATTAGCGTGCGAAGGCTCGAGAGGGGTGCTGCAAGGAGGAGGATGGGTGGGGGGGGGGGGGCACCTCGCAGGCTGCTGATTGACAAACTGAGCAGCCGACGTAATTAGTTCACTGAATACACTCGATGCAAACACCTTGTCACACCGTCCCTGCGTCCGGCGGAAGCGCGCAACATGTCTGTCTCCACGACTTCACCGCAAATTCACCCCCGAAAAAGTCAGAATTATTATTTTTAGGGTAAATTCGCTTTTTTTAAAAAAATCGCGACTTTGACACGTGATATCTTCATAACCAGGTGATTTCCAAATATGGCCCAGTACAGAAAAATTCATACAATTATGTAATGAATACATGGCTCATGATATCGTTATGAGTCTTTTTGCAACCCGTCTTATACGAGATCAACTCTCACCGGTTCAAAATAGAACAAGAAATATGAACTTAATATATCAGCCTCCTAGCCATAAAAATATATAAGACAACAATGTTTTTAATAGGTATGCGTATTTTAATTTTTAACGAGCTTCTGACGATGTAAAATTAATTAGTATAAATAAATTTAAAACTGTATTAACAAAATGGCTATGGGTCATTGCTTATTAGCGTCAGTGAATTCTTAAATCACTAAGGGCTAATTTTTCAATCCCTAGATAAAACTTATCCACCTGATAAAGTATGACGCGACCAAAATAAAATGTCACTCCTCAAAAAAGAAAAGACGTGACTTGACAATACATTTTAAAATGGTGGTGTAATACGTTAACAAACGAATAACTTTTATCTGACAATTGAAAAATCGGCCCATGTAATAATTTTTGTCACAATACCTAATTAAGATTATTGCACGCCTGCTTACAATGACTGAATACAATGTACTAAATTTATAAATGTAACATCCTAATTTACTGTATTCTAGCAAATAAATGTATTTTCTTATCTTATCAGCTTATCTTCAGCGTTATTTGTGATGGTTATGGCCTCCCCAAGTGATGTTGTCCATGTGGGAAGGGCCTATGACTGAAGGTCAAAAGATCTGATCTGAGTATCTCTGTTATTTTATTTAAAGGTATGTGTAATCGCCATGAGTGAATGGCGCGCGCTCGCCGCGGTGTCGGCGCCGCCCGGGACGTGTTTGTTGTGCTGGCTGTGCCGCCGCCGCGCCCCGCACGCAGCCGCAACACAAATCGCCCGCTTTGCATACATCCTGGATGCAGCGGCTTCTTCAGGGATAATGTGGATTGTGCGCCATCACTGATTGTGATTACACTGATCATACGGAAATACTGATAGAAAACTGATGTTATATCCTACATTTATATATCATGAATAGGTTTTATCGCTATGTAGGAAGGTCTCCAAAAAGGTGGACCGACTATCTGGAGCGCACAAGTCAAATGTCAGAACAACTAGGTACAATCACAACAAAACTAAAGTTTTTATAAAACAAGAGAAAGTTTCTGTAAATTGAAATAAATGAAAGTTCGTCACGGGGTACCGGAAGTTCACGTGCAATAAATCGCGGGCTAGCCGCTAGTAATTAATATAATTATTTTATCAAACTGCAAGACAACGGGCTTCCTTCCTTCACTCCATGTCTTTTATGTCTGTCATTGCAGTGAGACATTGGGTTGGTATGGCTGGCGTACTCACATTTATTAAGACAGCTGATTTTTACAAGCCATCCTGAATCTTGCAGCATAAGTTCACGTATACCTGCTCAATCATAAAAGCCGAATAAGAATACAAGTACATAATTGCGATGATAATATTACATATTAACAATATAACTTGATTATAGTAACTGTGTAACTTTAATCCAGCCACCAAGTTGTAAACCGTGTGTAAAAGCATGTTTGAGTGGCTCCGAGTAACACCGGCACTCAATAACACATCGCAGTTAAGTGGCGGCACATCATGGCGCTTTGAGTCGCGGCGGGCGGCGCGGCGGGCGGGGCGGGCGGCGGGCAGTTGCCATCCAAACTACGATACAGCGGTATTCCCATCGGCACGCTCGCTACGAGGCCGCGACAAGGTGGTGACGGGTTAGCGAGAGGACTTTTTTTTAATAAACCGGCTGATGGCTAGTTGCTATCGTCTTATCTTAATAGGGCCTGCCGGATCTCCCTCACGCAGCAGCACGTCGACACATTGTTGTCTATTATAACGAGGTCGATTTGTTGTGTTCCGACAGTTCGTGTTGTGTGTTCTCAGTAATTGAGAAATCCGGGTGAAATGCGCTCGACCCGGTCTTATCATCATCACCTAACAACAATTGAGATGAAGGCCAAGTGCTTATCCATTGTTAATTAACATAAAATTGGAAACACACAAATGTTGTTTTGAGCGACAGGATTATTACCATCATACATTACTCACTACTGCTTTCGCATACCCATATGAGTAGAAATTGTAAAAGTTTTAGGATTTTGAGCTGCTTAATCATGTTTCGTCTGCAACATCGAGATTTTAATAAGCCAAGCCACCAATTTCCATCGGTCTGTACCACGGAGCAAAGTCTGTACCCACAGAAACTTACTCAACATCGCTGTCTCTTACCACCTCATTCGCTACCCCATACAACAAATGAATGGCAATCGCGAAGAGATTATAGCAATTGCGAAGGGGCCCGAAGTTCGGCGCTTAGTGCGAACTCCGCCGGAATCAGCGTCTCGGCGCGGTGATGTAGCGGCCGCTCAGCGGGACTTATTGGCGGCGCCTGATCTATTGTTTGTGTGGTGCGGATTGAGGGGCTGTGAGTCAGCCAAATGGCCAAGAAAATATTCGTTTGTGCGTGCGATAGTCTTGTGCGTCGTCAACTTTTTCTGAGGCGTTGTGTTTAGCGCGTCGTTTAGATTGCATAACTTTTTGGTTCTCTTAGCTCTGAAAGATAATCATAGTATGTACTAGTCAAGTAGTATCTAGTCCGCGCTACAATTAATTGGTGTTGCTTAATCTCCACGATTGCCAAACTTGGAAAGCCCGGATGTGATCACCATCACACGAGCGGGCTATGCATAAAAAAACTTGAAACATACTTTGCCTGACATGTGTGACTTGAACTCAGGCCCTGCGGATATCGAGCCTGGTCATTTTCGACTTGGCCACCAGAGTTGAGCTACCGAAATTAAAATATTGGTATTATCTTAGGTTGTTACCTTCTTGTTCGTACCTACGGGCAATAAAGTTTGTAAGTAATTTTTGTACATATAGACTTCTTAAAATGAACGATCATTTAAGTAATTCAGAGAGACATTACTCCATGATCTACAAAGTTCATAAAACTTTATATCGGTCTGTCCTGAAGCGGTTATTGGTCTTTAAACATGCAATGTAAGTTATACAAATAAATAGTTATTTTACGAATGGGTACCCGTAAACATTATTTACAATTCATTGTCTAGACTTCACATTTGAATGTTTAGTGCTTCAACTTTTATGTACACTCCGCAGTAAAAGGTTTTTATGTTCGCGAAATTGTACTGAAGTGAAAGGCGCAGTTGACGGTGGACATGTTATTGGAATTTGATGATGTTCTTATTAAGTATATAACGAATTGAATTTATTTATATAAAACAGACGAAATACGATATATAAATACATACAAGTACATAAGCTTATTACAGTTGAAATTGCCGTTTTACGAATTGAATTTCTTTATATGAAACAAACGAAATACAATATATAAATATATACAAGTACATAGCTTAGTACAGTTGAAATTGCAGTTTTGTAGATCCAGTGGTTCTAAAAACCTACTACTTCTACTACTACTACTACTTGCCAACAAGAATAAACTTTCTTCTTTTCTTATTAAGTAGTCATGTGACGTGTTGACTCTCAAAATCATATATTTATTAATATAGCGCGACGCTGCAATCTGGTCCAAGGCATCAAGAAGGTACTTTGCGGAGCCGTCCCAGAGGTGCGAGCAATACTCCACGCAAGACTGCACTTGTGTCTTGTCTAAAAGACACAGCTGATCAGGCGTGCAGAATCAACGCACCTTGTTCAGGTCACCGAGTTTATATGAGGCTGTTTTAATTACGGATGTAATTCCTTTGGTTCGGATCGCTACGAATTACCATATCAAGCATGTTAATATGCAGGCCTAGAAATGTGGGTGTGTAATGTTTGATATAAATACTTATGATCTAACGTTTATTCAATATAATTTCATTTCATATAACAACTGACTTGATATAATAAACATTTAATATAATTTTAGAATCTATAATTTCATGTGATATAATGTCCATATGATATAATAAACATGTGATATAATAATCTAATGGTATAAAACATTATTCATATAATACTCAGACCCAAAGGGCACCATCCAAGAAAGCAAGCAAGCAGCATGCGAGCAACCATGCAGCATGCTAACAATCATGCAGCATGCAAGCAAGCATGCAGCATGCAAGCAAGCATGCAGCGTGCAAGCAAGCATTCAGAGTGCAAGCAAGCATGCAGCGTGCAAGCAAACATGCAGCAGGCATGGTATCTTTCACAGCTTCGGCGCTGCGGGGCTCTGGCGGTCCCACGCGAGCTTATCGTCGCAGATGGCTTACGCTCACCACCTGCTCCTCAGCTCGCGGGCCGCCTCGCCCCTCCGCGCCTACGCGGGCTTCAATTACACTCTAGCGTAGGGCAGACAAGTCTACGTGGAGCCGGTTTTGCCGCGATTCGTTTCTGTCACTGACTTTTGTGGCACAACCTTACCAAAACACAACGTATTAACTTTAAAAGATTTTTTTTTTAATTAAATTGGGGTTGAAATGCTAATTTTATTTTAAAGTAAAACATATATCAAATGAAGTTGTTTAATAATTATGTTATTATACCAATATAGCTTTATAGAAAAAGTTGTTATAGAATATGAGTATTATATCAAATGACTAGTATACGTAATGGATAAAATGTTTACTAGAAAAAAAAATCAACCAGTCTCAGGAAGCTCGACTGGGTCTAGTAAACATTTTATCCGTTATCTGTATAGCATTGTGAATGCAAAATTTCAATAATAAAGGTAGTATACGTAATGTTGTTATGGAAAGTGTATATAGATCAAGTAAAAATTATATCCAATGAACGTTATGTCCTTTGTAATTAGTTCATAATGTCATTATAAGGAATGATACGCACCCCTACAAATGTACCAGGGTCTCTCTCAGGAGAGAGGAAAGGGGAAGGAATGGCGAGTTTAGCCGTAAAAGCGCACACCTGTGTTTACTTGGCATTGAACTCAATCAGATTGTTGGAGATTGTTTCCCGATTAGATTCTTATTGACTATTAGAACCTTATTAGAACCTAAAGACTTTGTAAAATCCTTCTTCTATGTTGCAAAGCAAGGTAGCAGTCACTGTACACACACTTAAGTTAAGACGTACAATTACAGCGCTTGGTAGTCTCTAGTTCCGTAATAAAGAGATATGGAATGACACACAATGAAACATACAACGTGAAATGTCCTCTAAATTAAGATGAAAGCCTCGCACCGCGAAACGTAGCAAAACTGTAGCGCTGTCCCGCAAAAAATAGCCAATTCCATATAGAGATCGCGCGACCCGTGTCAGCGCGACGGACGACACGGACGGACAGATTAACGTAAGCCGACGGCCGGCCGGACGGCTAAGAGAATATGTACTGGCTATCAAAATATTACAAAAATATGATTTAAATTATATAGAACGTTACAAAGTTTTAAAAGTCTCCATGTAAATAGGAGCTCCAGAGGCGATCGGTTTGCGAACTTGCTAGTTAAGCATCTTCCGCACTGTCGGGTCACAGATGGGTGATCCCATTAATGTCCATCGGCTTATAAATATCTATATATAAGCCGATGAATCGGGACCCGGTTATTGTCGTGAGATGGCAGTCGTTACAATCCACCAACCCGCATTGGGCCAGCGCGGTGGGTTATGGCCCTAATTCCCCATGTGATGTAGTTCATGTGTGAACACCTGTGCCCAGCTGTGGGACGTTTATAGCCTGATGGTAATGATATCATATGGAACGCCGTAATTTTATAAAATACTGCATGTCAGTATAAAGGGAGAGCTGCAGCTACGAGTATATCTGCCGGCATCCGCTGAAAATCATCGTTATTGCTGGCCTGAGTATCAGGCAGGCCATAACATATTATGCTGAGCGGGCGCCTTTTTGGCACATAACCATCATCTTTTTTAATTTTCTCTTTTATTTTATATCACAGTTTTTTTTTATTACATTATGTACTCTTTTCTTTTTTATAATGTAATTGATTATGTGTCAAATAAATAACTTCTTATTCTTTTTCTTATTCTATAACTTAAAATTATAGTGCTGTAACACAACCATCTTAACTTTTTTATGTTAGTCTGATGGTTGACAGCTGCCAATGCCCATGGACGCTCGAGACCTACTGCTTGCTGATCTATGGCTATGTTATTAACTAATGCTAAAACATTTTAAATGTGAACACAAAAATGAAAGACATCGCAGTTATGGCGGCAGAAATAGCTACAAAGGTGGGCAACTACCAATCGAATTCTGGGCAGAATCCCACCGCCAGTAATTTATAGTCAGTAAGTTTAAGTGTATAGACTATAAGTATATAGACTTAAATTTTATCAATTAATTGATATAATGATTTATAGTGTACCTAAGTTTTCAAAGAAATGAAAAATTCGGTTAAGATGAAGCTGCGTTATTTGATGATGTTCATGTAACGCAGCCTATAAACGTCCCACTGCTGGGCACACACCTTCCCACGCGGAAATCAAAACTGCACATGGAGAGATCGACATTTTTTTAGTATTCTACAACGAGTAAGCGCTGGGCCTTCATCTCATCTGATGGTAAATGACGATAAGGCCAAAGGGCGAAGCGCGCGCGCACCCGGAATCCTCAACCACTGATTAACTGGCTATCTTATCTCAAACTGTCAGAACATAACAATGCTTTTAAACATCGTTATTATGGCGACAGACTTAGATAAGATGGTGGTAGCTAGCCAGGCGGACTTAACAGCCCTACCACCAACCAAACCAAGTACACAAAGATGTACCCCCGCTGGGATTCGAACCCGGGACCTCTGGGTCTGAGACCGGTGGCTTAGCCACTAGACCACAGAGGCGGTTGAAACACATAAACACATCTTTGTTTGTGTAAGTATAGGGTGTATTGTACAGCATAATAAAATATCCTATGGTTTTATCAAATAAATATAGTAGATATCACTAACGTTCTCTCTACTATCAAAAACGATGGCTTGCAAAAATATATATCAAAGTAAAATTAATGTAGTTCTAGTCAAAATGTAAATTAAATAGAAATCGAATTGAAAAGCAAAATGTTAATATATTCGGTTATAACGTAGGTAATGCTGCAGCTAAGCGGCTTAGACCACTTGTAAGTGAGTTCGGGGTTCGTACATCTTAGTAACATATTCGAGGCAGTACATTTCTTAGTTTCATTTCAATTCCAATTTTGTTATGCAATAAAAATGCGAAGTCATCATGAAAATATTGTAATAATATTTTGCATTTAAACTTGATTGAAAGTGGAAAATTATACTTACTTATTATACTTATGCAATTTTCTAATTGAATACAAACAAATAATATACAGAAAACGATTGCGGGGATAATATTATTTCATCATCATCATCATCATCAGCCTATAAACGTCCCACTGCTGGGCACAGGCCTCCCACGTGAACAATACCACGTGGGGATATTGGGCCATAACCCACCACGCGGGCCCAGTGCGGGTTGGTGGGTTTTAACGGCTGCCATCTTACGACAACAATCGGGACCAACGGCTTAACGTGCCTTCCGAAGCACGGAGGAGCTCAAGATGTTTTTAAATTTGGTCACCCATCCAGCGACCCGGCATTGCGAAAGTTGCTTAGCGAGCAAGATCACAAGCCGAACGCGCTAGCCGCTGCGCCATCGAGCTCCCCAATATTATTTACTCAAATAAAATTTTAAGCGGACTTCAGTAATTGAGGTTTCTGGGTAAAGTGCGCTTGCACCAGTTGGCCGTATCGTCCCTTACTCACAAACTTTTCTTTTATTTATAAGTTTTTCTTTTAAACCAGTCATACAAAATGGTTATAATATATTTTCCAAGGCAGACACATAGATCACAAACAGGCAGCATTATTTTCCATAACTTAAACCACCGACTAATCTGACACAGTGTTTCTAAGTAGCAAATTCCACCTTTTCTGCAAGCATGCTGAGTTCATTTTTAATTGTACTCGATATTCCGTCAGCCGCTGCAAACTCACTGAACTGTTAACTCGAACGTTGCATCGGTAACAATGAGAATAAACTTTCGTGCCGTGTAAGACACATCGCGGGGCTGAGGGAGCAACTTGCCCGTTAGCAACGCACGTGTCGAGCTTGTGGTGTGTTCAGACAGGATAGGATGCTTATTGGCTGACTTATAAATTCTGTTAAGTATAAACCTTCCTAGTTAAACCGACAATCTGTGATGGTCGCCTGTAGCCGATGTACAACCAGCCAATGGACGTCTTTCAGCCTAAGATGATGATGATAAAAACTTTTATATACCTTTATTATATTTTACTCACGTCAGAGATCTTGCCTTTAGCTGATAGTTTTTGTATTCCAGCAGTTAGAGATAAGATATCCAGTTCCATAATAAATAAGGAACCCGGGTAAAGTGCGCTTTCACCATCTCACCATCTTCGCTTAACATCAGGTGAGATAGTACCACGTACATACTCGTAGCAGAATAAAATAAATACAATTATATGAATTCCAGTAGGGGCGGGCGTGTGAAGCGGGCACGGGCGGCGGCGGCGGCGGCGGGCGGCGCGCGTGCCTGGCGCCCGTAAGTATTGCTTTGACAGAGCCGCGGACGGCGCAGCTGCCTGCCGTGCACCAAATGCATTCCTATGATCGATGCCCTTTTGCGACCGTTCCAATCGCAATGAGCTTGGGAAAAGTGTTTTTATTTATTTATTTTTTAAATATTTACATTTTAACTTAAAATATGACATTAAAATTTTTTCTGTAGCCCTTCAAAATACTTCTCAATAATTTTTTTAAGATTCATAAAAATGACCATGCGCTATTGTTTTTGTGACAATCAAAATACGCGCGAAACCCGCGGCGTGATGTCATCGGATTCCATTCTCTCGCACGGGTGGCGCGACTCGCGCGACTTCGTTTTATTAATATGTCCGTATGAACCAGTGCAGTTGTGCCACATATTACTTAATAATTAATTGTGCAAATAGTTAAGTAATGTAATCGGACTCCCGCCGGGTGCAGGCAGCGAGAGCGGCGGCGAGGGCTATCGGATACGATGACGTCACGTCACGTCAGTCGAGTGCCAGCGAACTAAGCGAGGTAGTAGTGTTTTATGCAATTATTTATGTACAATAACTTTGTAAATACTTCTCGTATCGCAGTGAAATAAAAACTATTGGTTTTAGAATAACGACTTCTATAATGATATAAAGTAAAAATTTACTTTTTTTTCATTTTTTCCAATTCCATTGTAAATGTTGTCTAATTAGTACTTGTCAATATAAGTGTAGTTGAAGTAGTTTTCATCGAGGATGTAAAGTTAAATTAGATGGGTTTGCGCAAAACAGTAGACTATGCGGTTCGAAGGTCCAAAAATAAAAAAATATGTTAATACAAGATACACAAAATGTACAGAATGTTTGAAATTGCAAACAAATTAAAATGTCAAATCAAGGCGAGATTTATTAGAATAAAATACAAGAGATAAATTGTCAACCAGAGAATGACCTTATTCTCTGGTTGACAATTTTTTGTTTGCATAGTTATTCCGTGTTTTGTCTCTTTTACGCTAATTTGAAATAACGTTTATGTGACAGGTACAAAACACGGAATGACTATTCGTAGCTTATTCTTTGTTTATTTGTAAGGCACAGTTACTAATGAAAATTTACAATGCGGATATCGGCTCTCTCGGACGGGGTTGTTCCCAGTTGTCACCAATGGCTTCGTTCCCACTGGTGACAAATGAGAAAAAAAAATCCTATTTATTGCCAGTGGTGACGCATGAACTATTAAAATCCCAGTTGTTGCTACTGGCGAGAGTTGGGTTTTTTTTTCTATTATGACTCGTCATAGTTACTGCATCCTGCCTGATGGTAAGCAGCCGATGCAGTCCAAAATAATGAGAGCGCTCCCCACCGTGGAATAAGCACGATAACGTACGCACCCATTCATGACGGCCTGCATAAATGCCATTTCATGCCCCGCTTAAAAGAGCCGGGACTGTAGGAGCTGTTAAAAACATGCGCCGGCAAAGAATTCCAAAGTCGAATGGTCTTACAGAAGAACGACTTGCCAAATTTTTTGGTACGAGTACTAATAGTCTATACAGTATGATGGTGGTTCCTAAGACCAGCACGTGTAGTCCGGGAGAGGAATGAAGAGGGCGGGTTATTAAAATCGAAATTGTTGCCACTGGTCACAATTAGGATTTAAAAAATCCCAATTGTTGTCAGTGCTGAAATACCATTGTTACCAAAAAATTATGAAGTGCAAAATAAGCTGGACCTTTGCAGTCTTTTATTTTTAAAATACACACATCAAAAGTGTCTAGGGATCAAGCATTTTTATGCGGATTTCTTGAGATTGAGATGTGGCTTTGTAATAAATTTATGATTTTATAAATTTATATGGATCCTTTTTGGTGCATTTCATAATTTGAAACAGGAACTTTCAATCAATTTCTAGTAAAAGATGAAAATCAGCTGTCAATATTTTTCCTATAAAAACATACAACGCATTGAAGACATTATTAGTGCTACTGTTTCCCTACTACTGATTAAAACCAACGTTATTATGGAGCGGCGACGTCATTTAAGCAGGGAAGAAATGCTCAGAGCCGTGGGAATGATAGAAGCTGGTTCCCGGCAACGTACTGTGGCTTTAGCTCTGAATACAAGTCAGAGTGTTATCAGTCGACTTTGGACACGTTACCGAAGCACTGGTACCGTGGCTGAGCGCCATGGAGGACGGTATCGCTGCACCACACGGAGACAAGACCGATACATTCAAATCACAACTCGAAGAGCTCCAACAATAACCGCCATGATGTTAGCCGTGAGGCTTCATCACTCTTCAGGGAACTTAATTAGCGACCAAACAGTCAGAAACCGCTTGCATGAAGTGAACCTTCATTCCCGAAGACCGCTAAGGGTACCACCTATAGCAATGCACAATCGTAGGATTCGATATCAATGGGCTCTTGAACACAGAAATTGGGCAGAAGAACAATGGCGTTTCGTGTGCTTTTCTGATGAGTCTCGTTTTGGTATGAGACCGGATACAAGACGTATACGACACTGGAGAACCCCTGGACGCCAACAGCGATTAAAATCCTGCCAGGAAGTCCATCCTTATAGTGGTGGAACCATCATGGTATGGGCGGGTATTTGGATCGGCGGAAGAACTGAGTTGATGTGGATCAGAGGCAACCTCAACGCTCAAATTTATGCTGAGACGATTGTATCAGACGTCATCGTTCCTCTACAAGTGCAAATCGGCCCCTTATTTCAGTTAATGCATGATAATGCACGACCGCACACCGCAAGAGTTGTAAGAGAGACTCTCGCCGCAGCTAACATCAATGTCATGCCCTGGCCTGCTCAGTCGCCAGACTTGAACCCGATTGAGCATGCATGGGATATGCTACAGAAAAGAGCTCTGCCGAATATGGAGGGTATCCAGTCGCAAGAAGACCTTTTTTTGTTGTTGCAACGAACATGGGCGGCCATTCCACAGCGTGATTTGGATGAACTCATTTTGAGTATGCCAAACCGATGTTCTTGTGTTGTTAGTGTTCGCGGTAGAAACACGGATTATTAATTGTTTAAGTTACCCAATAAAATTTTAAAGAAAACTGTTATTTCAGTCTTTTTTTCGAACTTTAATGTTAGTGGTTCAAATGTCAAAAATCCCTTTATTAGGAAAATGGCAAATTTCTTTATTAATGCAAAGGTGACTTGGTTTATCGTTACTGTAGACAAACGAAAACACTTTATTTGATGAATCCTTAAAGAAAATTTTAATTAATATCAATCAGGAGAAAAGTTATTGCAAAAATATATGTTGATCCCTAGACACTTTTGATGTGTGTACTTTAATATTATTATGTGCATAAACTGTTAATAAAAAAAATGTGTTTTATGTACAATTAGAACTATTAAAAAGTAGGTAGGTATGATAATAATCGGGAATTTTTAATCTTAAGCGTTACCATTGGCCACGATTGCGATCTGATTGTCACCACGGTCGATAACTGGGATTTCATTTTCCCTTTCGTCTCCACGGGCAATAAATGGGATTTTTTCTTATTTGTCACCAGTGGGAACGAAGCCGGTGGTGACACTTGGGAACAACCCATCGGACGCAGGGTTGCGTAAAGTGCGTTACAGTTATTGTTTATTTTATCATTATATTTGCAAAGTGAACACCAATTAATTTATATAGCATAACATAAATCATACGATTAATAAACGTCTAGGTGTAAAATACAGGTCTACAAAATTGCTACAGCAAATATTACAATAATAAAAAAAACATTGTGCTAAGAGAATAATAAAAAGATATATAAAAAGTCTACAAAGCAAGACCGAATGTGTTTTACCGAATGTATACAGTAAAGTTAAGGTTCTAAATAAATATTTCAAGGTTAATGCCTGTCGAATTGTTAACGTTAATCGTATCAATTTAATCGACATAACTATGATTTAATTTTCATGAATAACGTTTGTTACTATCAAAATAACAAAAAAATGGTTTGGGTTCTTGATCTTCAAGATTCTTTTATATAAAAATAAAGAGTCACAAGTCACAAATCAAGATGAAAGAAATGCATCGCTAAATGTTAAGAATTTTAAATTAAAAAGAAATGCGGTCATATGCAGTGCAATTTTTTTGTAACTTCCAAGAAGATTCTATGTAGCATTATAATGCTCCACTACCCTATAAAGAGTGAAGTTCGTCGATACCACTATCGAAGCATGTGAACTGGTAGACAGAAACTTTTCGTATACCAACAACAACAAAATGTTATTCCAAAGAATAGGCTAATAGCAGCGGCGCGCGGCGTAGCTCGCATCGTGCGCCCTCCAACAGCGATGCAACTTTTATTGGAAAACTTCACCCGAATTTACATGTCCCGCACATTATTAAAAACGTTTGTAAAAGCTACGGTTTACTGCCAACAGACACCTTATCGAACCCACTATAGGGGTTAGTTTCGCTAATCTGGAATTGATTTATGAAGGTTGAACGTTTTGAGCTAAGTGTTTGAATTTTAAGAGCGTGCTTTGCTAGTGCACCACTATGTTGATTAACGATGATGCAATTTGAAATTTGTAACATCAACCATTATTATTAGTAAAATCGTCAATAGAATAGAGGCCCTTTTGAGAAAGCTACATATTTAACAAAATACAATAGAATAGTCCTTTATAACAAAAAAACAGAAAAAAACTAATAAAATGTGTTACCATACCTGAAGAAATCTACCTGTATCTTGGTGTAATAATTTCAGTGAAACCAAAAACCCGCCAGCGCCGCTGTTGATTCGTAAAATTTTTTTCTTGACGAATTTGCTACATTGCTACATTTTTGTTATGGCGACAGATTTTATTAAGATGGTGGAAGCTGACCAGGAGAACTCAAACAAATTGCCAACAGTGAAATTCTGTACAACATTGTACCGATATGAATTGAACCTTTAGTTAGATCTTCAACTGAAAGTGTAACTACTGGACCACTGAGGCAACTCCGTCCACCGCATGCAACAGAAAGTTTGAAAAGGCATCCATATCAGTTAGTTAATTTCTCTATGAATTGGGCACTTTACCAGCTCTGCTCCATATTTACCCAATTAGGGAGGTGTTCCCCGTCCAGAAAGTTCCGCACGAACTTGCGACGGCGCGGCGGGCCTGCTTTGAGTTTGCAAAGCTGTTTTGTGGTACGAGTTAAGAGAGATCGATCGAGCGAGCTGGACTTCTAGCGTCATGGTAAATGTGTTAGACAAGCTACATGAAAATTTGAAAACATATCGCAAGAAAATAACAGTAAAAAAAATTGTTTCAAGGTAGAAAAAGAGCGACTATCCTTTCTTTACCTGTTATCTTTGTGTATTATCTTATACATTTTCTAAACAAAGTGTAAAAAAGAACTAATGATTTGATAATTATTAATCGGTTATTGGGAGTGTGGGACAAAGTAGGCAAGGAAAAAAAGGTTTATTTTATCCTATTTTACGGGTAGAGCTATGAGAGCATGTTCATATTCTGCAGAATAATTTTCTACGACAAGCACAGCACATATACAGCAGACTTGCATCAGTAAGTAAGGTACTATTTTTAAACATACAAAAAGCTTAACTCTTATAGCTGGTACCACATGCAGTGATGCTTTCTTCGGCTGCAGACACTTTAAATGCAAGTTGAAGGAAGTTAAATGCGTCTATATCGTAACGCAGTTAACGTCTATACGGTAAAATGTCGGCAATTTAGCTTTCGTCTCAAACTTAGATGCTCCCTACATTTTCAAGCGTTGATGTTTTTCATATTACAGAGAATGTTACTTGCCAATTTAGTTACGAAACATCTCATACAAAAACAAGTTTCAAGGCAACTCACGGCAAGTTAATTAACTTCATAGGGACTTCATGAGAGTCGCCTTTGAGCAAGATTGTATACTTGGCGATATTGTAAGCAATTGTTTTGAGGTAGGGAACTACGAGTATAATAGTACACAATTTCAAATAGTGATTTATTGATTTTACGAGTACACAATCAATGGCAATCTACCTCTTTTCTGAAAACATTTTGATGTATTTACTAACTATAATATGACATCACATGTAGCTATTTAATTTTTTGTTCAAAAGATTGATTCGTGATTATCTTTCAGCGGTAGGCAGGCGTTTGACCAGAAGCGAGACGTTTATACGCTGTTGTTATAGTAAGCTGATGGTTATCATCTCATAACAACATAATGTTATACAGAATTTGTTATAAATAGGCATGTAATAAAATAGGTACTTGTAAGTTTGGGGGTTAAAGTTACTCGCGTCCGTAGGTTTACCTTTGAGATCCTACACGTAACCCCTGGGTGGTGCTAAATGAGTGACACTGACTGAGTGGTAGAGCCACGCTGCATTGCAGCACGCATTGGCCCGGCTCGCCCGGGGTAATACCACCCTCTCACGAATATTCGGCGTGAAATAATGGCACTTGGTGCTGTTGTGTTTTGTCCAGCCAGTGAGAGTTCCGGAGGCCCCTTCCCCCCTTCCCCTCACAACTTCTATTCCTTCCATAACCCTATTCCTTTTTTAAAGGTCGGCAACGCATCTGTGACTCCTCTGGTTTTGCGGGTGTTCATGGGCGGCGGTGATTGCTCTCTATCAGGTGACCCGCCTGCTCGTTTGCCTCCTTCTTACATAAAAAAAGACATTCTGTATTAAACTTCTATAAAAGTTATACAGTATCTACTCTCTTTTTGTACAAAATATTTCATTGGGTGGACGTCCTACTGCTAGAGGGAGACCTCGGCAGGCCCCACTAAGAACAACTCTACTCTTTTTATTACTTGAGTGTTAAAGCATCAAAATCACCGCGCCGCCGTGTAAGACATTAGCGGAGGTTTTACTACAAAATCAATGTTAGAGATTCTCCAAATAGGAACGCCAGCACTCCATCGCTTGGACTACACTCCACCGAAGTAGCAGCTACTTAACCAGAGGCAAGTTTTATTGCAACTAGAGCAAGTCGGCTGCGCGCACGCCCAGCCGCCGCCGCGGCGCGACTGCTTTCAAGCGAACACTTTGTAAGCAAGCACACGAACGACATATTGTCTGAGTAGTAGAGCCACGCGGCGGTGCAGCATGAATTGCGCCCGCTCGCCCGGCGTAATACCACCCTCTCACGGAATACCGGAGTGAAACTATGGTACTCGTTGCTGTTGTGTTTCGTCCGGTGAGTCAAATACCGGAGGCCCATCTCTCTCCTCTCCCCCTCCACTATTCCTACTCCTTCGTCAAGACCGGCAGCGCATATGCAAATCCTCTGGTTTTATAGGTGTCCGTTGGGCGGCGGTTATTACTTCCCTCTGGTGCTCGCTGTCCTATGTTTTACATTAAAAAAATTGACTGATTGTCGGTGTCGTGTTTTGTCCTACTTTTCATCTGATTCAACTGTGATCGAAGGATTCAACACAAATACCTCGCCGAACCGGACAAGAGCTGGACACCTTTCTTTTTAGGACTATTGTAGTATCTTTTTGTGGGACTGTGTTGGAATTATGGAATACATATATAATGTTCCATTATCTGCGACAAAAAACGGACACCGATTGTCTGTCGCGGGCGAGTTCACTTTCGTTTACATTTGCTCACACATTTTGCTCATAGAGTTTTGTCACTTGGATTCTCTCGGTTGTAAATAGCACGTTTTCGCTGATTAATATAACGTACTCTCTTACGTAAACAATACTGCAAATGTACACTGCAATTGCACTCGTGCCGTTGTGTTTCGTCCGGCGTGTGAAAGTACCAGTGCCCTCCCTCCTCCACAATTCCTATTTCTTCCTAAAAGTTGTTACTCCTTCTTCAGGGCCGGCAACGCATCTGCGACTCCGGCAGCGGTGATTCCCCATCAGGTGACCCGACAGCTCGTGCCTTATTTTCACATAAAAATAACTTTACAAACCACTTCATAGTACAAAGTTGAGCGATGATTGAATAAATATTTAATAGCTTTTGTGTTTTTTTAAATTTCTAAAGATAAATAATTATAATCTTGTCTATTTAGCTCTAAACAGCGACTAGCGAAACTTCCGCACAACTTGGGGCTACATTGTTCGTAATTGGCTATCAGATATTGCAGGCGAGTGCTGCAACTTTTAATCGACTTTAACAACAGCCTATAGTTTTCATATTTATTTAGATTTCTTATACATCATGACAATAGTTTAGACTTTGAATGGTGGTATATATTTTAACCGCCTCTGTAGTCTAGTGGTTAGAACCACCGGTCTCAGACTCTGAAATATCGGGTTCGAGTGAACACGGGGCTTGTTTTTAGTCCGCTTGACTAGCTACTATGAACTTAACAGAATAAGTTGCCATAACATCAAATTTGTAACATTGTTGTGTTTGGACAGTTAGAAATAATATTGCCAGTTCCTCCAGTGGTTGAGGAACCAGGGTGAGATGCGTTTCCACCACCGGCCTTAGTATCATCTAATATCAGAGGCCAAGTGCAATAGTAAAAAAATATAAACCTTTGGGCCTCATCGTCACTTTCGAGCTGGTGAGACGAAGGAATAGCAGATCAAGGTTATCTCCCCTTTCACTTAAGTTTATAATTAATTTTATTATACACATAAAAAAGTCATGTGCCAAATATAGTCTAAAGGTCATTGGGCATATTTCACCCAGATCACAAAGGATTGCGTACAAAAACCAAATATCTTTATTATTGAAATTTTGCATTTACTATGCTATATAGATATAAGATAAAATGTTTACTAGAAAAAAAGGTCATGGGTTCGAATCCCATTCAAGCTTCCTGAGACTGGTTGATTTTTTTCAAGTACTAAACATTTTATCCTAAAACCAAATATGTATTAAATTAAAGAACTAAATCGCACTTTTCATTCTATATAATAATTTTGTTTAAAATCTCAAGGAGAAAAAACATATTGAACAATAAATGTTGGTTTTCTTACCGATAATGAAACACGAAAGTATAGTTCTAGTTTAATATGCCATCCTGCGGTGTAAGCTAATAAGCCTACACCGCAGGATGGCATATCAAAATATTGCCACGGTATTCCGTGGAAATAGATAATGATGATTTTTAGATGATTTTACAATCCATATCAAAGATCAAGCAGAATATATTATGTTTTTTATAGAACTTAATTAAAAAGCATAATGTAGGTACCTAGTATTTTTTTTATATCTTTTTTTCCTCAATTCTCTCACCGGTCGCAAGCATCCGACCGACACCATTGTGTCGCAACGACAATTATTTGCATAGCTTGCTTTCTTTCTTTCTTTTTGTTTGTGTACGCCGTGGATCAAATGTCGGAACAAAATGCCCGTAGATTTACTATTTGATTTTGTGTATAAGATATGTTTTTTTTATTATTCTACAGCGGGTAAGCGCTTGGCCTTCATCTCACCTGATGGTAAGTCACGATAAGGCCGAAGGTGGAAGCGCGCTTCACCAAGAATCCTTAACCAACCACTGAGGAACTGGCTATCTTATCTCGAACTGTCGGAACACAACAATGCTATAAACATCGTTGTTATGGCGACATACTTAGATAAGATGGTGGTAGCTAGCCGGACGGACTTAACAGCCCTACCACCAACCAAACTGAGCACACAAACATGTACCCCCCGCTGAGATTCGAACCCGGGACCTCTGGCTCTGAAACCGGTGGCTTAGCCACTAGATCACAGAGGCGGTTAAAATGTTCTGATAATTACAAACACAACGAAAAATAAATTAAAAGCACTTGTAACGGACAAAAAATTGGACACTGGTACTTTACATAACCACAAAACTTAATAAACAGATATAGAATTTACGTCTTTAATAATATTCATTCATCAAAAAAATAATATTGCGCTACTAATCCAAACAAAAATCTCAGCTAAATGCGCTGCAAACGTACAAGATGTGATGCTGACGGCACTTTTTGTACGTGAATAAAAGGGGTCGGTCGGGAAATGTTCAAAGAAATAAATGAAGAGCAGCTAAAAACCCAGCGCGAGTAGGTTATTCCTCTGGCGCGCGGCGGGCGAGCCGGACAGCTGAGGCGGCCAGCTTTGTAATAACATAATCCGGGCGTCTGTCGCGTGACGCGGGTCGCAGCCGAGCCTGCCAGCCTTGCATTCATATTTCCCTTGCCTAATATTCAAATATGTGTATTTTTATTTTACCATAACTCGGACAAGTTTTTAATAAACAAATCTAGAATGGAAACTGCACAGGTGGGACCGTCTGTTTTATTGACGTGCGAGCACGGAGCGGTGCTTGCGATTTTGCAAATTCAGTCACTTTCGCAAAGTACAACAAACAGTGCTCGTTATAGTAAATGTTTGTTTTTTTATTTTTTACCATTTATTACGCGAAAGCTAACTTTAACAAATTAAACCAGGTAGGTAAGAGGATAGATGACCAAATTACAATATTTCGAGCTCCTCCGTGCTTTGATGGGCAGGTCAGATGGCATTTGCGTAAACCTTCCAACCTTCCAAACCTCGAGAAGGTTTGAGCCCAGTGGGACGTTTTACAGAATTTATTTTATCATAATAATTACACAAAATACACGCCATAATAAGTGAAGATAGTCCAGTGATCGTTACTCTGTTAAACTATAAATACAAGGTAAAAATATTTCGCAATTTCCCTAAAACGCACCTTTTTAATTCGACTCAATTAGTCAACTCAAATCTTATGCAAATGGAAGTTAATTACAAAGTTCCTTTGTTAATTTCCGTAAAAGGCTTACTTCTTTTTCTTTTTTTTAATAAATGCAGGAATCAGTGGAGTGTTCGTACTTTGTCGCAGAATCTTAATGAATCTTCACAGATAGGCCTTTCAGGCACTTTAGATTTAGATAATACTGTACAATAAGTACTGCTATTCGCTAAGAAAACTATATTGGGCGTTTAGTAAATAGTAGACAGTTGTTATTGTAGATAACTTTGGTTTTAGGCATTACAAATCATGCCCAGTGTGGTGAGTTATAGCCCAATATCAGATTAATTAAGAAGATTTTTGTTATTTTTCCATTTTCTGGGATTTTTCAAATTATAATCACTCCAATTATCATCATTAAACGAATATTTTCTATGATAACGGCAAACACTCACGGTGTACCTCACTAAAATGGTCGCTTTCGTGCTTATGATATAATAGTGCTGGTTTTATGAACCAATAATAACTTGAAACTGCAGCGTTGAATTTTTTTTACCAGGCAACTTGAAAAGGAAGAAGGAAGAAGGTTAGAGCAGTGACCAAAATGCGCGGGCAAGCGAGTGAAGTTAGCGTGCCGCGGCAGGCACAGCGCAGGCAGACGTTCATAGTTAATAGTTAATAGTTTGTGTATAAATTTGTTTTGTTTCGTACCTACTAGGAATTATTATCCTTAATACGATAATACGGTACTTTAATTTAATTTCAGATTAAATGCAAAACATGACATAAACATATATTTTTTTAAATAAACACTGTATGTTACTTTTCTGTTGAATGTTATAGAATAAAGTAAATATGTATATTTCTCTGTCAAAAAATACCATAAAATTTAATACCTTAAAATATAAATAATAAGTACTAACTTAGCTACCTATACCTACTATAAAAATAAAAATAATCCATTTAAAACTGTACGTCACTTAAGGTAACATAGACCACATATTTTATAAATGATACGGAAAAGGTTTATATACAATTTTCCAGCACTAATTACATAGGTACTTACTATAGTATAAACAGTTGATGAAGATGAATTCAAAAGAACCATTGCAACCGAAATGAATAATAAACATGCATTTTACTGTACTGTTTTACTATATTGCTTATCTTTCAGTTAGTTGCGTTAATGTCTTAAGATTCAATAGTAAAAATCATAATTTATGAATACTTTAAAAACAATAAAAGATCAGGGAAACGTATTGAAAGTGACTTGTATGGAAGCTTTTACAGCGATGAAGATTTTCTACCTGCCAATGAGTTTGCCATTAATGATGAAACGACATTTAAATTTTTTCCCAATAGGCAAAATGTGTTGCAAAGGCATGTTTAAGGACGTGATAACAATATTTTGCATTACCGACATGATTTAATGTCACAGTCACAGCCAGAAGCAAATTTTATTTTACTCCTAGTTCAGTTGCTTAGCACTACCATGAAAATAAACAGTACAAATAGAAAATAAAAATACACTACTAACTAAGACAAAATCGTCCCTAAACAATGCTTGGCAGAGGCCACAGAACCATCAAAAATGTCGAATTCGGTACGAATACAATTGTAACTTGGACACATGCGGTTAAGTGGAGAATGATGTCCAAGTCGAGTCTTAAATAACGGAAGTAAGTAAGTAAGTAAGTAATTCTTTATTTCCAATTTCAAATTTTACAAAAGTAATTTACAAGCCCCCACACTAGGCATCGCCTGGCCTGTAGGGGAAAATAAACGATTTACACATGATTTTGTGACCAAACAGAACAACATCAACATTAAAATTAGAATTAAATAATCTAATTTACATTTTGAGGTGTTGGAAAAAATAATAATAATAATTTTAATGTTTTCTGAGGTTTAAGCGAGCACTACACATTGAAATGAAACACTTTTTACGGATTAACTCGCGTTTAATTTACTATTTACATAGTTTTTATATTATCCTGACGTTTCGAACCCTTTACAGGGTCCGTGTGTAAACTTGAACGCACCCGGTAAAATATAAAAATTATTGACGGTAGGCAAATAACTTCTGACAATGAGACGACCAACACCTCAGTCTCCCTGTGACCACGGACCCTGTAAAGGGTTCGAAACGTCAGGATAATATAAAAACTATGTAAATAGTAAATTAAACGCGAGTTAATCCGTAAAAAGTGTTTCATTTCAATAATTTTAATATAAATAACTAATTTACTTAAGCTACAAAGAAACTTTAATTATAATTAAAATAATTAGTGGGAAGCAAGTGGATGTGAAAGTGTGTGCGTGTGTGTGAGTGTGTGCAAAGTGCAAAGGTCTTGCGATTTTGCACACGACTACTGACTCTAGGAATCGTAAATTGTACAAGTTCCAGAGTCTCTGTGGAATCAATGTGGCCATGAATAATTTGTACAAAAACATGACATCCGACACTTTTCTACGCACGTGCAATAACGGTAGCTTGTAAAAAGAAGCAAAAGACTGATACGAAGGAAGTTTTTTACACATGCCATCCGAAGACGCCAAGTGGTATAAGAATCGCTTCTGAACTTGATCCGATATGTTAGAGTGGACCTGATAACACTTAGGACTAAGGAGTTATAGGTGCGAATAGTTAGCTGTGGGTCTCGCAGTATTTTCATCTGTCGCGTTATGAAACCGGAAAGCTTGGAACCTTTACTAATTATAGAATCCATGTGATATCTAAAACTAAGCGAGCTGTCAATAATTACGCCCAAATCACGAATCTGTGTGACTTCTTCCAAAGCAGAGTTTTGAATGAAGTGGGTCGCGTTAGTTGATTTAAATTTTCTGCATAATTTTATGTGGAAACACTTTTTTAAATTAAGTTTCAGACCGTTATTGTCGCACCAATCGTTGATTATATCCAAGTCAGACTGGAGAGCACTGATATTATTCGGAAAATTAATTGTATTGTATATCTTCAAATCATCAGCATATATTTTAAATTTACATTTTATTTTATAAGATAAGTCGTTAATAAAAATTAGAAAGAATAAAGGACCCAAATGGGATCCTTGCGGTACTCCAGACGGGACCTCTCTAGCTATTGATTTGTAACCGTGTACTGATACTAATTGAGATTTATTTCTAAGATATGACTCGCACCATCTTAAAAGCGACCCATGTATTCCCATACTTTCCAATTTGTGGAGTAAGATATCGTGATTTACAAGGTTAAAAGCTTTCGTGAAATCCGTATATACAGCATGAACTTCACCCCGTCCATCAACAACCTTGCAAAGCTCGTTAACCCTTAACACCACTCGCGGGGGAGTAGGGTCCCCCACCGGTCAGTTAATGGTAAATAGATTTTTGATTTTAAACCTTACGCGTTCGCGGCTTCGTGTATTCTCTTTATCGCCTCAGAGGTCGCCGGGAGCGGGAGTGCACTGGGCTGAAGTTTGTAGTTGACGAGGTACGAGCTGCTGCGGGACCTAGGTCCCCCACGAGTGTAGTTACGTAAGTAAAACTTCTTTACTACATTTTCATGTATTTGTTTCTTTTTTAGATTTTGGAGCACAATGAGTAAAAATTTGACTCCTCAACAAATACAAAGTCTGTTGGATGATCAAATATCCGATGAAAGTGAAAATAACGAGATTTTTCCTGAAATAATAGAGATTTTATAACTTTACTAGGTGGTCTCGACGCCCTGGACCAGAAATGTGAATATACATATTATTTGCTTCAATATTATTTGCCATACGCTGATTGTGCATTGGACACACAAATGATGTGCCGTTACAATTTTTAGGAGGTTATGCTTTAGTGACTTCTCAAGTTCAGGATAGAAGATCTTCAGCAAATCTTTTACGGAAGCTAAAAAAAAACGATAGACACGTTTTTGCTAGAGATTGGTATTGACCTGCCTGAGGACCCGGAGCCGTCAACGGCGTAAGACGTAAGACAACACAGCCAAGTCAAAATAAGAGGCCAAAAAAAGCAAGATGCCATTTGTGCAGACGTCGCAATCACAAGGATAGTAGTAATGCGCCAAGAGTATACTCAAAATACCATAAAATGTATGTCGTGTACATTCCACTGATGTTATAATATGTGCCAAATGTAAAGAGTAGTGTATAAAATATTATCACATAGAAAAAAAGACACTGTCGTATAAAACTGAACAATGTTTCTAAAAATTATTACAGTCTGATATATGTGAACAAAGCTAGTGTGATTTTGCATGTTATTTAAGATATTAAAAATTTTATGATTGTTTTATATTTTGAATTACTTGTCTCAAAGGAAAAAAGATACGTTTGATTTTCAAGCTTATTTTTTCATATTGATTTTAGTACGCAAACTAGACACAAAAAAAAATTCTTAGTTTATAGACACTCTTTTTTATAAGACGCTACAAAAATCACATTATTGTTAAAAATTTAATAAAACTTGTTTTCTTAGATTTGTCATATGTCTTTCATTAATTTTATAAAAATAAATCCCGAAAAAATTTGCTAATTACTTTTTAAATAAAGAATAAGTTCATGGGGGACCTAGATCCCCCACGAGTGTATTTGTGAAGGCTGAAAATGCGAGTGGTGCTAAGGGTTAACGTAGGCCATTAGATGGGAAGCTGTTGACTTCCGAGGCTGAAACCCGTGCTGATTAGTATGTATAAGACATTTGACGTGACTATAGATGTATTTTTGCACAAACTACTCTAGAACTTTACCAGGTGTTGACAAAATCGATATAGAGTAGCGGTGGTAACAAATCAGGCCCGGCTCCCTTGTTGCAATCTAGAGAAGACAGCAGTGACGAAGGTTCCATACAACTCGATTCCCACCGGCTTCCCTTCAGAAGTTTAGAACACAACCATTCTCTACTTGAATTGAGAAATGGCTCAATCAGTAATTAAAAAAGTAAATATATGAAAGAAACATTACAAATTGCCTACACTATGGACATTAAATCAACAAAATTTGCTTTTTAACAACATATTGCTTTAAAATAAGCCGCAGGCGCGATCGGCTTTTAGGCAGTTAAACTTCCATACAAAATAAACGTCATGACGTCACATAAAGGTCAATAAACCCACCCGCATATTTAGCAGCCGGTAAGCCGTCTTTATCCGAGTTACTTGATAGAGACAGTTATACAATTTGCGTACGCGTGAGCGGGACGGAAGATCGTTTTCGGTTTGTGTTCTGTTGACAGATAATTTGACGTAATTGCAATTCATCATTGAATGCATGACTGTGTTTTATTAGTATTTGAATTTATTAGTTAGTTTCACCTATTAGAATGATTAGTATTGTAGTTGGACTTTGTTTATTTGTGTTGTGTGTAGAAAGTAGTTACGAAGACGTACGTTATAATTAGGTATTTGCGGTAAGTAGATATTGTAATAAGTTGAAATTACGTATTTAGAGTAAGTAGATTTGCAAAGTGATCGGTAGAATTGTAAGATGTCGGCATTAATAGCTTTAGATTCTTCCCGGCTTTTATGATAATGTCTTAGCGCACTTTGTTAGAAAGAATAGACGAATAGCTTTAGAGTATAAGTAGTATTATTAGTACTTAGTCGATTAAGTTTTGTTTAATTTACATCATTTCATCATTTCACCACAAACGGCTTTTATCAAAGCCACTTCTATTATGCTTGCAAGACACTGTTTCAATATCTCAGTGCTTACACGTATAGTAAAAGTGGACTGAAGATACATCTGCCTATACAAGACTGAAGCCAGGATGCCAATCACAGATTTTCGGTAAGGACTCAAGACTGCGTGCCCGCGCTCGGAGTAGGTAAGCATTTTTTTTTGCTCCGGCTTACCTCTCTCAATATTTCACGCTTCGCCACTGGAAGACAGGTATTTAAATATTTCTATTTCAGATAAGGCAATGTCGCTGCATGCGGAGGTGTTATTATTATCATGTCGGGAGTTAAGTATTTCCGCATAGACTCCTATTATAAGCTATGTTCGATGTATTACTAGCTACGTAGACAGTCTGAAAATACCGCGAAAACAAATTACAAATTTTCTGGCCTCCAATGGCCGTTTCATTGTTAAGAGTCACTTCGTTTGGAATAGACACCCTGTTTTACTTTCTGTTCCCAACGAACTGTTCCCAATATCACGCAAGTGATCTCTGGCATGTTCCCTAAATCGAGAGTAACACTCCTTAATCAAATGCATCACAGCGCTTTCTCAGCATAGCGTAAGTGAGTCCGTCCATTGGGTTATTGTATTTTTTAAACCTTGAATGGTACTTTCCTTTTTCCTTTAAAGCCTTTATAAGTGGTTTGCTGTACCATACAGGGTATTTATTATCGTGTTGCATGCTACAAGGCGTAAACCTACGAATAATAGGCATAACAGTAGTATAAAATTTATCAACCATATCATTTAGATCTTTGACTTTATTCCAAATGTGATTCCAATCAAGGATAGCTAATTCGTCATTAACGCCATTATAGTTACAAGCTGTAAAATTAAGTACTTTGCTTCTTTTTATCTTCATCATTTTGTTTACAGTTGTAAAAGAGTCTTTAATTAGTAAAGGGGGGTGATGCGAATCCGTTTTCTCTAATAATATGTCACTGGCAGCGCTAACAGTTAAATTGTCTGGTTCATTAAAAAACACAAGGTCTAACATTTTCCCCCTATCGTTTCTAATGGAATCGCATTGAAAAAGGTTGTTAAAAGACAATGTGTCAATCAGCTGGTTCTCTAGACTTCCATCACTCGTGTCGGGAGTTAAGTAATTAGCAGTACCTTCATGTTTGTTCCAGTTAAATCGAGACATATTGAAATCGCCTAGTACCAGTATTGACGAGGAGGAACTTATGCTGTTTTGAACATTACGAGATATGTTGTTTAGTAACTGATCAAGATAATCAAGCTTCAGCGGCGGAGAAACGTATACCAAGCAAATATGTAAATCAGATCCACGGCCGCATTTGAGAGTAAGCCACATTTCTTCACCCGACGATACCCAATTTATTTGTCTAAGTGGCTTATATTTTTTAAGAACTGCCAATAAGACGCCGCCACCGTCTTTTTTAGTTTTGTGGAGAGAAGTTGTGTGTCGATCTCTACGAAAAATAAGATACCCGTCATCGAATAGCTCGCGATCGAAAACGGTGTCATTCAACCAAGACTCGGTCATCGCTATCACATCATAATTATTACTTAAAGTAGTTATGTATAGATCCTCGGTTTTGGTTCTTAGGCCTCTAACATTTTGGTAATAAATTTGAATATCCACTATTAATAATTTATTATGCATAGATGGATAAATTTACTTAACACTCTAAAATATTACAATGTTTTATAAACTCAATATTTTTTACAAGTTTGGCAGAGTCATTCTCGTTTTTACGAATAAATATGCGCCCGTTTCTAACCCACACAAAAGCATAGTCTTTGTCTTTGGCGAACGCACGCGTTGCTGCATGAAGTTGCTTGTTGGAGGGCGACAGATGCTCCGAGACGTTGATTACCTGCTGACTAGAAGCTATACCGAGGTGGGAAGCATTTAGCTTATCATGTTTACTATGTTTGTTAAACACTTTCACTGTAGCCAACACTTGGTCACGGATTAGTGTATTGGATAGCTTCACAACAATGTTTCTGGGGCGACTGGACTCCGAATTCTGCTTGGCCACTCGATGAAAAGATATGATTTCAGTATTAGGAACCTTACATGAGACAATTTTCAGCAGCTGTTGAATTAGGATGAGCAGATTTTCGTTCTTAAATTCTGGCACGGATTGTATTTCAATGTTACATTCCCTATACTACTGCTCCATCTGAGTTAGTTTGATGCTCATTTCAGCCACTTGAGAGTTGAGAATATTATTGTCTTTAATCAAATGTGTTAAGGTGTCGTTTGTTTCCTTATTCAATTTGACCTGGTCATCATGGCATCCAGACAAAAATTGCACAGATCCTATCGCCTCATCTAAGTCTGAACGAATAGAAGTAATCTTGGCTCCGAGGTCGGCCACCTCCGTCCTCACTGTTGCCAAAATACCATTAGTTTTTTCAAGATTAACTTTCTGTGACTCAAACTGCTTGTTCATATCCGTCCTCAGTCGCCGTATCTGTTCTAAAGTCACACTATTAATCTCTTGCGCAGGAGGTCCGGAGGAGGAGGTAAGCGTTCCCATTGCATTTCCTGGACGTGCTGGAGAGCTGTCATCATTCCTTCGTTTAGTAACATTGTTACAAGACGGGCACTTCAATTTAGCCAGCTGTTTCGAGTTCATTTCCGAGATGTTAACTTGATCTATGCTTAGATATGTTAAGCAATATTTTGTATTACAAGTGTTGCATTTTAAATGATTGTTGTCCAACAGTTGCTTCTCACAGCCCACGCAACTCATCTTGCAAACAGAAAAAAAATAAAAAGTTACAATTACACAGGTCAACCGCGAACTTTTCAACTTTCCAACAATATCGCTTTCTTAGTTGCGTAAATCGGAACGTTTTGACGTTGATTTTCAAAACCCGTCTGACTGTCACTGTCAGTCTGTCACTAATATCAATTGATTTTGACGGTTGGACAGATGATGACTCACCAACGATTTCACAAATAAGTTCGAATTTCACTGCTTGATTTCCATTTAGTGCACTTATTGTTTCCGCGTGAAAACAATTATTGGCCAAAAAATCACTGTTTGTGTTTACGTTTATGCGGTTTGTTTACACTTTTCACTACAAGTTAGACTTATCTTCGACTGAATAACGCGGAGGCTAGGTACTGTGGAACTCGTAAAGGTTGGGGGGCGTTTGTTATTAATAACAACAACCTTTATTTAGTCTACGAGTTCATTTATTGTATACTTTTATATACATTTACAATTACATATTTACAATATAAAAATAACATGGTCAAGTCTACCCATGTTGGCACTTCAGATCGTTCTCCTCTAATCCCCGGTTTGACATCTTGTCATTTCAAATTATGTTTTTAATAAATTACTATAAAGTAAAACCAGCCAGCGCCCTAACATGGTATAAACTCTACATTCCTCCCGACCTGGGGAAAAAAAAATTTTTTTTTAAACAAAAAATTTTTTTTTTCAACTTTTTTTTACATTTCTACCCATTTCTAAACATTTCTAAACATCCTAGCGGAAACGGGAAAAAAAATACATACAAGAATGATTCAACCTAAACCCGACTTGGATTTATCTATTCGAAGAATTAAACTTCGAAGAACTTGGCACATATAAACCCGTCAAAACTATATACCTATTTCGAATCATCCTCCAAATCACTAACTAACACGACTCATAAACATCACCCTTAACAAAAATTACATAACTAACATTATCAATCTGCATGTTAAAATATTTCATGTTAATGCAGAGAAAAATTCAAACTCTCTAAGGGTGTGATAGTCGTTCTTAAATTTAGGCTTCATAACAAGACTCAAAGCAGATACTATCAACTTATCAATAGGAAAAAATATTCTACACCATTATATTTAAAACTCTCAAGAATTCAAGAGGCTCAAGTACAAGGTAAGAAATAGAATCCCCAAAAACATGTCAAATATCCCACGTTATGACTTGATACTCAACAATACAATATTCCCTCATAATCTATAGAATTAGGGAATTATTGTTAAACTTTAAGGCAAAAGATAATCCCTCTATTTCCAATCCATTACTGAGGTAGAACTTCTTCTAAGTAATTCCGAATGCTTATGAGAATAGTCACTCTATTCTACACCAGAAATTGCTTATCGTGAGAAAAATTTATTAACTCACTACAAACTATTAAAATAAAAAACTATTAATTAACCCTATACTACTACTATTCCACTACTCCTATAAATCAAATAACCTACAACATCATACTCCTCCATACTACTAACTCCTTAACCCTTCATAAACTAATGCTCTAAATACTCAGCCCTATAACTGCATACTACTCGTACATACTGCTAACTCCTAAACCTTCACCAACTATGCTGTAAATACTCAATCCTTTAACCCTCAGTAATAATAACACACCATTTACAAACCAGATACTAACCCTATATCTCATCATTTATGTGTGTGAAACCCAAATCAGGAATCCATGACAAATAGCTTATTGCCTAATCATGTTACACCAAATAATAGAATTAGTTGACTAGATCTACCAATCTATTTCTACTTAACCCTTACATCTCATTACCTTCCTCAAATATTTACTTTACCAGCATTCAACATTACATATACGTTAATAAACCAATCTCACGTTTTTTAACAATATTTCCTTTCTAATTATATCAAACTACTACTTATTATTTGTATTTGGGCCTCTTTTTCAAACATCAATTGCTCCTAAAATACGTTTTTCTCACTTCCCTCGTACATATGAAAACATTAAGACACAAAATAACAATGACAACATATAACTTAAAATTAACCTACTAAAGCCTTCCCTTTATACACAAACTTATTATATTTTACAAACATACATACACAACAATGTCTACAAACACACATCATCGTGACATGAAATGCTTTGGGCGATTTGTATGAAAAACGAACTTTACAAGCCACCAACATTAGACCCCCTATCGCTCAATGATTCTATATGCCATTGATAAAGACGTGCTAGTTTCGTACATCTGCCAATAACTCGCCTTGGAACATAATAAAACTAAATCATTGACGTTAAAGAATACCGGTCTAATTCTTACGTAGTGCCTTCGTAAATAATCTACTCATACAACCTACCTGTTCTATAGAATTTTCGTTTTAGGATAACCCGTTCCTAAATCTACATTAGTTACAAAACGTTTTTCCTCCACCGGCAAGGAAAACTCACCACTATTTGGTGCCTTCAAAAAATATACGTAATCATTGTTACGCAATTTCTGAAAATCAATAAAGTCAACAATTGATTGATGCCTGTCACTTGTTGACACATCAATGTTTTTCTTTTCCGCGCCCGGCTCGGAACTTTCTAAAACAATTGCCTGATATAGAACATTCGATGACCTATCTGACTTTTGTTCTAACTTCAAACTTTCTAAACCAATTGTTTGACATGGAACATTCGATGACTTACCTAACTTTTGTCTAACAAGCGAACTTGATTTTTCCGAATCCTGTCTTGCAACAATAGCGGCTTTACCTATTTCGCTCGACACATTTGGCTGAACTAAATGAATATCTCCTAACTTTTGACTAGCAATCGAACTCGATCTTTGCGAATCCTGTCTTGCAACAAAAGCGGATTCATCTTTTTGGCTCAACACATTTTGCTGAACAGAATGAATATTTCCTAACTTTTGTCTAACAAGCGAACATCTTTCAGAGTCCTGTCTTGCAACAAAAGCGGATTCATCTTTTTGGCCCATCACATTTGGTTGAACAAAATGAATTTTTCCTTGGGAAAAAGACACACAATTGTTATAAAAATCAATACACATTTTATTCTTTATTAAAAAATCCTGACCTAATACTACACTACATTTTAAGTCAGCTACAATTACAAATTCTTGTTTAAATAAAAAATCGCTCAAAGAAAACATTATATCGCATTTTCCAACTACTTTTAACCTACTACCATTACTCGCACTAATACATCTATTTTCTACATCTCTACATTTTACTCCTATCTCATCCGCGGCAACTTGACTGATGCAGGAAACCGTGGCACCTGTGTCCACAAGAGCTACAGAATTAATCTCATTTGTAGAAAATACTAATAATGGCAATAACGCAGAAGAAGGTCTAACCTGTTGACTCGCTTCATCCATCGCTTCCCATTTCACGTCAGATGTGTGCGCTTGCAAAAGACCAGACGACATCTTAAAAACATCACCGTCGCGACAATTGGCCTTCTTTATTGTCGGCGCGGTTGAAAACCCGGCTGCGACTGCGTTTTCCTAAAATGAGAACGTAAATTACAGCTATTTGAAGGTGCAGGTCCTGGTACAACGCGGCATTCATCTTGCACTTTCGTCGTCATTGGCGGACCAAATGAAGTGGGCGTACTACGATCACCTCCCCCATCAACAAACTTATGAACGAACGCAGCAGGATTCTGCGCTAAGTTCATCTGCTCTTCACGTGCTTGTGGATACACCTTCTCTAATTGCAAAATAACCTCCCTGAGTTCTCTTTTACACGCATAGTGAGAATATTCTAGTTTATTCTTGAAGTAAGGCTTTAATCCCTTCAAAAATTGCGTAATGAACGTGGAATCCTTGGTTATATTTGCTTTGCTAGCCAACTCCGATAAATTATAGAAATGCTCAATCAGGCCTTTCTGGTCCTGCTTGGCATTATAAAATAATTCGGAGTAATTACACACTTCAAATTCTTCCCTCATTTAATCCACCACTTCTTCAAAGCTTTTACATGTAGCTTTTATTGATCGAAAGTAGAAAAGTGCTGATCCTCTTAAAAATGCTGGCAACAACAACAATAGTTCCTCAAAGCTAGTGCACTTCTTATATACTGCTACTGCTTGGAACTGCTCCAGAAACTCTTCCACCGACTCATCAAAATGACCCGTAAAACAAGTGACTACGTGATCCATTTTGCTTTAAAAAAAAATTTCCTCTTCTTTCAGGTATAGATTATCTTAATTTCTTTTCTATTCTTCATTCTTCAACACTTAGCCTATTCACCATTCTTTTCAGTGCTTTCGTGCCACCTGAAAAACGGAAACTTTTCGCGCACGGCCGGCTTTTGGCGCCTCCACCATTGTGGAACTCGTAAAGGTTGGGGGGCGTTTGTTATTAATAACAACAACCTTTATTTAGTCTACGAGTTCATTTATTGTATACTTTTATATACATTTACAATTACATATTTACAATATAAAAATAACATGGTCAAGTCTACCCATGTTGGCACTTCAGATCGTTCTCCTCTAATCCCCGGTTTGACATCTTGTCATTTCAAATTATGTTTTTAATAAATTACTATAAAGTAAAACCAGCCAGCGCCCTAACATGGTATAAACTCTACAGTACTTTACTTTTTGACAACAGAAACATAAATGGTACTTTTTACAGAAATGAGAGTAATTTATGTTATCCTAAATCGAATAGACATTAAACATGAGTTACACGAACGTGTTCTAGACAAAGATTATAATAGTGGAAATATTGCTGGTAATGAATATTCAGTAACATCACAATCTGGTAAAAAATATATAAATTCTATTTCGTACATGCAGATAGAACTTTACGTCAATAAAACAGATTTAGTGAAAATGAAGACTATTTTTTTGAAAACGATAATTTGAAAGAGATGAGTATCGTTATGACAAAGATTTTCTTAACTACCCAGAAACAAATAATGCCCCTGGAAGTTTATCTAGCAAAAGTAGTATTTCACAAAATAGTGTTGAAGATTACCAAAATAAACCTTTTCCCAACGTTAAAAAGATAAGTCAATCATTTGCTTCCATTAAACCGGCAGTCAAAAACAAAAGAAACTTACGGAGTGGTAGTACTACAAAATCAAGGTACAAAAGACATAGATATATGTTATTATTAAATTGTCAATTAATTAGTACATTTCAGTCAAGCATTATAAAAATTTGTAGTTGTGGTGACTATTAGGGACATGTACGACAATGTTTCAAAAAAAATTACCTATTATCACTAAAGTATTGTGTTTACCCATTTTTCGTGAATAATAGATACGATAATTGAGTGAAATGGTTTATATCTTAATATTATGATTTTTTGAGCTACTACAGAAAAAATACCGAATACTAAAAGTACATCAAGTAGGTACCTATATCGATGGCTCATAAGTAAATAATCGTATGTGCAAAAAGGTAATTTTACACCAGAGCATTTTAAAGACATTTTCATTCATAATTACTTTAATTTTAGTGCTATAACTTTGAAATTTACATGTTGTGTACATATCGAATGGCGCCTCAGTATGTTTCTAAAAGAAAATCTGAAATTGGTTTAGTTTTCGAAATAATGTTGTTACAATTATTTACATCGGTAGTTAAATATTTTTAAATTCTTAAGTGGCACTTACGATAACTTACGTTGAAATATATCGTATATTTGGCATACGATTGTTTACGTTGATATTTTGTTACTCTATTTGCACTCAAGTAGCACACACCATTTTTAACTATGTAAATAATTTATAGTTAATGTAGTATCTCATGGTTAGTAACCTATAAAGTAGTTTTTTTAGAATGTTATAGTAGAATAAATTGTTTAAATGTGTTATTATTACCAAGTATTTCTACTTTATATGGTCGATTAACACGAAACTTACCATATCAATAATATAATAAGATTAAATATTAGTTTATGTACATAGTAAAAAAACTACGAAATATAATTTATATTTTTATTAAATTAATGAACATTATAAAAAGTTATAAAGCCAATTAATTATTAATAGCAATAAAATTAGGTTAGAGCGATTTAAATAAAAATTAAATTAGGGCAATAACTTACCAGCATAATTTTTATAATTAATTACCTTTAACAAAAATATTAAAGAAGTTCAAAGAATATTACAAAATATTATAATTACTAGCACACTAAATAACCAATTTTGTACATACCTACATAATTATGGTATGCACTTTAATAAGAAATCAACAATAGGAACAGCAGGTAAGTAAGTATATGATTTAAACTATTAAAGAAACTAAATGAACAAAACTATCTTATATTATACAGTCTTTTTATAGAGATTGCGTTGATGAACACTTAAAGCACCATGGCAGACACCGGTGACCGACAAAGAATTAAACTTTATTGTGTTTGGTTGTGTGGCAGTTAATGTGTTAACTAACATACATACCAAATCACGACCGCTTCCTGGAGGGGTAGGCAGAGATCACAGTTTTCCATTTGCTACGACCCTGATAAACATCTTTTGCTTCACTTACTCTCTTAATGTTTTTCATTTACATGCTCGTCAGTTTAGGGTACTCTTGACCTGACCTTTAACGAGAACGTTACCGCTAAAGTCTTCCCCTTCTAACTATCCCATTCTCTCTCGCCTCATGCACCTCATTTGTAATTTCTTTTTATCCATCCTCTCTACATAACCAAACCATCTTACTGACTTTCATGTTTCTTCTGCCACACCTAAATTCACTTCCGTACATATTAATGTCGGCACAAAGACTCCTCCATGCATAGCCAGTCATTTTTTTGGGATACTTTCCGGCTGCTCTTAAAGGCGTTAAGTGCCCCATTTACTATACTCCCAGTATTCACTCACTTTTTAATATATTTATCATGCTTTACATGCCTAGTAAACATCGTGCCCAGGTACAACAACTCTTTCAATTGCTCCACTTCTTCTTCTTTAATCAATATCACACTCTGTTGAATACTCGTCTCTATTAAGCACCATAACTTTCGTCTTATTTACATTCCTTTTCATCCCTTCACTAATTTTAATTCATTCATTTTCCTTTTACAGATCTTTGCATACTAGTTACCATCTGCTGTAAGTCCATCGCTGACGATGCAAGTAGTACCTGGCCATCTGCATAGAGAAGACATTAGACAAGCAACTCGTTCATTCTTAATCCACTTTCATCATCTTTCAGATTTTGCAAACAACTGTCTATGTATAGATTTAACAGCCACGGGAAGGTGACAAAACACATCTCTGTTTAACACCCTTTTTGATGAACTCGGCTTTCGACCACTCAGTGTACGATCTGTGGAATATAAGATGATTACTGTGATTACTTCGATAATCAGTGCCTAAAACACCTGGCTCTTTCAGATCAATTTCCTTATAATATTACCTTTGTCGTCTCTATTTTTTTTTAGTTTCAGATCTGGGGGACACAGTGTCAACAGAAAAGGTTGACGGTGCAATAGCTTGCGTGTTGAATAGCCGGAAAAATCCGACTGATAATCATGGTTTAGGTTACCTACTAACAAAGTGCGGGCAAAAATCATTTATGCGATCCAGAAATGATTTTAGAACGTACTTAATAAAGTAAAGTAAAGTAGAATTAGTACACTGTCACAGAACCCTAAAAGCTTAAGTACCTATGATTAAGACTAAATTGTTTCTTTTATTTTCATGTAAGTTTTAAGTTCAAGTGTTACAATTGAAATTGACCATTATTAAAAGTCGACAATAGTGGTGGTGTTTCGGAAAAACTGTTTCCTATAAGTTCAGAATGGCCAGAAATTTTTACAAAATCAGTCCCAGATGGTAGAGGCGACATTTAAATAAAAAAATATATCTTAAGATATCACTTTTTCACGTAATTGCAACGTAAACTATCTTATTTTGTAGATACAATGGGCCATTTCACATGGTAAATAATTGTATGTGACAAATCCGATATTAGACACACTGTCAATTACAACGTAATTAATCGTATGTGGTACAAGCGATTAAACATGGAATTTTCTTTACGACGTAAAAAATCGTAAGTGTTACATACGATAGTTTTTTAATACAATTAACAACGTACACAATCGTATCTGTCACATACCATATTTTTAAGTAAAAATATAGAAAAAAACAGGATAAAGCGTTAATCTTATTTAAATTAAAGTAAACTATTAAAATTACTTACTTACCAATCTGTTTTCTATGTCATTTTCAATTATAGCATACAGGTTTTCTTCTGGGGATAATAGTTCAAAAACATCGATTTCTTTCTGTGTCGAAGCACATGATTGTTTGTGCGCGTAAGTAAAAAAGTAAAAAAAACTTATAAAGTAATACCAACAAAACCAAAATATTCCCAACAAAAATAAAACGAACGGACGCGCGCGCCTTGACCGCGTATATCCTCGCAACAGTCAGATACAACAATTTACGCGGCATGATATATAATTACTTACTATTATTTACGTAAAAAAAAATCCGTGTTTTTAAGATTTTTAACTTTTTGTTTTTGGAATTGATAGCAACTAATTACTTAATTTCAAATAGCTTTAAACATGAAAATGCCCAAAATGTTGGATACGATAGTTTACGTAGGAGCCATCGATATGGTTTGAGGAGAATAAACCAGACAATCCGAAATTGCCAGATGAAGTCAAACTTTGCAACCCGCATTCAAAGTGTAGATTTATTTTAGATGAAGATAGAATAAATTAAAGTGACTTAAAAAAATATCTGCACTGAAAAAATATATCTCAAAAGTAATGATTTATGTTTATTGTTTTTTTATTGTGTTATTGTGCAGATTACAAATTATTAAATGCTGTTTTTGGTGGAAATGTTTTAACTGTTGCTAAAAATAAAATAAATTACATGCATCGTCTGTCATCAACGCTTAGTATGTTTTGTGGGACAATGTTATCAGTTGTATGTGTCAAGATTGGTAACCTATCATAAATTCGAAACTTTCCTGTACGAATTTAAATTGTTCGAAAACGGTATGACGAAGTTTTAAATACCAGATCGTTGCTTTTACATAATTTTGTTAATCCATAAACTTATCATACATCATTTTCCAGAAAAACTATTAGCCGATTATCAAAACTACTTTTTTTCTTTTGGAAGATGTTTTGTTTACAATAAATTTAATATCTAGAAGTATTAAAATTCGAAGTAACTTTTCCTCTAAAATGTCATACTCATACCCAGTTTTTTTTTTTTGTTTTTCATATATTCATATTAATAGATGAATAATCTTAAATGTCTTAAAAAGTTAATACTTTATATTTCCGGTAAGATTGTGTTTCAAAAGTCAGTGACAGAAACGAATCGCGGCAAAACCGACTCCACGTAGTCTTGTCTGCCCTACGCTAGAGTGTAATTCAAGCCCGCGTAGGCGCGGAGGGGCGAGGCGGCCCGCGAGCTAAGGAGTAGGTGGGTTTAACGCCCGCCGCCGCGGCTGAGGCTGGCCGGCGGAGCCGGCCAGCAAGCCGAAGCTGCGATGGTGAGCGTAAGCCATCTGCGACGATTAGCTCGCGTGGGACCGCCGGAGCCTCGCAGCGCCGGCGCCGTGACAAAAACCATGCCTGCTGCATGCTTGGTTGCATGCTGCATGCTTGGTTGCATGCTGCATGCTTGGTTGCTTGTTTGCATGCTGCATGCTTGCTTGCGTGCTGCATACTTGCTTGCATGCTGCATGCTTGCTTGCATGCTGCATGCTTGCTTGCATGCTGCATGCTTGCATGCATGCCGCAGCTTGCTTGCAAGCTATAAGCTTGCTTGCTTACATGCTGCATGCTTGTTTGCATGCTGCATGCTTGCTTGCGTGGTGCATGCTTGCTTCCATGCTGCATGCTTGTTTGCATGCTTAAACGTTACTACGATTACAAGTTGTTCGATGATATTATGGATTTCAATTATTTGAAATGTTGTATTTTAATAATATTGGAAACGTGTTTCTGGTAAATGAATCGTCTAGCATTAATAGCTTCGGCCAAACGTTGAGTGGGATTTCAAAATATAGAGATTTTGAAAAAATTAACAATCGATAATCGGTATTTCAAAACTTTGTAAATTGTGTTTTCGGTAAAAAGAAAATTATGGAAAACAAAAAATTACAAAACGTTTTCAGCCAAATAAAATTCGTAAAGGCAAATTTCGAATTTATGATAAGTAACCGTCATGATTTTATTCAAAAAATAATAAAAGTAACAATAATACATACATATATAAGCTCACGCCTGTTTCCCATTATGGCAGGCAGAGACTATGATCACCATCTGCTACGGTCTTTACATACTTTTAATGAAACAAAAACATTAAAATTAAATATTATGAACTGAAGACTACACACTAGCTAGATACAAGGTGCTCGCTAGTATGCAGATTGAGAACACGTACCAAAATGTAACATCTGAAATTACCGTAAGCTGGTTTAACTTTGATTTGGTTGCATTTTGGTTTTATAGTATTGTGATGGCTTGTATGAATAATTGACACTAAGTTGGTGTCTTTGTGAGTCAATACATAATAGCTAAATATCCAAAACTTCTTGCAAATTATGGAGGTTAAGCCAAAATGTTAATGATAACAAAGTTCCACGCTTAGTTTAACAGTAGGTAGCTTAAGTTTGTAACATCAAGAGGCAAAATTAGCCACCAGGCTGCATCTGAAACAATGCTACGGGCCTTTTATACTCAGGGCTCATTATGTTAGTGGACTGTTGTCCCTTGCCGAAGCACATTATCGGCGTTGTATCTAGTGTATCCGAGTTGCTTTCATCCTGCTTGCTCCCTGTTATTACGTCGGCCGTCGGAGCCTTGACAAGGGTAAATCCCCTTTCTTCATATTCCGGCGCACGTCCCGAACGCCCTCGGTTTTTATGTCTGTCCGTCCGAATAAATATTATATAGCCGAAGGTGGACAATGTTTACAGTTTCGCCGAAAATATTATATACGAAGCGATTTGTATCCTAACGTAAGGTGACTGCGGGTGTGTCACACCCGTATCCGTCTTACTTAATAAAGTATCTTGTTTTATGCTAGCTCTTTTTGTAACATCTGGCACGTTTGTGTTGCGTTACTGTTTTTTTGTTTCTGATAATATTATCGTTAAACCACTCAAAATGTTTCTACGTAAGAATAACACGCAAAGGTAAAATTTAAATGACCATGAACACCGTGGACCTCGTTGCGTTACTTTATCAAGTGACCTGCTGTGTTATTTGATTTAAATCAAACAATTATTATAAAATACGCAAATATTATATTTAGAATACACATAGAATTATTTTATAATAAAAGCATTATTTATCTATCGGATACCGATTTTTATAAATGGGAATCATTCTTGACGATAATTTTCTTTGCATTTAGCTCAAACTTTTAGCTGGAAAAATTAATCATGAAAACAAAAGAGATTGATGACTAGCCAAAAAACCATTTCAGCTTACGATACAGCTATTAGGGAAGCAATCTATCATACAAGTTAAAAGTGGCCTCTAGTTAAAAGCTTGCGTTTGGGAGTAATGACTTCCCGAATGCGTCTGTTTCGCGTCGCGTTATTCCTTCAGAAGTGTTTGTTGTTGAGCGTTATGTCAATTTTATTATTTTAGTTTATCATAACTAACACTTAAATTAAAACTATTAATAAGTTTGTATTGATATAACTTGTTTTATTTATCTTATCTACAGTGATTTTTCGAACTTGCACCGTAAATGTGCATTGTTAGCAATGATAAATTTTATAATGAGACCTAATTATAGCATAACATGGATAGGCTAATTTTTTGAAAAATTGTTCTTGTATTTCGGAATTCAATAAAATATAAAACCTATTTAACTATTACTAATGTCTCCCATTTTATCTTTGTTAAGTTTTTACTTCAAATGTTTGAATACTGTAGTTTTAACCATAAAAAAACATCCACTAAAACCGCCCAGTTAAGAAAACAATCTTGCTCAGTCATTATTACAATATTAATTTCATGCTTAATCATTTCCAAATTCCCATAAGTCTAATTATTTATCATATTACCTAATTCGGGAGGAATGTCCTGTCCATATTAATATATACGTTTCATATCTTTGTCTCTTATTCAACCTACCTACTTCGATCCTGCTTATTTATGAGTTTTGGAGGGCAGTATCTCGGGAATTTAAATCATAAACGCATCCACGACGATAAGGTCAGCCAGTGCAGTTCGAGCACTCGGTCCTAGTGCCTTAACTTGAGACAACCTCTATAAAAATCGATAAAAGATCCTTTTAGGGCGCAGGTACACTTTGGGGTGGAGGCGCGCGTGAGTGCCGTATGTCGCGATCCCAGTTTTACGGTAGGTAGGCTTGGACTGGGGCCTGGGGACTTGAGATTCTGAGTTCAGTTAGTTTGAGGTTGTATGGTATACTCATAATAATGTCATTTGCCAGATACTCTTCTTCTCCAATCTCCTTTCAACAATTTGTAGAACAGACGACGACTTATGTCTCACAAAAGGTATTTCTACCTGTTTATTTATTTTAACCGTGTCGCCTAGCGGTGAAGGAATACATCCGCCCTCTCTCTTCCCTTGCACAGTTTTTTAGTGAGAGGTGGATTATGGTAGAGGACTGCTTTTGCTATCCCCATTGCTTAGTATCTGACTAACCCTTCGAGGATAATAGTCATGATTATATGTATGTATGTATAATGTATTTATAAAGCCGAGAATAAAACTAACAATGCTGTATCTTGTACCACAAACATGGCGGTGGTCAAATAAAAAGAATGACATTTTGTTAGGGAAAATGTAGGTCTTTCATTTTTATTGTCAGTGTTTTACGTTTATCCATATATCGAATATATTCGTTGTATGGCAATCTTCCTTTATAGGTTTCGTATATTTGGAGACGGCTTTTCTGTATAATAACATATATTTTGGTGGGTAACTGTATTTAAAAGCTTGATTTAAGGACACATAACTAGCGAAGTACTGCTTGAACGACTTGGCAAAGATTACTAATTATCTTCTACTTGCTGGGAAAATAAGAAATAAACCTTTCCCATTCATATATTGTGGCCTACAGGTCACCCAAAGAGCAATAGAGAGGACTTTGCTCTGGGTTTCTCTGCGGAATCGAGTCATAGATAAGAAGATAATGTAGAAGAAATAAACACACACCGAAAGACGCAATGTAAGTAGGCCTTTAACAAAATCGACCGACGATCTGGTAAAGGCCACGGGTAGCCGCTGGATGTGAGCAACACAAGACCGAACATGCTGTAGATTCTTGGAGGAGACCTTTGTCGAGCAGTGGATGTCCTTCGGCTAATGATGATGACAACGTAGCAAAACACTTAGCAGTATTGGCACTTGGAACAGCTCGCTATGCCGATCGTTTGTAGTAAACTGTCTTGTCTAGTGGTTAGATCATAGGTTTGTTTTACAGATTTTTATTCGGTTTGGTTAGTGGTAGTTGTTGCTTTACCCTTTTGAAGGCAGCTTTATTGCTATTAAATATTGAATCCTTTTCACATATGCTAAGATGTAAAACAATTAGAAAATAATGTCCTACAAAAGCTACCACTACTCCCATATTATCCATTGCTTTGTTATGTTTCGACAGTTAAGGCAAGAATAAGAAACAGATAAAGATTCCGTTCCGTGTGTAGCGCGTTTCAGCTTGGCCTTATCTTCATTTATGATAGAATATATGAAGTTCAGGAGCTTCTTTCGAAATAAATAATAAAAAGTTGAAATATGCTTGTCTGACCGCTACCGCTGTACCGCGCCTTGGGTATGCGAGCGGCGAAACAGTTGCTCCTCCATTTTGTCATTCTGCCGTCATCGCTCACGGCGGCAACTAGTGTGTCAGACGCACATGAGATAAAAAATCTATAAATGGGTCGTGCATTTTCTCGAGATAATCAAATCTGTCATTTTTAAAGTGGCCGAATATTTTAAGAAAAGAAAAGCAAGGAAAGAAAGTTTATATTATATATTTCCAAGATTTATTTCATTTATATTGGTTCTTTAATTGTACTTATCTAAAAATCATACTGGACAAAAACGGATTGGAGGTAATTATACTCGTAAATTTAAAGCTTCAATAAACTGTGCTTCGATATCGTAAGATCTGTCTGACACTACGAATCTCATGTGAGCTTATGCTCTTTACTTCCCACTCCCCCTACCACCCGCGCATACCTAAGGCGCGGTACAGCGGTTGCGGTCAGGCTAAACTGTTCTATTCTTCAACACTGCGGCTTGGTTGGCGATAATAGAGAAACGTAAACTACGTAAGCTCAGAGAACGTACACTCGTCAGGCATGGTCTAAAAGGTATCTAAATATACGGATAGTTTTTAAACAATTCAAAAGTGTATAATGATAAATTTTCTTCATTCGCACAGATAAAAATATTTTTTTTACATCATCATCAGTACCACCATGCTTCTTCAATGCGGGTTGGTTAGTTTTAACGACTGCCACCTTACGACAACAACCGGGACCAACGGCTTTACGTGCCTTACCAATGTAAAACGAATAATAAATATTGTTGTTAAGCTACATTCGTTGCCAACCGTACTAGCGGCCGTGTCAAATCAATACCGAATAGCTTTAAACCTAAATAGGAAATTATGGTGCGATGCACCTGAACCAACAAACGGCACAATCACGCTGCACTCCGATTGTGACGGTAAACAAGCATCCGAACAGCTCTACCTTATACTATAATAGGAACGTTATAATAACATAAAACCATACTATAGGGTGTTTGGTAGAGGGTTGTCAAAACGAAACAGGCGTTTTGAGGAGGTCATTAGCTATCATCTAGTTCAGACCCAATAACCTAGTTTTGCTTGCGGTTGTTTTAATATAACTTTTTCTAGTAATATTTTATATTTTTGCGTTAATAACGCTCAAATACACCTAAATATATTAAAACGTTGAAAAAAGTTGACTACACCTGAGGCAGTAAAGTTTTTCCAACGTTTCAATATTTATAACTTTTTATATTTTATCTTTAAAAATATATTTTTGGTGCAGTCACCAAAATACTTTTTTTTATTAAATACAAAATTAGAAGTAGTTAACCACTTATAAAAAAGTTATGCTAAAATAACCGTAAATTAAAACCCAAGTAATTGGGCCCGAACTGGGTAGCTGAGGACTTCCTCAACCAGCCTGATCAGGCCCATAGATAAATACCTCACAGACTAACATACATACAATATAAAACCTTATTACTATTTCACTATTTTACACGTAAACACGGCGACGTGTGACGCAGCGCGGTGTCCGGTAGCCGACCACGGAACCGCCGGAACAGGACACCCTTCGGCCAAAACTCCTCTTTTATAAAGGCCGATAGATGGACGGTCGGCACTCTCACCACAAATGAATTAAAATTCACGTTGTGGCGGGACTCCAACAGTTCGACCCTAAGAGTGAATTTGGTCTTGATCCGTATATACTCTACGATCTCCTCTGCCTTCGTAGAGTAATGGAGTCGGGACACGTACAGCAGCGTCGTCGGTATAGCTGGACGCAGCAGGTGGTTCGGTCCGGTCGGTGCAACACCGCACAGGTTGCGACAGGCGGGCTTCCTCTTCTTCCTTTCCACTTTGGTAAAGCCCTCCTCGTCACGATGGTGAACCTGCGGTGCCACAGGAGTAGCTCCATGGATGACACCCTGGCTACTTTTCTTCTTCTCTTGAGGCGGTCGCCGCTCAGGCTGCGGAGCGGCGGCGGCAGCGGCGCCGACAGGTCGGCTGGCGGCCGCAGCTGCGTAGGCACGTTGAGGTGTTGACGTGCAAACGCGTGACGTGCCCACCGGGGCGGGGGGGCGGTTATGTGGCAATGTAGTGGGACATTTAAAGGCTGACGATGAAATATCTAGTAGTGTTAGAATAGTGTTAGAATAGAACAAAGAAGCACTGTATCAGTTCTAGTAGAGTTATTTTGACATGTTACTAAAGTGTTCATGATTTAATTTGTTGCTAATCGTACTAAACGACCCAATTCATAAATTATTAAATATAAGTGCTTGCATGTAATACATTACTATTCTCTATATGCAATACACGAGAAAAGACGAGAGAAGCACGGAAACTTAATTCAAGTCCAAATATATTTTTATATCTGTAATAAGTAGCTAAACAAAGTATACTACGTAATAAAACACATATATATCCAGAATAAAAACAAATTGCGGTCAAAAAACTACTGTACATACTGTACAGTAATTTTTTAACACTATTTACAGACATAATTTATCTAGTATACGAGTACGTCTTTTAGTATACATTTGGTTACCTTAAAGATAAACCAACCAAAGCGACAACATAATCTCAAAATACACTCTGAGATCATAACATGATTATTATAGTTAGATCACCAGCAACAGACAATAGACATGCCATTTGCCTACCTACATCATCATCATCATCAGCCAGAAGACGTCCACTGCTGGACAAAGGCCTCCCCCAAGGATCTCCACCACGACCGGTCCTGCGCTGCTTGCATCCAGCGGCTACCCGCGACCTTCACCAGATCGTCGGACCACCTTGTTGGAGGCCTGCCCACACTGCGTGTTCCGATGCGCGGTCGCCACTCGAGAACCGTTCTGCTCCAACGGCCATCGGTTCTACGGGCGATGTGCCCTGCCCATTACCACTTGAGCTTGGCGACTCTTTGGGCTATGTCGGTTACTTTAGTTCGTCTACGAATCTCCTCATTTCTGATTCGATCACGTAGAGAAACCCCGAGCATAGCCCTCTTCATTGCTCTTTGCGTGACTTTGAGCCTGCTAATTAGGCCCATAGTGAGCGACCACGTTTCGGTACCGTATGTCATCACTGGCAACACACACTGGTCGAAGACTTTTGTCTTGAGACACTGCGGTATTTTGGACGAAAAGATATTTCGTAGCTTACCGAACGCTGCCCAGCCGAGTTGGATTCGGCGATTGACCTCTTTCTTAAAGTTGGACCTACCTAACTGGATAGTTTGTTCCAGGTATACATATTTGTCAACAACTTAAAGAGCAGAGTCTCCAACCTTCAGAGAAGTGGGTACGACACGTGAGTTAGACATGATTTTCGTCTTCTCCATGTTCATTTTATTAAAAATACAATACATACGTGCATGTACATAAGTACTTCGTAAATATACATGCGCCCGTTTCCTGCCGGGTTGACAGAGACCTTTACATTTGCTACGAACATTTTTTTTTTAAATCTAATTTTTAAGGGGTTAACCATTATGATATGTCAACCCCATTGTACCTTTTTACTGCTACGAACATGAAACACTTCTTTTGAGGCATCAGGAATCACCACTTATGTTCACGGCAGTTGGCAACTTTTTCGCATTGAAACGGCGGCGGCGGCGGCTGCTCGCTTGTGGGCGGGGTGCCCTGGACGTAAGGCGCCATGGTGCTCGTCGTAGATATCTGCCTTAACATTCCGTTGTAGCTCCTCGCTATGAACAGGTGGTTCGGTTTCTTCGATTTTATGGTAATCGGAAGGCACACCGTCTTCGCCTGTAACAGTAAAGTTAAAGGTCGTTTACACACTGAAATAAAACAGATTTTATATGTTTGTTACTCCTGACTATAAGGATTCTGGAAAGAACCACACAAGTATCGATTCGTTTTTTTAATGTAGTATAAGGCCCCGGTGAGCCAGTAACATAGCACTATCCGATTTCAGAAGGTTGGGTTTGATTCCCATTTCGGGCAAAAAATGTTAAAAAAACGACAAACATTTGGCAAAGCACAGGGACTACTTACTTAACTTTTAATAATATGACTATGATTTATAAAGTGTAGTGGGGAAGGGATAGGGCTAATTAGTAGCTAATATGATTGATGGTAGTATTAGTGTAGATTACAACTTTGTATTGGTAACAGTTATTGGCAAAAAACAGAAGAAACCTCTTTCTTCTGTTCTGGTATCTGGTAATAGGGTAGATAGTAATATATCATTACATCTGTACCTGTTGGTGCAGATCATTGTTGCTGTCCTTTGGCACGGGCAGTGGCCTACACGTGGTCAGTTCTTCGCAACTGACGTTTGGGATCCGTATGGGACCACATAGAGGCTTCCTCCTGGCCGCTGGTGGTGGCAGAGAAGGGTCTGGTATGATCGACCTCTTCGCGTCATTACTCCTGTAGTGGGGTATGTTGACAGTTGGACGGAACTGCATCATCCAAGGACCTCCTTGCACACTTAAGCATAGAGTCATTAAAATAGTCACCCGTTTCATCGCACCTAATTATGTAAACTCATGTTCTGCATATTTTGTTCAAGGGTGTAACCAGTTACACTCACGATAAATGCTGTACATTTATGTTACAAGCAGGTGAAATAATTAATTTGATGCGGAATTGTTGAGACGCGGTGTGAATGTGTTTCATAGCGTTTAATTAAAAGTGTTAATCGCACAATAGTTAAAAATGATTTATAATTGAATTGGCAGCCTGTAATCGTGACACATTAGTAACATATAGAAAAAAATCTAAATAACCAATATAACCGATAAATTGCTTTTTTCGCTCTAATGAGCAAAAGAGAACACGCTTATTTTGGTAGGCTTGACAGTCTCTTAGATTAACATCATAAATAATCTGTCACTTAATAAGGTTTTTATATGTTTAGTATATATACTTACATAGAATTTTTTTTATGTAGGATTAGACCTTACTAAGGATAAGACAGATATAAAATATTATTATTACTACACTAGAAATCAACATTGAAAAAAGAAGAAGTAAAAATTTACCAGTACTTAGATATATCGTTTTAAACCAATATTTGAAGACAACTAGACAGGTGAATATAACTTTGTCACTTTAAAATCAGAGGTTTGCTAATTTAACAGCAATTAATATAACTTAAATAACGATATTTAAATATACATAACGAAATAAATATATAACGATATAAAAATTCAATATATTGCCGAGTTAGTCTAGACCCAATGAGATTGCAAGATCGTGAGCGGAATTTGTATCGTGTAAAAACCATACCGCTCCCGAAGGAAAATATATGATATTGCTTTTAAATATGAAATATTACTCCGAAAGTGTTCATGTATTATGAAGAAAAAGGGTTCACCCTTGTCACATTTATGCGTTTACAGGCGCGATGTGTCTTCATTGGGAAAACAATGAATTGGTGTAGCCACTTTGTTATGTTGTGCTCGCGCGGGTGCGCGGGAATATCCAACGGCTACTTCGGTAAATGAGTCGCTCGCTCAGTTGGCCGTCAGACGAGCGGAGTTATTTGCACGTCTGGATGTATCCTCCAACATTCGATATCAACAATCTACCGTTGATTATTTATAGAATTTCAATTTTTCTAAATTAATTTTAGCTGCAAATAATGAGTACACGATTATACTAACTAGGTAAGAAACAATTACATGTGTTTTATCACTCTTTCAAAAAATAAGCTTAAAAAACTATGCAAAATGTCATTCAGACGCTTGAAGCCAACTGGGCTCCTTAGAATAACATAATTATAAAAATAAAACTACTACTAGGACCAAAAAATAAAAAAATCACTGTGATAATTGTCCCATTAATTAATTAAGACATAATAATTAAAAATAATTAATGTTTTGGAAAATAATTCAATTCAAAGTTTTGTCACCGTAAATCCGTCATTCAGTTCACGATGACAATTCGACTTATGAAAATTTTTAAATTCATGTTTGATTGTGCCGTGACCTGCCGAAACCTCACTAAACACCTGCCCACCGGCCTGCCTTCATTCGTCGACCGTGATCACTGGGAGAAAGACGTTTGATATTGATATTTTTTTAACCAACTTTCGTTCGCAGTATTTTGTCACTACTTTACGCCATTCCGTTTGAACGTAAAAGGATCAACCATAAGTAAATTCTAATTTATGCATTTATTAGACCCTGCTGCCAAACGATAAATGTGTGGTGTTTTACCTATTAACTTCTTATTTAGCAAAAATTATAATTTTTCATTGCTTGTCTTGTCATTACGCTTTTAGTCATTACGTTCAAAAGCCAAAAAAATAAAAAGCCTACTATTAAGTTTAAGATTATTTTTTTAATTTTATAATCAAATTACGAACTTAAAGTACTTAGATGTTTTTAAAACTAAGTACTTTACGAATTAAAAATTCTCTTGATCTCGAAGATGCTACGGATTTTGGAATATTTTTTATTGGGTAAATGTAAATCAAAGTTGTAATTTATGTTCCTAATTAGCACCTAATTATTCCTTGCTTTTTTTGCAGTTATTACATAATTGTTACCTATTATATCTAAGAGATAAAGTATTGTTACTGTTCTGTTACTATAAAAATCAAAGCCTTGTTAATTCTACGAAGTACATTGTTGTTTATTTTTGTTTCGTGTTGTATTTTTGTTTCGAGTTGTATTTTTGTTTCGAGTTGTATTTTTGATTCGAGTTGTATTTTTGCTCCGTGTTTTTTTTTGTTTTGAATTAATCTTTCAGTATATTATGTTTTGAGTAGTATTTGTGTTTGAGTTTATCTTTGAGTAGATTTTAGAGGACCTAGAACCTTACGGCGGCGTAGTTATCTTGCATTAACCCTGAGCATGGTGTCGTGATGAGACTGAAACTGATCGGCCTATCCGACGAAATCGTACGAATTATTATTATAATACCTAAAAATATATTGTTATCGTTATTCAAACTGACTTATAATATTAAGTACTTAGGTACTTACTATTGTTATTTTTTATTTTTTTATTGAATACAAAGTATTGATAGTTACTTTTTTTATTAAGTTTGTATAATCCTTATAAGATAAATAAGATAATTACAAGAATTAACACCTATATGTATTCATAATACCTACCTAATGTCACTAAATACCTTCATTCCTATACTGCAATATGAAAATGTCATTACACTCCTGTAGATGTCATTACATTCACGGCAATAAATAAAAAAATCTTGATTACTCAAAATCTACAAGAGATAACATGCTCCAAATACTTTTAAAAAGCTGTCAGTAAGGTAGACTAAAGAATGTATCCCAAAAGATTGATTTTATAGAGAAATTCCCGTGGAAGATAAAAAATGCATTAAAAAAAATATTTTTGTGAGATTCACCCGATTAGGACCGCAAAAGCTGTCCACTGCCACAGTTAGGGCTGCCAACTATTCTGTTAAAAACAGTATTATACTACATTATACTTTCTACTGTAAAACAAAAATGAAGTATCCAAAATACTGTTTTAGTATCATTTACCTGTTTAAAAAGTTGCTAACGTTGTCCGCGTGGTGCAGCGTAGCCATATTTAAATCTTTCAAAAAATAAAATACTGTCCATTTTTCTAAAATACTGTTTATTTTTATTATCTTACCTTAAAATACTTATTTTTTTTAAAGTTGGCAACCCTAGCCACAGTCCACATTTCACCAAATATCAACTGCAAAATATGTGCTATCTATGATAATAGATATTTTTTTATTTTTTTATTATGTACCTATGTGTAGTCTTTAGTCCGTTAGTCGCTTTTTACGACACTTAAGGGAAGAGATGGGTTGGTTATAATAAATTAATGACCCACTACTATACAGCAGGTTAGTATCGAAATTAAATGAATAATAGGTACCATACACTTTTAGGTTATCTTGTTGGCTTACGAATATGCAGCCCACCAGATGAAAAGCGGGCACAGTAGCTCTTTGATGCTTGGGCTCAAAGGTCGCGCGAGCTGCCAACCATGAATCTTTAGTCTTTAAATACTCTGTAATTTCACTACTGGTTCCTTAGTTGGGCTTAAGTGTTTCTGATGATAAAACAAAAATACCACATAATAGTCACTTGGCCAACTTAATGGATTATTGCCCACTTTTGTTGAGAGTGATGATTTTTGAGGGTGTTAGTGACTGCTGCCATCTCACGACAACAACAGAATGTCAACGGTTTCGAAAACGGTCGGTCAACGGAAAAACGAATGAGATATTCACTATCGCGGTTATTAGATAAACTGAAAATAACTGTTATTTTCATACCAACATGTTAGATCTCTGTAAGCTTTACCCTTACAGATTAATTGCAGCTGATGCCTTAAAAACTTCCTTGTCCCATGATTCAGAATGTGATATTACACAATAATTTCACTTATATTAATATAATTTCTGAACAGTGAAGTTGTTAATAATCTATATTTAATAACCGCTATGAAATGAAACAAGCATCTAACGAATATTCAGTTTGGTTTCAGTTAACACCCTGTATTGCAGAAACTGCCATATATAATCTGAAGTTGATCTTGTGACTTAACTCACGCATTAATTATAATACGCAGCAGCCGACACGGAGCTGTCGACTTTATAAAGTCCTACAAATCAATGGTATATTAACAACCGCCCCGAGCCTCCGGGCGGGCATTAGCTACCGGTTTACACGGCCGAGGGGGCTTTTACACTTCACCGTACGACCTTTCTTTTAAACGATCTATGGCACCAATACTAGTCATTATGAAAAAATCCATAAAGTTCCTTTCATAAAAGAGCATACATCAAAGCTTTAAAAAAAGACAACAAGGTAAATACAAAGTAAACTATTTGAAGGTAACGAGTCGGCCACACGTTTTTTAGACGAAACGTAAAATGAACTTATAAAAAAACAACAACCAAGTTCTAGCACGTAGCAGAGATGAGTCGTAAGGTGTTCGCTGCCTCTTGGCTCTCTGAGAAAGTGGAGGAACTTGCTTCCTGTGAAGACCAAGGTTGAACTTACGCAATCTCTCCTACTACCGATTTTGGACTATGCCGACGTCTGTTTAGTTGACCTTAATGAGGACTTGCTTAGCAAGTTACAACGTCTTCAAAATCTCTGCATTAGATTCATTTACGGCTTGCGCAAGTTTGACCATGCGTCTGAATACAGGCATAGGCTCGAACGGCTACCAATTAGATTGCGTCGTGAGGAGCATATCCTCATTCTCGTGTTTAACGTGCTGTATGATCCTCGTACTCCTTCTTACCTTAAAGAATGTTTCCGATTTCTCGGGGAGGATCACAACCGTGGTCTCAGGTCCAAGTCTGATAACGTGCTTAACCTTTAAGTATGGACATCTTATTTTTATAACACTACCTTGGACATGTAGCCTCACAGGCTACGATATAAAGATGCGTGGTTTGTTTTCTAAAAGATTCTTAATTGCTGTTAAAACTATAACTAAAGCAAGTATATGGATACTAACAACAAAAAGACGTGAATACATACTTTATTTTTTTATTAAAAATCTATAGAAGGAGGGCGCTACTGTGCCACGGATAACATCGAGTCCGTATTTAAAATTTATTTAAAAATAAAAGCAAAGAGATTCGGAGTTTAAAGTGCTATTAACACAAACTACAAAACGGAATAAAGTGTTTTATGTGAAATCAGTCAAGTGTGCTGCGATATAAGTGACTATTCGTGACTTTTTGAGTAATCTACGTTAATCGGCAAAATAAACAATATTATGTGCAAAAATCGAATTGAGTGACTAAACAAATAAAATTATATTAATGACAAACAGTAAGTAACGGTGTAATTATAGAAAATTTGTGAAATTAACTACAAATACAAAATCTGTTTGACGGTTTAACATTTGAATGTAAACAAAGTACACCCACTTTATCAGCTGATTAACAAAAATTGATTTGATCATAAACGATAGTGCTGCAGTCTATTGTCAGTTCGAAGTACTAACTAAATCCGGCGCAGATAGGCGGCGGGGCGCGGCGAGCGGCCTTGCTTTGCGATAAATAGCATTGCACTTAAACTACTTACATGCCATCTATGATCCCAAGATCGAATTAAATATTTATTACTCAAGACGATCAACGCTTTGATTACAAACCAACCCCCTACTTAAGGATTTTTGCAGTCTACCGCAAGATGGAGACACAATGTATTAAAAATAAGTATTTTACCAAAACTCAAAACTACGAAATAAATATATCGACAAACAATTCGTTCGAGTCCTTATCTGGCGATGAATACATAGATTCTATTTCAATATCGCAAATTAGAAACTTAAATAGCAGCTGTCCAGATCTTAGGAAAATAAATATGGAGGAAAGAATTGAAGAATTAGAGAAACAAAACAAGCATTTAAAAGAAAAGTTAGAAATTGCAGAAAATGAAATAGAAAACATGTTATTGGAAAATTGCGAGTTAAAAAAATTACTTTCTAAACACCAATCAAAGACAAAAATTTTGACGGAAATTTGCAATTCCAGCTCGAAAAAAAACATTACTTTTAGAAAGAATAGAAAAAGTCTGAACAGGATTACACTAGATTTTTCAAATGATCAAGAACAAGAAATACTCTTAACGCCATCTAGGGCCGATGAGAAGAACTATCAAAAAAATATTGAAGGTTCAAACCACTGCCACACCACCAGTATCGAGTGTTACCAGACTGGAAAAAAATCACCTGCACACCCGCTAGATACCGCTGAGCTCGAAACCAACGCTCAAACAAAGACAAAGAGACCAACTATTTATGTAATTGGTGATGAACAAGCGAGGGGCCTGACTAAAGAAATAATAAGATCTCGATTCGGAAAATGGAATGATGACTATAATACTACTGGCATAGTTAAACCACACGCGTCAAGTTCGCAAGTCCTAAGTAGCTGTAACTATTTAAAAGACTCTTTGACCAAAGATGACATCTTAATTCTATCTGTTGGAGCAAATGATAAAAATCCATATACTATTATGACCAATATATGTAATACATTATGTAATTTAAAAGTTTGTAAAATATTTATATTAAGTGTGCAACATAATCATAATTTGAATTATTAAATTAAATTTAAATTAAATGCAAAAATTGAATTAATTGTAAAAAATTATGTAAATTGTTCTTTTGTTAGCATTGACCAACTTACAAACTATCATCACCTAAAAAATATCACTTCACATAAAAGAATTATCAGCTTTAAATTGAATATTGAAATAGACTACATAAAATACGAACACGACTACATTAAAAATGGAATAACACTAAAAAACATTTTAACTTACAAAAAATATTGTGAATTAAGTAATACCCAAACAAATACTACTACTCACTTTGCAGAATCTCATAAAAAAGGTACAATACCATATTATTTTAAAATAATAAAGAAGAATTCTGCACAAAAAGAATCTGATTTTTTTCGTTCGCCAAAAACATAATTTTATGGTTTTGCATCAAAACATCCAAGGCCTACTCTCGAAAAAAGAACTAATAGAGATAACTCTCTCAGATTCGAATAGTGACTTGTACCCAGACGTGCTTTGTTTTTCGGAAACCTTTATAAAAAATGGAGAAGAAAGAAATATTAATATTAATAATTATGAACTTGCAGCGCACTACTCCAGAAATAAAAAAAGAGGGGGTACATGTATTATGGTTAAGAGAGGAATATCGTTTAAGCAAATTAGCTCATTCAAGGAAATTGCTGCAAATTTTCATTTTGAATGTTGCTCTATATTTATTCATTTGCACAACATCATAATTATCTGCTTATACCGGTCTTCAACTGCTACAAAACAAAGGCACTACGAATGCTTTTTTAAAAAATTTGCTTTTTTACTTTACACATATGCCAAGAAGCATTCTAGGCAAAGGATAATTATTGCGGGTGATATTAATATAAACACCCTATTGAATACTAATATAACCAGGCAACTTAGAGATACTCTTAAAAATTACAATCTTAAGCAGCATATAACAGCAGCTACTAGAAAAAAATCATGTTTAGACCATATATTCAGCAACGTGAGAGGTGCCACTTCGGAAGTAATCCCGCTTTCGCTATCTGACCATGACACAGCACAGGTGCTGAAATTTAATATCTCTAAAAAACCTAATCTGCCAAAAGCAATATACACATATAAAAGAAACTATTCCGATGAAAATATTAAAAAGTTCAAAAATATTTGGCTTCTCTTTCATTCTCAGAAGTCTTTGAAGAAGGTAATCCAGATCTCGCATTCATAAAGTTTTATGACTGGTTTTGCCTACTTTACAAACTCTGTTTTCCTATTAATAAAACAAAAACCAACACAAATACAAAGCTGTGCTGGGTTTCTAAAGGAATTAGGAAAAGCTGTGCTAGAAATAGAATCCTTCGGTTAAAATATTCAAAAAATAGTACCTACATCGAAAAGCATAAATATCATGCTTATTCAAGGTTATTGAAAAAATGCATATTTCACGCTAAAAAACTAACTAATAATAAATATGTAATTAAAAGTAAAAACATCTGTAAAGCTACTTGGAAAGTAATAAAAAGTGAATCAGAAACTACATCATTTTTTAATAATTACATAGAATCAATTGAATACAATAATAATGTTATAAATAGTCCGGAAAAAATTGCCTCTACCTTCAACAACTATTTTATTAATTTGACTAACAATTCTAATACTAATATTCGACATGAAACTCCAAATGACATTTTAATTAATTCAATTTATCTGACCCCAGTTGATGAATATGACATAATAAAAATTATTACTACGCTTAGCAATACTAATTCTGAAGGCTATGACAACGTGTGTACAAAGGTCATCAAGGCATGTAGTGTCCAGATAAGTCGAGTTTTAGCACACTTAATAAATCTCTCAATGACTTCCGGGACTTTCCCAGAAAGTCTTAAGCTCTCCATAGTTAAGCCGCTTTTTAAGAAAGATGATAAGGCTAGTGTAGAAAATTACCGACCAATAACTTTAATACCTATTATAGCGAAAGTGTACGAGAAAGTAATGCATGAGAAACTCATATCGTTTTTTAATAAGTATAGTGTATTAAAACAAGAACAATACGGGTTCCAAAAAAATAAATCAACTACACATGCAGTTTATGACCTCGTAAATGAAACTCTTTTAAGCCTAAACGATAAGAATTATACGACAGCACTTTTCTTCGATATGTCAAAGGCATTTGATTTCGTTTCACATGAACAACTTTTATCAAAACTGGAATCCAGTGGTATTAGAGGAAATACTTTGAATTGGATTAAGACCTATTTGCGGAACCGAATGCAATCTGTTGAAATAACAAAACTTGACTTAAACAATGTAGCACAAAAATATAGATCAGAGTTCAAAGAAAATAGGTTCGGAGTCCCACAAGGAAGTGTGCTAGGACCATTATTGTTTCTGGTTTATATAAACAATCTTCCAGAGGTCACTGTCCATCGAAGCATCCTCTTTGCTGACGATATTTCAGTAATAGTGACAACAAATAATAAATTAACATTAAATGATCATGTAAATGACATAAATAAAACAATGACATTAATAATAAATTGGCTTAGTAATAATAATTTAAAAATAAATATTGATAAAACCTGCCTTATAAATTTTAATTATTCATTAAATACTTTAAATATAAGTTACAAGGGACAAATTGTAAACACTTCAAATGTAACAAAATTCTTAGGCATAGAAATTGATAAAAAATTAGATTGGAAAGAGCACGTTGAAAAAGTATGCAATAAAATTAATAGGTTTTCGTACGCCCTATATAAAGTAACAAAAACAGCAACTAGAAATACAGCCCTTACTGCGTACTTCGCTTATGTTGAGTCTGTTCTGCGATACGGACTCATCATATGGGGTAATAGCACTGACATAAACAGGGCCTTCATAGCTCAAAAAAAGTGTATAAGGTGTATAAGGAAAAATATGTGGTACTGCGCCTGACGAACCTTGCAGACCACTCTTTAAAAAGTTAGGCATACTACCACTTCCATGTCTATATATATTTGAAGCTGCTAAATTCGTAAAAAAGAATTTAAATTATTTTAAACAGGCTAAGGAAGTTTATCCACGATGCACACGAAATTTCAATAGGTTGGTCTCTGCTATAATTCCCAAAAGTACTCGTTTTAAAAAAAACTGTTACTGGATGAGTATTACAATATTTAATAAAATACCTGAATTCTTAAAAGAATTGCCATTTAATAGATTTAAAAGGGCCTTATACAACTGGCTTATGGAACATGCTTTTTATACGATTAATGATTTTTTAAATAAAACTTGACATTTAATAATTAATAATGTTTATATAATAATTGTAATAATATGTAATTTAAATTAAATACGTTAATTGAGTTTTTATACTTTGACAATAATTTGATTTTAATTTTAATGTTAATTATAGATATTTGCATGCTGTTTGTAATGGCTGAATAGGCAGATTTTATATATTTTGCTTCAAACATCTACTGTGTACCTTATTCTAACGCAAATAAATGATATTTCTATATTTATATTTCTATTTCTATTTCTATAAAAATACAAAAATCAACAGTTTAGGCACTTTTTTTAGTAATTTTGGCTAGGGTCAGTTTAAAATCTAAAAAAAATAAATTATCGTACTTTTTAGCGATATTTACTTTTTATTGTGAAGTCTTTAAAAAAAATTAAAAAAATCACAACTAACTTTCTTGGACAAACTATTGGCAGTCGTTACATAAAGGTCGTGAACATTGCAGACAAACTGGCTTGCTACAGCCAACACAAACGTCGATCGTCATCCGATGTTTATTTAAGGGTCAGAGTCTACATAATCTTATAGTTCCTGGTATGGCTCTTCCTGCCTGGACATCCACTGCAATCATACCTTTGCCTAAGACTCAAGTCATTGTTGATCTGAGCTCTCAAAAAGCAAATTTATACTGGTAACACGTCGTTGCATATGGGGTACCACAAGCGAACGAGTTAATTTTTTGAGGAAATCTCCTCTGTCCTTTGACTGACGCATATTATGAAAAATATACGCATTCATACCACTCAAGTAAAGAACACGATAAAATAAGACCATAGGCCATCTCTCTGTTTGGTGGCTACTCGAGTAAATCGAGCATTTCTATCAGATTCATCTACTAGAAGTACTACTCTATCTACTAGGTTGTCTGGAAGAGATCGCTTTCAGCGATAAAACCGCCTTTGTACATACTAGTTTTAAGTTTATGTCACGTGTAACTGTTCCTTGTGTATGTGCAATAAAGTGTTTATCTATCTATCTATCTATCTATCTATCTATCTAAATAAAAAAAACTATAATTATTATTTTTAAGCGAAATGTCACTGCTGATGACTGATCACAAAATCTCAGGTAGGCAGTAGGCTTTGACTTTGAAAGTTCAGGTGACTGAAATCGCGGATGGTAACTCTAGCTCCTTACAATTTGATCATTGATCGCAATCCCTTGCTTAGGATCGAAAATTTAAAAACACTAGAGCTCAAAACATATTATTATACAGGTGGCATTTGGATTTACAATGACCATACTCATTTCTGTTTTGGTATGAAACTTTATATTAACCAAATATTTTGTAGCATCTTCCCTGTATAAGTCGTCAACACTAAAACTGCCCGAACTATTTTCTTAGGCCGGTCGTGCGGTCGAGGATCTGTGATTATCTGCGACGTAAATCAGCAGTAAGTCAACACCATTGTCGCTCCCAACGGTTAATTAAGCCAGCTGAGCGCCCCCCGGTGCAGCTGTATTTATTGGGCCAAACTTGGAACTAGTACAAGCTGTGAACCTCTGTGGTGTGCCACAGAGGTCGTAGTACTTATCATAAAGGTCATGGTATCTAGTTTAACAGTACCTAATGGTACCTAATGGTAATATAGGATAATTCCTATATTATCGCAGTACCACCAGCCTATAAAGACACAGGCCTTTTACACGTGGACAAAAGAACATAATATGGGACAATTGGACCGGAATCGGAACAGGTGGACCCAATGATTTATCAGATTTACTATTAGTTTTTTTATATTATTTTTTAACTTTATAATTCATGTTTGTGCCCAGAATTTAATAAGTATTTTGTTAATTTTGATTTTATTGGTAGTGATTCAAGTATGGCTTCCAGTCATGTGCGACTTGCTATGGACTTTGGCCTGCTAGTTTAAGCTTTGTCTGTTTGTGTCAATGTCTGTTCCTAATAAAATAAAAAATCAATGTGGGTTGGTGGGTTAACAGTATAGGGGGTGTAAAAAGTCCCATAATGAAACCGAGGTCATTCGTTCATTGTATTAATACAATGATTTTTCTGAACTTCCCTGACTCGTACTGATATATGTGATACTGACCGGTTATAGCACTTTTCTTCGCGAGGTATCCTGGTATTCTCGGTGTTTTATTGTGAATTCGTATTCTGGATGTACGATCTCCGTTTTCATGCATCACAAATAGTTCCTATTAACTAATTCAAAACTACCCGTAACAAAAAGTAACAAAAGCCGGTCAAACAAAAGTCATTCATTGTTAAGTGACATTTGATACACGTTCGGAAATCGGTACATTTATATGGTGCATTCACAAAGTACGTTTAGGGAGACTCAAAAACACAAGTGAATTGATTGCGTGATTAAATATCAACTATGTCGCTTTGTGACGCAAAGTGTAAAAGAGACATTAAAACAAATGACCAGATTATGCAATGTAAGCTGTGTGCTGGGAAGTACCACAGAAAATGTATAGGCATTAAGGAGGACGAATATACCTCTTTCACTCCTGTGTATCTTATGTCATGGAAATGTCCTGTTTGCTCAAATATTAGTACTCGCCGCCAGAGAATAAAAGCTGATACTCCAGTAAGGCTCCACCAGCTGCCACATGGAAATATTTCCATGGATATGTCATTAGATAATAGCCTTTTGAGCATAAATGACGGTCAAAGTACTGAAACTCTAAACAGCGCTGCTGGCGACGACCAAAATATTGTTACCATGAACAAAATAAGCAATCTATTCGATCAAAAGATTCAATCATCAGTTTCTGCAATACTAGACGAAAAATTACAATGTTCGCTTTCTACATTTATGGCAACATTCAGAACCGCCCTTCGAGAGGACATAAGACAAATGGTAAAATCTGAAATTAAATCCATTGTTTTTATTTTTTTTTATTATTTTTATTTATTTTATTACACAGGAACTTGAAAATAATTTTACAGCCACTACAGATTTTATCTCGTCTGAACAAACATCAGTGAAATCTGAAATTGTGGCCATTAACGAAACTGTAAAGACCTTAGAGTCTGAGAATATCAAACTCCAGTCTGAAATACGTTCCTTAAACAGTCGAGTTTCCAGCATTGAGAATAAAATACAAGCTATGCCGGAGAGAAAATCCGAAAATGTTGTACAAATGTTCAAACAACTGTGTGCCACCATCGGGATGACAATCGACGACTCGCATGTCTTGTTCTGTCGTAGAATAGCCAAAATGGATCCAAAATCAAGCAGACCTCGTAACATTTTGATAACTCTATCTTCGCCAAGACTGCGAGATACGGTGTTGTGTTTGTCGCGACGATTTAACAAGATGAAATCAAAGGAACCCGGTGAAATGCTTAACAGTTCTCATTTGGGCTTGTCTCCTGATAAATCAAGAATATATGTTACTGAACACATCTCCCCGGAAATCAAGTTCCTCTACGCTGAAACAAGGAAGATGGCTAAAGATCAACAATTTAAGTATGTGTGGCTAAAATACGGCCGCATATATGTTAGAAAGGATGAAGAGTCAGGTGCAATACACATCAGAAACTTGGAGTGTTTGAAAAAGATAGGATCTTAATTAACCTTATTTTTAAGAAATAGTTTCTTTTTAAGTCTTTTTTGTGTAATATAACTAGTTTTATTAACTTAATCAAATTATGAATATATACTATCAAAACGTAAATAGAATTAGAAATAAGCTTACCGATGTATATTTAAATATCCTTAGCTGCAACTACGATGTGATTTGTCTGACTGAAACAAATTTTGATGAAAGTGTTTTTGATGCAGAGTTCTCGGACTCAAGATACATAGTTTATCGTAGAGACCGCAGTTCAACTTGCATTAACAAAAAAGACGGGGGAGGAGTGGCAGTTGCTATAAAAAAAGATATATCTGCCAGTCGCTTGGTGACCTGGGAAAGTGAGGTTGAGGATGTTTGGCTCAAGATCGAGATTGCTCCCGGCCGGGATATTATTTTGTGTCTTTGTTATTTACCGCCGGATTTAAATATAGATAAACTGAAATTATTTTACTATAACTGTCAAAGTAGGTTATTGAACTCTGTAAACAATAATGTGATCATTGTAGGTGACTTCAACACACCTCATGTGCAGTGGTCAAATGCTGTGAACTTTGCTTCTATGATCCCGACCCCCTCCCAAGACTATAAGTCTGAACTATTACTAGAGACAATGTCCTTATGTGACCTTTCTCAATATAACAACATCCCTAATGTAAATAACCGATTTCTAGATCTTGTTTTATCTACCATAGGTTCGGTGACAGTTTACGGTGCAGCAGCTTTAAGTCGACTTGATCAACATCACCCTCCTTTATTAATTGAAATCGAGGTATCCAATTCTCCATGCAAATATATTCAAATAAAAAATCTAAATAGACCTGATTTAAAAAAATGTAAATTAGACAAAATTAAGAACGAACTGTGTGCTGTTGACTGGGAACAGTTGCTTTTACCCAATCCCGACGTTAATATCGGCTTAAACTTGTTCTATGATAAGCTCAACGAAATTATAGCTAAACACACTCCTGTGAAACGTAATAAATCGAACCGTTATCCTATTTGGTACAGTGCTGGGTTGATCCGCGCTTTGAGAGAGAAATCGAAGTATCACAAACGCTTTAAAAAATTTGACAACCCTTTAGATTACGATTATCTTCTTCGTTCTAGATGCAAAAAATTAATAACCCAATGTTACTCAAACTACATTGAGTCTGTTCAAGTAAATATTAAACGGGATGTTAAGCACTTTTGGCGATTTGTAAACAGTAAAAAAGGTCATAGCTCAGTACCTATTACTATGAAATTTGGAGACAAAGTTGCGTCCAACACTGATGAAGTTTGTGAAATGTTCTCGGACTACTTTAGGTCGGTTTTTGAAACCAACAATGTGAATTGGTTCTCTTATGATGATATTCATAATCACAGTCATAGTCTTGGCAACGTTTGCGCTAGTGCTGATGTCGTTCGGAATAAAATAAAAAATCTTGATCGTGAAAAAGGAGCTGGTCCTGATGGAATTCCTCCTTCATTTGTGAGGGACTGTTGCGATGAATTGAGTTTTCCATTGAGTATTCTGTTTAATAAGTCTATCTCATCTGGCTCTTTTCCATTAATTTGGAAAACTGCATATGTTATATATTATTCATAAGTCTATCCTATTCATAAGTCTGGCGAAAAGGATCTGTGTAAGAATTGCCGACCCATTAGTATCCTGTCTACTTTGGCGAAATTATTTGAATCGGTAGTGTATGATAGTCTCTACTCTCATTTCGAAGTGTTCCTGTCACCTTGTCAGCATGGGTTTGTCTCGAAAAGATCCACAACCACAAACCTTTTAATTTATAAAAACTATTTGTGTAGCGCCTTTGCAAAAAGAACACAGGTTGCCACTATATACTGTAAGGTCGTGAGCCGGGAGTGAAATAATACACATGAGTGCTGGATAAATACTGAATATAATTTATTGATACATGCCTTTTAAATAGATAGTCTTACATACTAACTCCATACATCACACCTCCTTCCCATACAGAAAATAAAATAAAAGGATACTTTTTATTTTATTTTAAACGTATTAACGATACAATGATAACGGTTTTTCTACAATACATCAAATATTAAACATTCTAGTACTTATATTAGGTACTGTCTAAAACATATATATTTTTAATAAAGTCTTTAGTAGGTACATAGGATAATATACATATCTTTAAAAATTTGACAGCAATACAACATTTCTTATCTTAATATAAAATCATTCTACTGTTGAATAATAACGTTTTGTCCTATTTTTATGAACCACATATCTTTTATTGTCTTTTATAATTACAACATTTGGTGGACATTCTTTTAACACTTTATACGGACCAGAATATAGGCTTTGAAACTTATTTCCAGTTTCATTCTTTAATAAAATCAAATCATTTACTTTATATGATACAGGATTCTCCTTTCTATTTAATTTACTAGCTATTAAATTGTCACGTGCTTCTTTTTGTGAAGTTTGAATTCTAAACTTTAATTCTAAGGGATAGTTATCAAAGTTGTACAGAGGATCAATCATTCTTGAATTTAGATTAGACGGTAATGTACATTTTTTACCAAATATTAACTCAAAGGGAGTAAACTTAGTCTCCGTATGAACAGAAGTGTTATAGGAAAAACACCAAAAGGGAAGCCACGTACTCCATGCCTCTGGGTGATTACCTGTTTGGATGCGTAAATAGTTTCCCATGTGTTTGTGTGAATTCTCTAAAGCACCGATACTTTGATGGTGGTACGCGGTAGACTGTAATTGGTTAATATGTAAAAGTTTACAAACCTCCTTCATTGTAGTTGACAGAAACTCTGTACCTCTGTCTGTAGCGATTTCGTTCGGAACACCATACCTAAGAATCCAATTATTAACAAAATTCCTAGCTACCTCATTCGAACTTTTTGATTCTAATGGATAGGCCTCGACGTATTTGCTCAACTCACATTGTATAGTTAGAATATATTTATAACCATTGCAATCACTATCTAAAGGTCCTACTATATCTAAATAGATTTTCTCTAAAGCCGAATTTGCTGTAGAACTAACCGTCATCGGCTCCTTAGTACGATGTGATGAGTGTTTTTGTTTTTGACACTTGTCACATCGTTTCACAAATTCAGTAACATCTATTTCAAGCTTCGGCCAAAAATAATATTTTTTAATAGTATTCACCATCCGCCTTATGCCCGCGTGGCCACTAGTGGGCAAAAGGTGGAAGTCATTCAAGATTACACGTTGATCGTCTTTATCAACTATTCTTTTTGTGTCGTTTAAAATACATACTCGTGGTCCGGACCAATCACTTATACTCTTTATCTCCTTGATTAACTTTTCGACAAAAATATTATTATTATCATTTTTAATGAAGTATACTTCTTTTATATCGATTTGCCCACAAAATATATTCAGCTCTCTCACAAATTCGCCTGGCGTCAGTTGTGATCGAGAAGCTAAATCTATAAAAATTGTATTCAATAAGGGCGCATAACTCAAACACGTACTCTCGTGACTAATCTCTTTTAATTTACGATATCGATTTAATTCATAAGCGCTTATGAAACGTAACTCAGTGAAATATTTCGGTTTGCTATGTACTTCTATAACTTTTGGGTGATCAATCCAATCGTTATTAGAAGCAATAGCATCCCGTGCTTGTCTAGCTCTTTGCCCTCGCGTCATTACATTAATTAACGCATGATTCATTTCTTTTAACTCTTCCGATGTTATTTGCAAACGAGATAGAGCGTCAGCAGCGACATTATTTTTGCCTCTCAAATATTCTAATATAAAATTATATTCCTCTAATCTTAATCTAAATTTCATTAACCGACTGGATGGATCTCTCATTCCAAATAAATAAATAAGTGGTTTATGGTCAGTTTGAATTTTGAACGTCCTGCCATACAGATATGGTCGAAAATGCATTACGGCCCACACAATCGCAAGTAATTCTTTTTCAATAGTCGGATACCTTTTTTCTGCTCTGTTAAGACTTCGACTAGCGTATGCTACAGGCCTTCCATCACCATTGCATAAAACTGCTCCAACGCCATACCCCGATGCATCAGTTTGTAAAATAAATTGATTTTGCTCTGAGAAGTCAGGATATTGTAACACAGGGTGAGATATTATATTTTCTTTCAATAACTCAAAAGACTTTTGGCACTTCTCATCCCAATTGAAAACTACATTTTTTCTACATAAATTATTTAATGCATGCGCTTTTGTAGCAAAATTTGGAATGAACTTTCTGTAGTAATTTACAAAAGCTACAAATCGTTTGACCTCGTCTACTTTTTTAGGAACCGGATAATTCTGAACAACCTTTATTTTTTCGGTATCGGGTATGACGCCGTCAGCTGAGACAATATGACCCAAATAAAGCAGTTCTTTCTGTAAAAAGGAACATTTTTGAGGGTTTAATTTTAAATTTACTTTACGTAATCTCTCGAAAATATGTTGTAAGTTACTAATATGACTCGATAAGTCTCTACTAAAACAGATCAAATCGTCTTGGTACACTAGACATTTTTCATATGTTAATCCAGTCATTGCCATCGTCATCATGCGAGAAAACGAACTTGGGCTAGTTTTTAGACCCATGGGCATCCTCGTCATCTGAAACTGTCCCGAACAAAAAGCAGTGTACTTGCGACTGTCTGGGTCTAAACTAACATTATAATATCCTTGATGTAAATCCAAATGAGAAAAATACATGCAACCGGACAAAGAATCTAATATTTCCGTTATATTTGGAAGTGGAAACTTGTCATCATGAATGTTATTGTTTAATTTTCTATAATCAACAACCAAACGCCATTTTTTGTTTACGTTTTGGTCACTTTTCTTTGGCACTAGCAAAATAGGGCTAGACCATTCGCTTTGACAAGGCTCAATAATTTTTTCTTTCAGCATATGGTCAATCTGATTTTTTATTTCCTGTTTTAAAGCATGCGGTAATCTATACGGTTTTGAATAAATTGGCTGTGTGTCAGGTTTTAATTTAATAGTATGTTGATAAATATCAGTGGTTGACAACTTATCCCCTTCCAAATAAAAAATGTCGGAATATTTTGCACATAAACTTTCTATACTTATTTTTTCTTCCTTATTTAAATTTCTTAAATCTAACTTTGAAAACAAACTTTTAACTCGGACTGCATTTTTCTCATTTTCCTCAAAATTACAAATAGAATATTCCCTTATACTTTGAATATCAAGCTTTATTTCTGATAAATTTAATTCTTTTGTGGTTGTGTTCAAAATTCGCACTGGTATTTTACCATTAGTGGGGCTAACTAACATACTGGCAACAAACACTCCTTCACATATTTCTTTTGTACAAATTACGCAATCTTCTACTAAGTTAGTGTTAATATAATGTATAAATTCTGACCTAGGGGGCAATGACATTAACTTGTTAGATGAACTCATTAATTTTAAAACAATCTGTTTACTTTTATCGGGCCATAACGTTAAAGTGTTATGCCTCATGTCGATAACCGATCCATACCTTCCTAAAAAGTCCTGTCCTAGAATACCATGCGACTTACACGGCAGAGTATCAAATACATAAAACTTATGATTAATACTATGGCCATGTATTGACAACGGTAAACATACATATCCGATTGCCGGCACTTTGCCACCTATACCGTTTATAATTATGTTCTCTTTGTAAAGTGGAATATTAAAATCAAGAACACATTTGTATTTTATTGCCGAAATTGAAGCCCCCGTATCAATGAGCCAACTAAACGCATAAATGTCTTTATAAAATAATTCGACACAATAATTACTGTCACTAGCTAGAATACTATAACATTTAGGCACGAAAAAACTCACTTTCAGCTTCTCTAATCTGTGTCGACGTACTAGCCTGGGGTTGCGACTGTGAATCATCATTTACTAACCTTATCTGTTCTCTAAACTGTCTCTGAGCTCTATAATTATTATTGGAACTATTACCTCGATACGCATGTCTGCCTCGGGACGTATGTCCCCGTGACGGTGGCTGCTGGAACCACTGCCTGGCACCCCCTCGAGGTTGATGCCAATTGCTGGAACCACGGCCGCGACCCGCGTTGTACGTACCTCTTTGGTAGTTCTGGTATTGAGGCTGCCTGGAATTGTTTTTAAAATTTCTATTATTATTACGTCTAAATGCCATGACTTCAGCCATATTATCTGAACCTGAAACATCCTCGTCTACCCCGGCCTGAATTGCATCTTTTAAATTATCAAAATTTTGTGCAGTTATAATAGTACCGATCCTACGGTTTCTCAATCCGTCACTAAATTGTCTAATTGCCTGTTTCTCATTGATTGACTTCAAAACGTTAAATTTTTCACTATCTCCGTCGGACTGGGAAACGGTAAGTTCAACTAACATTTCGGACAACATTTTTCCAAAAGCATCAATTGACAAATTATTTTGTTTGCAGTTTAAAAATTGCTTTTGCAATGCGCTGGCTGACTTTTTAGGTAATAATAATTTTCTCATGTCATTTATTAGATTAGGAACAGTATCATAGTTTGTTCCTAACTTTAACTTGGCAGACTGTGACAGCCTACTCTTAAGAATAAAAGAAATTAATTGCGACTGTGATTCAGCATTAATGACTGAACTGTAATATTCTATACCGTCCATCAGCTGTTTTGTATTAGAAATTTCGTCATTCATAACCGGTAATAAGGTCAAAGCCACTTTCAGATCGAATTTGTCCATTTTGGTTACGTACTCTAAAGACTCGGAATATTCACACAATTTAGTAATTTCCTTAAATAAATTATTAAAATCCTCGCAACACTTTCTTATTAGAATATTCTCCTTTTCATCTAACCAGCCTACTTTATTAATATTTTCTATATAAGTATTATATTGGCCACCGATTAACTTGGCTTCACTAAGCTTTTTCTGTAAAATATTACCCTGTCGTCTAGATGGGCCAATTTTAATTAAATACTGTCTTATTACAAATAACTCTTCATACAATTCCTTTATATATGTGGCCATAGGAATTTAATAATTATTAACAAAAAAAAATATTACGAATAGGGGAATTTAAGAATTAAATTTAAATACAATAGTTATAATAACATAGCATTAAAAATACGCACCTTTATCATTGTCAAGACGTAGAACTTCATTGTATTTAGCTGTAATATGTAAAATATTAGTACCTTTGCTCGCTTACAACATTAATTATTAGGTATAAAGATTAATACAATTTTAATTTCTATGACAGGTTAAACATATTTTCTAAATAGTGTCCATTAAATAGTGTCCATTATTATTTATTTTATTATACTCGTAGTAGAATGTCGCGCCTACGCGTAGTACGTAAAAATATTATAATATACCGCACAAACCGCACTGCACAATTTTACGCACCACACATGAATAGATACGTATAAGAAACCGCACTTTCAAACTTTACTATCTTCCACGTTTAAATCCGGGTACATGTTGAATCGCCGTCGAAAGGATAATCGCTGCCCTCTATTGTTTCCATTCTGCTCGACCTCTTGTCGAATCCACCCCAAGTGGCACTTCCGATATATACGGAATATCCAGAACAGTACCCCAAGAAGCACGCAGAGCACGATGATCAGCATCAGAATATTTGTGGTGGACAAATGGAACCGAATCTCGTCGATTGGCGCACTATTTTGGCCCCCAGCTGCGTTTTGGGCTATTACAATATTTTCTTCTTTTGACTGCTGCTTTCCCATTTTAAAGTTTGCGATACACAACTGTCACACTTGAAAGTTTTAAAATGAATTGTTTCATCCATGATTGAAACACACCGAGAGGCCGATATTTACAGAAACTAGTCCTTTTACGGCCGGCGCCGGCGGCGGCGCAGCGGCGGCGGGCGCCGGGCGGTGTCAGGATCCTCGCGCGCGTGTCTCTACTTTTGGCAGGGTCGCCATGTAAGGTCGTGAGCCGGGAGTGAAATAATACACATGAGTGCTGGATAAATACTGAATATAATTTATTGATACATGCCTTTTAAATAGATAGTCTTACATACTAACTCCATACATCACAATACACTGATTTCGCTAAAGCCTTCGACAAAGTATGTCACCATATATTGGTATCTAAATTAGAGTTCTACGGAATTCATGGAAGTTTGTTGAGATGGATAAAGTCTTACGTAGAGGGAAGGAGTCAATTGGTGAGTATCAAAGGTCATCTATCTACGCCAGTTCCTGTCACTTCGGGGGTGCCACAAGGTTCCCATTTGGGACCCTTACTGTTTGTGATATTTATTAATGATCTGGTCAAACAGTTAACATGTGAGAGCCTATTATATGCAGATGACTTGACTTTTTTGCTGTAGTTAACGATACCAAAGACTGCATATTCTTGCAGTAAAACCTATCTAAAGTCGCTAAGTGGTGCTCTCTGAACCGGATGTACTTGAATATCGATAAGTGTTTCGTTGTCTCCTTCTCGTCCTTAAAACAAATACAATCTTCGATTATTTTCTTGCCGGCGTCACACTTCAGCGCAAATGTGAAATTAGGGACTTGGGTGTTTATTTTGATAACAGACTGACATTTCGTACCCACTACGACCATATTATATCAAAAGGCACCTAACTTCTTGGCTTTATCTCTCGATCTACTAAAACTTTTAAAACCCAGACTCCTCTTATTTATCTGTACTGTTCACTGGTAAGGAGTATCTTAGAATATGGATCTGTAATTTGGTCACCTTACTACGAAGTTCACAGTAATAGAATAGAGCGAGTTCAAAAAAAATTCTTAAACATAGTTTGCTATAGATCACAACTTAGCCGCGGCTGTAGATCATATGCCGATAGACTAAATAAATACAATTTCTCTTATCTTGCATCTCGACGCAAATGTACCGATTTGGTCTATTTGCATAAAATTATTCACTCGCACGTAGACAGTCCTTCCTTGTTGTCTTTCCTTAAATTTAACATTCGTTTTCGTTCCCGTAAGCCAACAACCAAAATCTTTTATTTGCAAATATATAGCAACAACACATCTTTCTACAATCCTATTACTCGGATGTGCCGTCTCTATAATGACATAATGAGCGAACATTCCTCTTCATTGGATGTTTTTTGCAGTGAACTGCATGCATTTAGATGCAAGATTCGGACCATTTTACGTACCAATAATAATGCCTAACAAGTGATATTGCAGCTCTGCCTTTGTTAATTTCTACTGACTAGAGTTTGCTATAGGTTTGGTTTAATTTAGACAATCACTCATTTTAGTTTTAGTTTTTACATGCCATGTACTTATTTTAGTTTAAGTTTTTACATTTATATTTTGTTTTTCTATTTCCACATGCCTAATAATTTGGATCATTTTGTGCATGCATCCTTAGAGTTATAATCTAGATCAATGTTTAGTTTTAGAATATTACTGTATTACATGATTGTAACTTGTTTTGTGTGCCTTTAATAAATAAATAAATATATGTACATAATATAACAGGTTATCTTATTACGGTGTCTTTACTTAAATTGTTTTCAACTATCTATCTAAGGTCAACCTTTAGAATTAGCTCATCAATTTAGTACCATGTCGTCAACGCGCTCGGAACGATTGCGCTCGTGCAACCATTATTTATGAACGCAGAAGTTGGTACACATTGGTACTAAAGTGTTATATACTCTGAGGCTCACCCTGATACCAAAGCCATAAATGTTTCTTAACAGAGTGCATTCATCATTACGCCGAAAGGCGTTTAATGTTGGAGAGGCCGGTCTTGTGCTGCTTTCACCAAATTGTCGGACTACCTTGTTGGAGGCCTGCTTACACTGCGTTTTCCAGTGCGCGGTCGCCGCTCAAGAACCGTCGATTGGTTCTATGTCCTGCCCATTGCCATTTCAGCTTTGTAATACTTTGGGGTATGTCGGTTACCATAGTTCTTCTACGGATTTCCTCATTTCTGATTTGTTCCCGCAGCAAAACTCTGTCAATTGCTCTTTGATTTTTCTTATAAGGCCCATAGTAAGCGACCTACAAAGTGCATTGTTTAATTCTCCATTCGATCGCGATAAAGATAACGAGAATTAAAATGGCACATTTGCAACTATCTTGTTTGTCACCAGGAGGCGCTGATTCAAAACCGTACAAAGTATCGATTTTGCTAAAGTATTTGAATGGTATATAAATGGAACTAGCATCGAGCATTCTGTGATTTATGTGTATTGTCCGATTGAATCGTAACCTAAACTATTTCCAAATCAACATTATTATTTTGATTCTAAATAAAACATACCAGCTGTTCGTATTATCTGTCAATTAAATTCGTGCTTAGTCGGCGCGGTTTCACATCGAGTTTTCATTTCTCAATATTACCTGAATTGGCAATATTTATATCAGTAACTCATGTTTTTGTTAATTTACTATTAATACTACCTGAATCTAGCGATATAAGCAGTACAGCCGCGCAAATTAAAAACACAGTAAGTCAAAGTTTTTTTTTAAATATATATTCGGAATCAGCCAGATGAGATCTTTACGAATCTATTACCCTTTTTACGAATCCTTTGTTAGTAACCACAGTAACTTACTTCCGCATTATTACTTGGTTATTATCACAGTAGGCACGCTTGCTGCATGCAAAATCTACAAATCTCAGTATATTTCCAATTAAACCTAATCAAAAATACAGTAACTTCTAGGTAACTTCAATAGGTACCATTTATAATTTGATAGTTTTCAGCATTGAAATTCGAATGCTATACCATAACACAGTAAGAGTTGGTGTCTAATACTTATTTTAAATAATTTTCTTATGATTGTACACGTTTTTCAATAAAGATATTTATAATTTTGTTGTTTGTTTTGTCTTGCATTTGAACTTGTTTGTTATAATAAACTCTGGACAAAACTAAGGGAGGCAGGAGTGGCCTCAGAAATTGTAAATATGTTATCCCACTGGTATGGTAATCAAACTAATGTTGTTAAGTGGGGAAACACACTGTTTGACGAATATACCTTAAAATGTGGTGTAAGACAAGGTAGACTGATCTCTCCTTTGCTTTTTAATGTATATATAGATCAACTCATCGCTGGGCTGAGCAGCACCCATATAGGTTGTCATATTGATAATGTATGTGTTAATAATATTAACTATGCAGATGATATGGTTTTGCTCAGCCCATCGCTGGGTGGTCTGAGGAAGCTTCTACAGCAATGTGAGACCTATGTCATGGAGCACGGACTAAAGTACAATGAGAAAAAGAGCGAATTTATGATCTTCAGAGGTAATATAAAAAGACTTGAAAATGTACCTCCGCTACTTTTGAACGGAGTACCATTGGGCCGTGCTACCCAGTTTAAATACCTTGGGCATGTAGTGACTGAGACTTTAGATGACAATTTTGATATTGAGAGGGAGCGCAGGGCATTGTCGGTTCGTGGAAATATGTTGGGGCATAGGTTTTTTTTTTTTTATAAAAGAGGGAGGCAAACGAGCGGGCGGGTCACCTGATGGAGAGTAATCACCGCCGCCCATGGACACCCGCAAAACCAGAGGAATCGCAGACGCGTTGCCGGCCTTTAAGGGAGGAATAGGTTTAAGGAAGGAATAGGAATTGGGAGGAAGGGGGGGGGGGTGAGGGGCCTCCGGTACCCTCACTGGTCGGACGAAACACAACAGCACCAAGTGCCATTATTTCACGCCGAATATTCGTGAGAGGGTGGTATTACGCCGGGCGAGTCGGCCCAATTCGTGCTGCAACGCAGCGTGGCTCTACCACTCAGTCAGTGTCACTCATTTAGCACCACCCAGGGATCACGTGTAGGGTCTCAAGGGTAAACCTACGGACGCGAGCAACTTTGACCCCCAAAAACTTTTTTTTTTCACGGTTTTCACGCTGTACAGTAGAGGTAAAGTTAACCCTATTTAAAGCCTACTGTCAAAACTTTTATGGTAGCGGACTATGGTTTAATTTTAACCAGAGGGCCTACAATGCTTTGCGCGTGTTGTATAATAATATTTTTAGAGCACTGTTGGGCCTTCGTCGTTTCTGCAGTGCATCGGGCATGTTTGCCGATGCACGGACTGATGACTTCTACACAATAATGCGGAAGAAGTCCTACTCCCTTCACCGTCGCATTCGGGATGGGCCTGGCAGTGTTTTGAAAATGATATCGGAGAGGTTAGATACTCCATTTTTTGCCCGTTTCACAGCTTTGCAAAGCGGTGAAAAGGGTAATTAAATTAAATTATTATTTATTTTTATTATTATTACTAACATAGAATTAAGGTTTTTACTAACAATCTTTATTGTTTTTGTTACTAACATAGGATTAAGGTTTTTGTGTACTAACAATCTATGGACTCCTTGGTCTGAAAATAAACGAATTTTATTTTATTTTATTTTATTTTAATTTTATTTAATTTTATTTTATTTATGTGTACGGAGACGTAAGACGGCCAAAGGAGATTAGCGAAGTTCCTTAGGACCTTGGGCCTTGACCGTTACATTGATGATTTATATGCGGCTTTGTAGATCAAAACCAGCGAATTCCCACAATATAACAATTATAAATCAGTTCTACGGGATAACACAGATATTGGGAGTTAAGTAACCCAAAGTGGCTTAGTTTACGTAAATTAAACAAATAACTAACACTTTTTACTTACTATTTTTATTGTTTAATGTTTATTTGGTACGTAACCGTAAGAGCATTCACTGTTGTATAGTATACCACAGTTACTCATGTGGTATAACTGACAGTTTTGCTTCATCTTGATCAAATGTAAACGTAAAGCATCGTTACGCGTAAAACGAATTCAACTGTTTATGAATTTTATCTTTAAAAGAAGTACAATCGGATGCAATGGTCGGTGTCTCACCACTTCTAGAATAGTTAGACACTATTAGACAGTATATTCTAGCAGTGTGAGTCAAAACGGCAACATTATCCTTCGACTACACGTGATATGCGTCCTTGGTTGATAAACAGATAGTGAAACACTTTGTAATTACATTAAATTGTTCCCCATAGAAATATTAGTTTTTTTTTATGCCACAAGTTTTTAAAAATTACACAATGAATGTTAGTTAAAGTCTGATTCCTGTAATAGTTCGCCGGTCTCAAGAACAATTTTTTTTTATTGTGGCACGGCAAAATGGCTTCACTCTGCCTGACGAAAAGCAGCCAGTGAAGCCCAACACGTGAAAGCGTTCATCACAGCGCTACCACGCTATGCCGAACGCTCACACTATGGCGGCCTGCATAAATGCTTTTTCACGTCCTGCTTAAATAACCTGAGAGAGAAAGAGGAGGGAAACACGTGTACGGGAAGCGCATTCCACATACGGGCAGTTCGGCAAAAGAACGATTGTTCAAACTTTCTGGTACGTGTATTGACGGTCAGCACGGTATGAGGGTGGCTTCTTAGACCTGCACGCGTCGAGCTGGAAATAAATGAAGAGGGAAGGATGTGTCAAAGAGCTCCTTAGAGCATTCACCGTGGTAAAGGCGGTAGAAAGCACTAAAGGATAGCAATGTCCTTACGTAGCTGTAACGGCTCCAGACTGGTAGTAACGTCATCGTTACCGATAATACGGATAGCACGTCTCTGCAACCTGTCAAGAGCTTCGAGCAAATACTGAGATAAAGATGAGAGCAATACTCCACGCAGGAGCGCACCTGAGTCTTATACAAAAGACAACGTTGCTCCGGCGTGAAGAACCGCTTCACTTTGTTCAGGATTCCGAGTTTACGTGAGGCTGTGGTTATAATGCTCTCAATATAGCTCTTCGGGTGGAGGTCGCTGTGTATGTCCATACTTAAGAGACTGAGACCAGTCTGGATGGGTAATAGGTTTCTCTGGAAGGAGGGTTGGGAAAAAAATGCGGTCTTTTTAGCAGTAACAGCGCAGACCTGTATTTTTTGGAATTGAACTGGACCAGGTTATCAGAGCCTCATTTAAAAATGCGGTCTAACTCCTCGTCCAGCTCAATGACAATCTTCCGTCTCGACTCCACTACATCGGCTTGCTTTGCCACAGGGTCACCCAAATAACGCCGATGTACTGTACTGTCGTCTGCATAGCAATGAATGTTACCCAAGGATAACATGTCATTGATATGCAGAAGGAACAGCGTGAATGATATTATAGAACCCTGCGGCACTCCGGCGTTGACCTGCTGAAACTGTGAGGCACTGCTTTTGCAGAGTACGCGAATGCTGCGCTCATGCAGGAACCCGGCGACCCAATTGCATAGGCGTGGTGGCAAGCCGTATGCCGAAAGCTTGGAGAGAGAATCTATAGTTTACAAAGAGCTCTTAACTAATAATCTAAAGTAGATTAAATTCTGTTGCCTGAGCTAGATAAACCCTGTTTTTCAGGCGAATGTGGGCTTAGTCTAAGTTTAATATAAATCGAAACATAAATGAATATAACAGGTTCCTTATACGCTAAATTACAATCTAATATAAAGACATAAATAAAATAATAATAAGTTTTTTTTTAAATAAGCTAATAAGTTTTACACAGAAATAAATAAAACAAAATTACCTAACCACGGTCATTAACCCCTCCGTATCGTCGTAGGTAAATTTTTGTAGTTCTTCCTGTACAACCTTTTTGCAGCTGATAGTGTTTAACGGATAAATATAAGACTTAGCATTAATCCTGTTGTACAGAAAGGGTCCTAAGAAAATAAAGAACCTTGATGAGAAAGCGCATTTTGTACCTTTGAGATAAGTGCAAACCATGTCCTTCCTCCTTTTATTAGTAATTTCAGTGCTGTAAGGAATAGCCGTGTGCTGTTTTAGTATCGTGCTTTTTATAAATAATTGCCGAACTGTTAAAACTTTACAGGATTCATATAGAAGATGAGTAGGATATAGATAAAGACGGAAAGTGGACACCTTTAGGATTGCTCTTTGGGCTCTTTCGACAGTTAATAACAGGGACTTATACGTACCACCCCATGCAGTGATGCAGTAAGTTAGTATCGACTGACATAAGGCCACGTAAACTTGAATTATTAATTTGGTATCTGCAATCGAACAAAGTTTTTTAAATACAAACATAAGCTTACGCATTCTGTTACTTAAAGCTTCAATATGATAACGGAATGACAGATTCTCATCAATAATTACCCCAAGATATTTTATATTGCGAGTGCTAGAAATGGTAGGGCAATTGCAAGACATGTTTGTGTTTAAATTACAGCCATCATGAGCATACAAAGGTGTTCTTGTTGAAGAAGTTGATTTGCGCATCGAGAATGTGATATGTTTAGTTTTATCAGCATTTAGTGTTAGTAAATGTTGATTAAGCCAGTTATTTACAACATTGAAGCCATTTTGTGCAATTTCGTAAGCCTCGAGCAACGTCGCTGCAGAAAAAAGTAGAGCAGTGTCATCGGCGTACGATAATATTTTACCGCCGTTTAGTTGAAGGTTGCAGAGGTCACTAATGTAAATTAAAAATAAGGTAGGCCCAATTATACTTCCTTGTGGGACACCAAAGGAAGTGTTGCACCTGTCAGCACTGATCACATTGCCTATTTTTAACGCATTGGCTACGATCACTTAAATAACTTGTAAACAACTTCAGTTGTTTATCTTTTATACCTATTGTTTCAAACTTATTCAATAGGATGGGTATCGAAACTGTATCAAAAGCTTTTGCAAGATCCAGGAATATACCTATTGTTTTATTGCCTTTATCAAGCTCTTGTGCGATATAGTTAGTTAACTGATGAACTGCCTCATTCGTTGATAAACTAGCTATAAAACCAAATTGATTGTTCGAAAAGAGCGAATTATTTTCCAAAAAAATGTACTAAATTGTTATTTATAATTTTTTTTTAAATTTTTGATATGGAGGAAAGTATCGATATAGGCCTATAATTTGAAATTTGTTCTTTACTACCCGATTTATATACTGGAACAACAACAGCTTTTTTCAAACAATTGGGAAAAACTCCTTCGGTGAGACAAAGTTGAAAAATATACGTTAGAGGCAGGAGCAGGATATGTTTGAACTATTTTAACATTTTGTTAGAGATGTTATCCCAGCCAACAGCACAGTCATCTTTCAAACTCATAATAATTCTTTCTACTTGGACATACAAAACTCCTTTATTTTAAAAAGAAAGAGCAGGGTTGTTTGTGAACGAGACGAAATCGTAGGTGGTCATTGGTGTATTAAAATAATAACTTTGAGTTCGATTCCAGCCAACTCATACTCGTAAATTAGCATATTTTGGCCAACATTAACCACTTCCCTACACCTATGTTACCAGAGTCAACTTTCTACACGTGCACAATGCAGAGAGCATAATTGAAATCAAATATCATGGTGGAGCAAAGCGCAGCGTCTCGGAGGGATTGTCTCAGTCTGGGTGGGGTAAGTAACAAAGCACTCGATGTACAGATTATGTAGTAAGTACACTCTCTCACTATATTTGCTTAAATCACATTTAGCTTAAAAATACTTCTATTCAATAATTTGTTTGTAAATTCAACGCATGTCAATAAACGTCAAAATCAAATTATTACGTATTCAATAATTGTTTTGTAAGTTTAACCTATTTCAATAAACGTTAAAATCAAATTGTTGAGCGGACAATTTGTGAACTTATCAAAACAAACCATTGACCTAGCTCAATGAAACATACACAACATACACATGCACAAAGACCAACCTACTGTTGAGGTACTAAAAAGAGGGGCTTGTTTGTAAATGGTTTAGTAGCTATTTTACACTTGTAACACTTCTGGATATCCACAACTCCTGAATTGTGCAGTTTTGCAATAAAAACCGTATAAGTGATTATCGACACTAAAGAGATTGTAGACCAAATACAATGAATCCTAGTAATGTATCTAAAGTACTTACGTTGCTGTTTTCATAACTTATTATCAAAGTAAACCAAATCATCATCCTATAAACACACAATAAATACGCAATTAAATTAACCTGTTTTACCAATTACCCACGCGGTGGCCGGACTTAGTGAGCATTAGTTTATTTTCCTTTTCTTTATGGGTTCCAGGGTTCTTCAGATTCAGGCACCGGGTCTTGGTCTTCTTGCTATCACTGCTGTCCTACCGCAGCTACCTACCTACCGGTTCCTGCGTGTGGTCTACTTCCGCGGGTTCCGGTTTCCGGTCCGCCGCGCGGTCTTCATGTACGCGGCTTTGCTTTCGCCTCTGCATACCGTCCTTCTAGAGGACTAAACGAAGCAAGTCTTTAAGTCCTTTCAAGCGGACAGAGTGAGCGATCCGTTGAACCCCTTCCTGAGCAATTTTATAAGTGGAATAGGAAATTAAACTTTGTAACCTATTCAAATCTTTTATTTCCTATTCTAAAATAGGGACTAAACTGATACTATAGCCAGCTGTTCTATGCTGTATTTTCAACTGTGGAATACATACGAGAGTGTATAGTTACAGCTATACTTATTCATAAAACTCAGTTTTGTTGATGGTGTTTTATCTAACAGCCGACATTAATAAGCAATATAAGGTGACTGCTAGAAACCGCAAGAAACTTCAAGGGCTGATCAGGTCAAGTGTTTTAAAAATGACAAAAAAGGAATTCGTGGTTTTTTTCATTTTTAATTAAATAATTCATTTTGTGAATTTCAATTGAATAGTCTTTGAGTAAGTATCTAATTTATTTTAAAGCAATAACAAAAGAAAAATAAAACGAAATCAATTAAAAATACCGATTATTTACAACGCGAGGGCAACGGCCAGCCTCCGTCTGTTGACCCGTCAACGTAGGTACTTATCGCCCAGCTGTTGCGGAAAAAACACGAATTCCTTTTTCGGCATTTTTGTCATGTTTAAAACACTTGACTTGACCAGCCCTTGAAGTTTCTTGCGGTTTTTAGCAGTCGCCTTATATATTTGTTGTTTTGATTATAGCTATACTTAAGAAAAGTTCAACTTTGTTTAACGATAAGTAACAAGATTCGAACGCTTACATTTTTTTGAGCTTTCCGGCAGTAAAATTTTCTTTGAATTATCTATATTATATAAAAATACTAACTATGTCAAAAGGCAGCTAAAACGAAAACAAGAAGAAAACTCTTTCTTTCAAAAGTGAGAACAGAGGGCGAGTGTACAGAAATTCGCACTAACTCCTTACGGGGCAAACGATTTCAGCTGTGGTGTCATCATCGTCATCATTTCAACCCGTGCACACGCTCTGCTGGGTGCTGGACAAAGGCCTCCTGCATGTAATGCCATTTTCTTCTTATTTGTTGTCACTTGTGGTAATGTTATGCGGGTGTCCATGGGTGGCGGTGATTACTTTCCATCAGGTGACCCGCCTGCTCGTTTGCCTCCCTCTTTTATAAAAAAAAAAAATGTTGTCCACAAAACTCACTACATTAATATCTGCGATTTTGCCATAAATCAACTTATTAACTAAGCTGTAATGGCCATACTATTGCGGCCCCGCAACTGATCGTCGTTACGTTATCATTATTGTGAAAGACATTCTGGATTCGTAGGAAACATGTTACAAAGATGTCAACGCGCTAAGCTGTTATGGCGGCTCCACATTAGTGCCGTGAATTCACGCGAGATTTCACGGCATGAATTCACGGCACAAGTCGTGCCCTCTACATTTACGGGAAACTCACAATCATTCACGGAACCCGCCGCGAAATGGACGTAGAAGCTGCTGCTGCAATAACTTTGTTTGCTGTGGCACATACTATTTAGACGTTCAAAACATTATCAGAAAGCGTTGGAAAAAAAGAAGATGGTGGATGACTGAAATACATCGTAACCGATCAAAGTATGGTCTGGAGTAAACTGATTAATTTCGTCTTTGGTAAACTGGCGCGGGGCCGTGAATGTGGATTTGCACGCGTGAAAAATATTTAAAAATAATAAAAATCGCGTGGCAAATTACGAACCCCGCGAAATCCGTCCACATTCATCTTCGCGCCTGTTTACAGAGCTTCATGGCACTAATGTGAAGCCGCCATTAAAGAACTCACTGGCGTTGAGCGTGAAGTGAGTGAAAAAGACATACCCAAACAGTTGCAGGGTACTCAGTATTCGATTTTCAAAATTCGATATATTTTTAAAAATATACCGAAGTTTAATATAAAGGATAAAATTAAATAATGCCACCATGTTTTCGTATAAATAATAATATTCTTAATTGGATTCGCCAAATATGTCTGTGTGACTCGCAAATTAACGAACCATGTTTTATATTTCTATTTATATAATTCATTTTATTGCAAACAAAATTAAACTGTCTGCAAACGAAATAGCTTAATTGAAACAAAACCTCCCGCGGGACGTCTGCCGTGCGGCGGCAATGGAACCTCGGCTGAGTATTAAGAGATACCTACTGCATTTAGTTGTCCGACTGGTGCACACAGCAGTAAATATAATTAGACTGAGGGTCGTAAGTATAAAAAAAATATGTCTGGGTTATCTACGAGTATACATACCATAAGATAACACTTCGTTCAATAAGTCCTGATACTAAAATTAAATACTAAAACAAAGTTTTTTTGATAAACTTATTTTTTATTCATTACATAGTCTCTTTTATCTGCAATACAGTCTGTGCAACGCTTTTCTAACTTTTCTATTCCGTGAGTGTAGAAAGATTTATCTTTGGCTTTAAAATAAGCTTCCGTTGCTGCGATTACTTCACCATTTGCGTAAAATTTTTGCCCTGGAGCATTTTATTTATATCTGCAAACAGCTAGTATCCCTGGGGGCCAGATCTGGAGAGTACGGTGGATGAAGAAGTAATTCGAAGCCCAATTCGTTTAGTTTGGTCATCGTTATCATGGACTTATGACACTTCGCATTGTCCTGGTGAAAGATAACTTTTTTTTCAACATTTGAGGCCGTTTGTCCGCGATTTCGTACTTTAATCGCTCCAATAATGCTATGTAATATTCGCTATTTAAATGTTTCCCTCTATCAAGGTAGTCATGAAGAGTATTCCATGCACGTCCCAAAATACAGAGGCCATAACCTTCCCGGCAGATTGTTGTGTCCGTAGTGAAATGGTGAATTCATGTTTCATCATGGTCACATACTTACCAACGTAAAAAAAATATTTTATTTCTATTAAACACCATCTCCAATTAAGTCTCGCGATTTATTGAATGATCTAGTATATGCCCAGCAGTACATCGCAATAACAACAATTTAACAAAGCGCTTGTTAAGTTTTTAGTTGCTTTTTAAAAAGCTAACGTGAATAGCGAATCCCATTGTTGAGTGTGCATACTTACTGCTTACCATTCCGTTCGGTTACAAGCTCGGTCGCGGTTGACTGCAGCTGGCAGCTCGGTGCATGCAACGAGGTATTATAACAAGAGCGGTATCTCATACGAAAAATGTGCTAAGCTAGATGACAGAGGGCAACGCGTGGAGCGTAAGGAGCACGGGCGGGGCTATGTTGTCAGGCATTTGCAGCCCATACGCAAAACCTGATTCGCGGTGTCATCTCTAGTTATAATGCCTCAATGGGAGCATGCGCTCCGTTAGTAAGTCGACGTTGTTTGTTTGTAAGACAAAGAATGAATCTTCTCAGTTAGTTTTCTTCATAAGATACGGTTTCTCGACGTCCTGCCACAGAATTTATCTGTAAATCTGTTCAAAGAAGTCGGTTGTATCTCTAGTTTTTTATTAGCCAGTATTATTAACTGACACAATTTTTAATCGACTTGTTACTAGTTGCGAAAGTACCTACGTACAATTGCGATTGTAAGAGATTAAGCCATATGTCACCACAATGGCCTAGTGCGGGCCGATGGGCTTTTACAACTGCCGTCTGACGATATAAACCGGCCAACATTTTAACCTGCCGTCGACAACACAAAGATCCTCAAACTATTTGGCTAAATTGGCTGTACAATAACTGGTGTCCCTGCATTAGAAACTGCTGGACTATTTTAACACATGCTTTTATATTTTAACAACTGCTATTGTAACATGTCTTTAATCATATTGTCTCAGGGTGTGTCGTGTGCATCTGGAAAATGCGATGCGAATGTGACGTGAATGTCTCGCGAATGCGCATTTCGCGTGCTGTTCGCCAGCCTTTTGCAAACAGGCAAATTTGCGACATAGCGCTGAGATCTGGCTTAATACATCCTTACCGATCAAATTTTTACCATTAGTAAGACTATGAAAAAAATTAAAAATCGAAACGCTGAGATACGATTTAAGACGTTTTAATTAGTTTGAACGCGTTAGCCGTGTGTTGCCATTGAGTAATCGGTAACGTGCTCGATACTAATTGAATTGAAAACATACAATAGAAATAGTTCGCTAGCTGAAGTTCTCTCACTTGTGGCACGTGACGCTTGCGATCCGAAGAAGGGTGGCGTTGTGCATACATTCATTGCAGAAAATTCAAATCATAACCTACATCTATTTTTCACGTAAAAATTTAGCTTCTGAAAATTATTTGCTGCAACATCTGTTACGTGATGTATTATTTAAATCCAGAAAACCGTACACCAAAGCTTCTAATACCAAATACCAATTAATTCAACATGTATGTAATTGTTAATATTCAAATAATCCGCCTATGAACGCCCCACTGCTGGGCATAGGCTTTTTTTTATTCTTAATAAGACAGCTCTTGACCACGATCTCGCCTGATGGTGAGCGTAGATGAGGTCTACGATGGAGCGAGCTGCCCCAGAAGATGCCTATTAACTCTCGCCTTGAAGGGATTCAGGTTATAAGTTTTTGGAAACACAGACGATGGCAGAGAATTCCACTCCTTGCCAGTGCGCAACAAAAATGATGACATGGGGAGGTTGGGCCAAACCCCACCGCGCTGGCCCAATGCGAGTTGGTGGGTTTTTAACGACTGCCATATTTCGATGACAACCGGGACAAACAGCTTGTCGTGCGTTCCGAAACAGAAATTATTTTTACAAATTGTTAATATTATATTTTAAAAATAAAACACTTTAGAAGAATGATATTTGCGTATTTTTCAGCGTCAGTTCAGTCAGAGGCAGTCTTGGGCACCCTGAAAAGGATTCCAACTAAATAAATAAAATAAATAAATAAATCTTTCCTACAATCACACCAATTATCTAGCCCAAGAGAAGCTTCGAAGAAACTCGTTAAATGGTTACTAGACAACGGATAAACATACTTAAAATACTTAAATACATACTTATCATACATAGAAAACACCCAGACCCGAGACAATTTAGAAAACAATAATTTCTAAATTGACCCGACCGGGGTTCGAACCCGGGACCTCAGAGATGGCGACACCATGAAAACCGGTGTACAAAGCCACTCGACCAAGGAGGCCGTCAAATAATAATTAGGTGAAATAAACTCAACTAGACTAGATTCAATTCAATTATAACTAAATCAGAACTACGAGTATTTTCTTTTCAAGGATAGTAGCAGAAATACTATTCAACTACATAAAAGGAGTTCAAATCAAACGTCCGCCCCGCTTCCTTTGTACGCTCCTTTAGGATTTGTCAGTACTGTGACTGTTACCGAGTAATCATGTCATTTGGACTACGCCAGTTGGTTAGCAAATACCGGTACAACATTTTGAAACATTTGTAACATTTCAGGTATCTAAGGATTCTTCAATGTTAGTAGCTTCACGAGTTAGCCAGATGGCGCGATGTCTAAACACTATTTACTTAACTTTATTACATAATCATCATCTCCAGCCAGTACCAACCGCTGGGCGTAGGCCTCCCAACGCAGACACACGTCACGTGAGCTGGCGTGTGCCGCGATGAACCAGGAGTTGAATGCCACTTTTCATATATATCCAACAGCTGCCGCGCCGTTGGACGACCGCCAATTAACATTTTCATTAATATCTAATTTATAACACCAATTTTCATAGCTTTTATCCTTCGATAAAGAACACTATCAAAAGTTATTGCTATGTGAATACGTAATGCAAGCACATAATATCCTTTACATAATAAACACAGCGAAAGAGGTACAGATTTTTTGCTCAAATGCTTACTTATTTTTACAAAAGTTTATTCATCCCATCAATGTTGCAGCCAACGCCATTGTAAAGTAAAAAGGTAAAGTAAAGGTCTTATGTTTTTCCTGGAACCACTCAATGTTTATAAGAATTTCCATTGGGTTCTTTTTAAGAAAAATCTGTTAGCACCCTGCCTACCCTGACTGAATTCCGATTAGAGAAAGACAAAGAGCCGATTGTGGATCGTTCGTTGAAAGTAGGGAATCAATTAAAGAGAACCATCGATTCTCCGGGGCGATAACGTCTGTCAGGAGTAAGTGAAAATGGCTGATAAGATTGTGGACGCCGCCGCCGCCGACCTTCTTTTAATTATTTTTAAAACGCTTATCGTACTTCACCTACCGCTTCAATGAACACCGATGCGAGCTGCGAGGGTCCAGCAAACACTTCCAAACTCCTTTTTTATAACTAATTTATTTAATACCATTTATTTACATCTCCCAAATCACTTATAATCTGTACATCAAAACGAATAAACCTAGTGATAAATCTCTTACTTTTAATAAAAGATACAATTTTATACATTAATCTATTAGGTCGATTAATTAACATAATAATATTATATCAATTTGAAGGTATATCGTTAAAATTTATAATTTTTTTGTTATTGTGCAATAATTTCGTTATTTACAATTCACCAACAAGCGTGAGGGGCAAGCCTGAATAGTAGTTTACACAAAGAGGTTACTTATAATAGAAAATTATAGACAAACATTAAAGCAACAAGGGTTCAACATAATATATTTGTTTCATTTAATTACAACCACAGCACCTTATTATTATTCATAATAATAATAAGCTGAGAGCTCATTAGGTGTAGATATATAATCGTCAACACCTTTTGTAACATTAAATTGGAAACATGAAAATGTTTGGCACGTTTAGTTTGAGGGTATTAATACTATGCAAAGCGCCGCACCACAATTAGTTTATGTTTTAATTATGACTACACTAACTTGGAAGGACATCGTACCGAGTATGAATGATACAATTCAAAATGGAAGTGGGAGTAGGAAACATCGATCAGGTTAACGAGGGATAGTGGATATAACTATTGTAAAGGGTCGTCTTAAGCCCGAAGGTTACGTAATCATTGTACTTTTATTTAATAGAAAAGGACGTCAATAGGGTTAAGGTAAGATTTATAAAAAATATATCGCTCATAAAAGTAGATTAAGGAAAATCATTCTGAGAGGAAGAGTGACTTGCGTAAGCTTTCGTTAGCGATCTCTCACTTACCTACAACCTAATCGTAACGTTTAATTGGAGGACTTAATTTGTTTATTTTCATATAAATATAAAATATTCACACTTTTTCTTCCTTTACACACAGGATATGACACAAGAAATGTTGATTTGATATGTTTCTTTTTTTATAATACGGTCGATACACACTAATGATAAATTATAGTTTTATGAATATATCGCTTACTAGTACTGCGTATAGACGTTTGAAATCTATTTGATGAATCATTTACACTTTAACATAGATGTAGAAATAAACATAACAAATCGAAGATCTTGTCAGCTAAATGAGCAGTAAAACAAATTCAAACAAAGAGGTCAATTTGAACTAAGACTACTATCGCCAAAAATGATTGCCTCCAACATTGTAGTCTCCTTGCACCTATAACAAGAAAATGTATTATTACAAACATAATGCATAACCTTATAGCAATAATAAATGAAGCGGTGGAAATAAAGGTAGTTACGTTCAACAAATGAGATGCTACTGAGAGATAAACGAGTGTCGTGGCGGAACGCCGCGCTCGCAAGAAAGTAATGAATGAATGTGCAAAATAAAACTGAACACTACTTTGTTTGACCCGTCCAATTGTAAAATGTCTTTGGTAAGACGTGAGAAAACCACACAGCCACTTTTCTAACTGACCTGCTGTAAAAGCTTTTGAAACAGGATATTGTTAGGTTTTTAAAAATAAACAGATTTCTAAAAACGGTTCCGAATACAATCTGCTACTTAGAAAAGTTCGGCAATATCTTTCGTTGACAAAAATATTGTGATCATGGAGTGTCTTACTATTCATTTTTATTTCTAACATTCAATAATAAACCACAAAAGTCATTGAGCTGTGGTGCGGTAAGCGCCAAGTTATCATTGCCGCTCGGATGCTTCCCAACTCTTCGAAGACACAATTCCGCTTTTGTAAAAGCGCCCTATTTTTGTTTCTATTGGACTACATGATAAGACTATCAACGGCTTACGACTCGAACTTCGTAAATAAACGCTCTTATTCTCTATTGTTTGCTTATTCCTACGACGTATTTGTATTTTCAGCATAATTTCCAGATCAATAAAACTATGGAGATGAGCGAACGCAAATACCTCTAACACACTCGTGTCTCATACCCCCTAATATTTATTCAAACGCTTGCCCTGCTCTATTTGATATCATATTATTTGACTGTTCAAACACTTTTTCTTTGGGCCCGGAGCTGCAAGAATTGATTGTACGAGCTCTCTTCTGAATATTTATGAGATTTAAGTGTATATGCGAAATCGTTGAATGTTTAATCTCTATCTGGCGGTTCGGGCACACTGAAAACGACCCCGGCCGAATCTCAGACATTGGTCTTGGATACAATTAGACGTTTTCAAAGGTCTCTTACAATTGCATAGTAGTATTTTAAAATGTACAAATTATGACGGCAAAGCTTGGTTTGGAAAATTTTCCAAAGACGAATTTCGTAATAACTATACAGAGCTCAGTCTATTAAAACGATAGTATTAAATTAACTAGCAAAGTCCGTCACACTTGTACTAAATTACCAAATACTAAATTACTAAGTTATTTAATTTTCATTTTCAGCTATCAATGTTTGAAACTAGTACCTAGTAGTAGTAGTGATAAATCTAAATGATTGGCCTATTTTGAAACTAACCCTCTAATAAATAAAGAGATCGCGGTAAAAGGAACGGTAGCAAACAAAATAACAATGCAAATGCCGTCTGAAAAATTAAAATACCTTCGAGTTTTTTCCATCAAGATAAAAGCCCGAATGCTAAGAACATGTCGGTGCTCAAACAATTGCCGCATCCAGGCGTCGTCACATATTCCGCTCAACCCATTTCACCGCGACTCTCTGAGCACATTTATTTTTTACCATTCGTGGGAAAAGAGACGTTTTTAATAATGCAGTATATTGTTACAAAGAATACAAAGCGGGTAAAGCCTCTTGTGGCTTCAAACTCTTTGTAGATGCCGCATTATGGGCTGTTTTGCCTCTATAATAGCATGTAATTAGGTTAGGGTTAGCCGACGACTTAACTCGGATTAGGATCGGTTGTTGCTTAACTTGGAATAAAACAACGAAAGTAATATTTAATGGTGGATGCTTTGGTAGCTTTATAGAGGTATAAATAGAAAGTTCGCTTTACGATTATTTTACTTTAAGAAACTGGCTGAATTTGAAAGTTTCTAGCATCTTGTAGGTACTACGTGTTAAGAAATATGAAAATTGTAATTTAAATATTGTGGGAAGCAAAGTTACGTACGATACGTAAACTAAAACCCAAAAATGCATTACAGGGTTTTGCATGCATGAATTGTTGAAGGCCTGTTATATTCTGCAAATCCTATAACAGCAAACTACAAATTGAAAAAAAAATTTTTTTTGGTCTTAGCACATTATGCTGAGATGGAAAATATTTTACAAAAATATGTGGCTCCATTATAGTCTCCATAACTCATGCTTACAATGGCAGTATGTAATGCGTAACAGCATGAGGTATTGCAATATATAAAGATGCAGTACTTATTTAGTGGGACGCTATTTGTAACGGCGTATCTGGTTCTGACTAGACTTATGACTTATAAAAAAAAAATACTTAAGTATATTTAAGCGTTAATAAAACGCTTAAATATAAAATATTAGACTTATGACATTAATGCGATTCCAAGATTCAGTGATGTAAAAATAGCACTCTTAAACGTGAATTTACTGTGGAAGCCGCACAAATGGTAAAGGTGGTGATGTTTTCTATTTCGATAACTTTAACGTGGTGAATTTCTTGAACAATAACATACAAAACATAATTTTTCTTGTGTTCATCTTTTTTATTCAAGCGTAACTGATTTTGTTTAATATACATGAACTCAATTCCGTTTCAACTTACTCGTATTTGTAATATTATATTTGTTCCTAAATAGAATAGTAGATTTAAAGTTAGAAAATGCTATGTTAACATGACCGACGCGCTACGACCGCTTGGCTCAAAGCGTTAGTTTTAGAGAGGATAAGTTAAGCGATAGGTGATCTATGATGATAGATCTCGCATGGCTAGTTCGTTAGGTCCGAAAGAGAGTCACTGGAATCAAGACACGCTGGTATCAGTAAGAACGATTTAGGTGCCTATCCACTGGAGTGAAAAAGAGAGGAGAAGAGACGAGCTCTGCCAATATTAACTAATAATGCCCTCGTTGAAATTCTTGCCGGTCTTCTGAGTATAAGGTCTCCCCCGCCCTATAGACTTACAGACCGATAGCGTAGCGAATTTCATAAGTGCTCAATTATTGTAGCCTAAATTGAATTAACGGTAGTGAATTTTGATTACAACTTAAGTTCTACTCCGTTTCGCTTTGTTGGACGGATTCTATTGGTTGATATTGGGCCAGTTCCGGTCCTCCCTTTTCAGCCAGGCAGCTTTAGACCCCGATTTACAAAAAAAACAAAATGTGATCGCAGCCATGATAAAAATGATGATGCTAAGAATGTGGTACCTGAGACGTGGTGCGGGTGTGGCGCCCTGTAGACGTGGTGCGCCGCGTCTCGCTCGGGCGCGCGGTCGAGCTGCGCGCGCACCACGCTCGGCCGCTCCGTGCCCGCGCCCGCGCCCGCCTCCGCGCGCTGCACGGCCCGCGACGCGTTCGCGCGGCGCACACCTGCAACACGCCTCAGGCTATGAACGGGATGACAGCGGCGGCGGGGAGCGGGGTGCACAATGACGACTATCTGTCCTAAACTGGATGATAACGACAGCCGCCATACCCTATAAACGGGATGACAGCAGCAGCACAGGGCAATTGGAACTCGTTAAGTTATAAACTGGATGATAGACAGCGTGCGGGGGCGTTCAAATAGACAGATTTGTAATAAGCTATGTTTGATGGCAACGTTGTGGGATGCATGGAAGAAAACTGCCTCAGCATATTCATGAACGGGTTGACAGCGGCGTAAGAGTAGACAGTTTATTCGTAAGCTTTATGTTATACACTGATGCGCTGTCATTTAATTTACGACCTTATTGCTGGCGTCGCTCTTTACGCCGCTTGATAGGAGAACAGCTCAATACAAATTTATATGCCTCCGCTAGCTCCGTGCATATATTAAAGTCAATTCAATAATAATATCACACTTTGAAAAATCAACATTGTGCAAAATTATACATGGGTCTTATTCAATGCGTTATTAATAGCATATCTTTATATTGAGTGGTTCAGTGGCGCAGTGGCTAGCACAATCAGGTCACAAAAATTAAAGCTATTGCAATGCGTATGCCTAACCAGGTTACTTGTAAAATTTCACTCTATTTTCACGGTAAGGTTAGATTTTGCCAAAGGTGCTCTTGGGTCCATGTTCTATCCTAGTCGGAAGATCTGCGTTCAGCAACGGAACGTGTATTAGCTCACATATTGTTTAATTTTAAGTGTAAACAAACACTACACTAAAATAGTATAAGTAAAATGGTTTTACTAGTTTAGTAGCGCTTTACTTTATATCCAACAGCATAGAGCGGCGATGGGCTCACCGCTTGTCACGCTGAGCACATGTGCAGTCGCTATTTGGTAAAAAGTGGACTACGGTAGAGAGCTGCTTTTGCTGTCCTTATTGCACTAACCCTTCAGGGATAATAGTCAGTTTATATCGTATATAATGCATGTAATGTTACTTTAGGCATTCAAATGTGTGACAGCTAAAACCATACACCACGTGTTAAGATCCGTGAACGAAAGTCATAAGTAAAGGTATCTCTAATTTTTAATACATGTATGTATTGGACGAAGTATGAGATGAGATTAATGAAACAGTAGAATTAAATTATATCATGATACAAATATAGTTAAAATAGATGTTAACTAGTGATCGTAATACGTCCTGTCTTCCGATCAGTTTTGAGGACACCATGTGCTATTATTATTATTTGTTTGAGAAGGCTTGAGCCCAGCCTTGGGAGACTTTTAGACTGATAATGGTGATATAATTACATTAGATTTTACCCCGCATCGTAATCATTATAACCTTTACAGCATCTTTCTACTTTTCTCATTGCTTGTAATATCATGCATATGAATTGAGGTCCAAAATATGAAAAAAAAACTATTCTAGACAAGATAAAAGTGATACAGCTGACGGAAACAAAGAAAAAAGCGAACATAATTTATAAAAAACTTAATATGGGGAAAAATATTGGCTTGAATATCAAATAATAATTAAAAGTACTTCATAGAAATTAGTAATTTGATCTTTATGTGAAACTCGCAGAACAGGCAATTTAGGTATTCAAACAAAGATATTTTGATCAACAAAATTTTTATTTTTCAATTGCTTATGCACACCTTATTTCTCTACAGATGCATGCAAAATCTCAAATCGAGATAGTGTTATCAACCAATTGAAACGCGTTTAACAATTCACAAGTCCGCAGAATCGAAATGCATAAAACAGGCCCCCGTGGTGGAAAACGACCAAACTGGGGGATTCTAAGCGAGAATGCCAGTCGTAATGTGAAAGTTTAATAACAGCTGCATTCGTTGGAGTTTGCGCGGCAACAAAGGATACGGAAAGAAATTACTTTTACAAGTTTCGGTCATTGTAAAATCCAAATATAATTATATCAAACTTGGTGTTTACATTTGTGAGCATCAATGAAACTCTACCCAAACTGCGGTCACGTCGTAGTCTGACTAGTACCCAAAAATATCAGAGCAGAAAATGGCTTAATTTTGATTATAATTTGTCAATTGTAACATTTCTCGTTGTAGGCCGAAATCAATCAAATCATATATTTCAGAGACAAGCTTCTGGATAAAGAAAGATGGAGAGTAAAGATGAATAGAAACGGTGGAGTGAATAGAAACAGAGTTAAAAATTGGAATCGCATCAATTTCAGATGTCTGGTCGGAGAGGTTTCAGATGTTAGGTTGGTGGTAGGGCTGTTAAGTCCGCCTGGCTAGCTACTACCATCTTATCTAAGTCTGTTGCCATGACAACGATGTTTATAGCATTGCTGTGTTCCGGCAGTTTGAGATAAGATAGCCAGTTTCTCAGTGGTTGAGGATTCCGGGTGCGCGCGCGCTTCCACCTTGGGCCTTATCGTCACTTACCATCAGGTGAGATGATGGCCAAGCGCTTACCCGTTGTATAATAAATTAAAAAAAAGATTTGCAATTCGATTAACCTAACCGCGCTGTGCATTAAGCTCTTAATTTGTTTTAATTTTTAAGATTTTGTTCACAAAATGGCGTTTTTAAATGCCACAGTTCTTTTGAATGAATGAAATGATTTATGATATTTGATGACAGATCAATCATTATAATCATACAGACAGTCTAAACGCACCTATTAGTTGAAGTTTAAAAAAACACGTCACATAAAATCAGTTCTAAAGTAGTTTTTAGGGTTCCGTACCCAGGGGTACGGAATTTATAAAACGGGGCCCTACTACTAAGGCTGAGATCTATAGAGCGTACTTATACTTTACTCAGACTTATCTAGCGAGCTAAGACAAAATTGGAATTTATAATCAATGCCTCCACGCTGTCTCAGCACAGGCTTAGCACGGGTTAAGTCTCCGAAATCGGTGACTTACGAAAAACTCAGGATATTAACCGAACGTGAATAATAGCACACTACCTCAACAGCTCTACGGCGGCGTTTCCGTGCCTTTTTAAATTTTACGGGTTATCTTTCTGTCAAAACAAGATCTTATTCTGTCAAACCAGTTATGACTATCAATTCGAAATCAAAGCTCGTACTTAGGATGCACTGAGCCAAGTTCGCCATAAGTAAAGTCAAAGTTACTCGTAAGCACGCTCTATAAATCTCACCCTAAGACTCCGATGTCCGTCCGTCTGTCACCAGGCTGTATCTCATGGACCGTGATAGTTAGACAGTTGACATTTTCATACACATGATGTATTTCTTTTGCCGCTATAACAACAAATGCTAAAAAACGAATAAGATAAATATTTCAGGGGGCTGCCATACAACAAACGTGATTTTTTTGCTCGTTTTTGCTCGATATTGATAACAGCAACAGGTAGACGTTTGAAATATTCACAGAATATTTAGTTATTATATTAACTTTAAAATAAATAATTAAATTAAAATAGAACAAATACTTCAGGGGGCTCCCATACAACCAACTTGATTTTTATAGATAATGGTACGGAACCCATCGTGCGCGAGTCCGTCTCGCACTTGGCTGGTTTTTAGTTTAAGAGGCCTATTACATCTCGGCTGTGATTTTTGCGTAAAATGTCCATTTTCGCATTTTGTTGTAATTTTGCAGTTGTATTTATCGTTTTTATCGAAATAGGATAACAAATTCATGTTTAATATTACAAATGTCCTCCGATCCTCTGCGAGGATAAGCTGAATTCGGACGGCCGGCGCATCGCATTTTGAAGTAATTTTGCAGATGTATTTATCGTTTTTATCGAAATAGGATAATAAATTCATTATAAAATCTTTATTCATCATGAAGTAACGATTATTCTGGTATAAATTTTGCTTAATAATATTATCGTAGATAGGAGAAATTCACAGTTAACTTAAAGCGATTTTCGAAGCTTTTGGTTTAGAATAAGATTTTTTTTCTATATAAAATCAATGATATCTAAAAATTCCGAGGCTGCTACACACTGTACGACTATATAAGAGATAACATTTTAATTTTTTTATTTCATTTGTTTAGAACAATAATTCAATCTAGGAGCTCAAAAAAGTGCTCGCGCATTTTACGAAAACTTTCTTAGCAATTTTGGGCTTAATTAGAAAATTAAGCAAAATTTACAAAAAGCGAGGCCGCTACCGCTATATTCCACATTATTTAAGTATTCAAAATTGTTCTTAACAATTTTGACTAATTAACGCATTTCGATTTCCCATACAAACTTCCAAGTCCATATTTTTAAAAACCAATCATCCAATTTTTACGAAACTTTGCATGCTAGAGAAAGATACAGAAATCTAAATAGTTTGTTGAAAACATTTTTAAAAAACGTTTATTTAACTGAGTTATTGCGATTTTAAACTTTCTATGGTGGACTTTAAATCGCAATAACTCAGCTAAATAAACGTTTTTTTAAAAATGTTTTTAACAAACTATTTAGATCCCTGTATTTTTGTTTAGCATGCAAAGTTTCATTAAAATTGGCTTATAGGTTTTTAAAAATTTCGACTTGGAAGTTTGTATGGAAAACTGAAATGCGTAAACCCTCTTAATGTATTTTTGTTTCTGAGATCCATTACGCCAAAATTTGCCATTTTACCCAAAAATCACAGTCGAGATGTAATAGACTTCTTAACTAATTTTGCGATGTTTAATATAAAATTCTTTAAAAAACCTTGAATAGGTAATACATTGCATATAACTGAGAGATAATAGTTTTAAATTAACAAAAAAATAAGGTGTTTGATTCGTTGATCTTTGTATACAACCAAGAAAATATTCAGTCCTAGTTTTATGATTAATGGAATACGCGGAACACTCAATATCACAATTTGGTGTTCTGGGTCTACATAATATCTAAATATTTTATTAAAATATTTTTTTAAAATTTACAAACAATTCTATAAATAAAATATTACTGTTCGTATTCAGGGTTTTTTACCAAAAATAAATGGATCTCTATTACATTGAAAACAAACAAAAATAGCACACAAAAAATAGGTACCTAAGTGTTATGCCAGCACTTCGTTTTCGGGACCAATTCGGTACTAATTTGTAAATCAACAATAACAATGTTGTTATTTGTTATATTTAATGTTGTTATACTTACTCTTAACATAAATTTTCGCAAAATCTTTTATCAGATACTTAGTTGTTTGTACTCACTTTCTTTGTTAGCGCTGCTCTTCATTTCCGTCGCCTTTGGAGAAGTAGAAGGCATCGGGATTTCTGTACAAATGAGCATATTTAAACTTATCTGGAGCACAAATGTTTGTTGCTGGAGCTAGAGCCAACTCATGATTAGGTTAAAGCTGTCTTGGAATGAACAGACTATAGTAAGAACATTTTTTCTTTAAAAATATTTGGTATGTAAATAAACTTTTAAAGAAATTGCTTATAATGTAAAACACCTAAGTTATTAAAACGTTAAAAAAATTGATTATCTCAGGTGGGAATCGAACCAACGACCTCCGCAAACCGGGCAACTGTTTTCAACGTTTTAATATCTTAAAGTATATTTAAGCTTTTTTACCCCAAAAAATATTATGGATCAAATATTAATTACACTCTCCATTACCAATTAAATGGAACGAAATTCTATTAGAACTCGTATTAGAATTTCATTCCATTTAAAGTGTTGACAGTAGTTTTTAAAGGAAAAAATTGAAGCAAAGTCTTATTTTGGAACCGGTTAATCAAAAGGCTAGCTTAAATAATAATCACCTATAAAGTTTCATAACGAAAGTTTGAACATTTGTAAAAAGAGAGCTTAATAATTATTTACTTTCACTTTTTGAAACGGCCTAGAGGCTTGTACCGGTGTTTTTATTCGCAGACCACGCCTAAGCCAACTTTTACAGGTTTAATGAATGCTCTGCGTAAAGAAAATACAGAACAGAAAAATGCCGTAGAAATCTGATACTCTTTGGAGCGTAAAATAATAAAGAACTTTGAAAGCAAGAACTTACTCCATTTATGTCTGTAGTAGCCCGATGTTTTGTTAATACGCTCTTTATTATTATTTTTAGTTCCATCATATGCCCCTTACTAATATTATAAATTCGAATGTTTTGTTTGTTACGATTTCACGCCTTAACTAGTCAACCGATCATCGGATGCACGTTGTCGAGGGTACATAAAAGGATATGGAATACTTTTTATCGCAGTAAAAGGTTAATGTGGGATAGATGTAGTCCACGCGTGCTAAGTCGCGGACAAATGCTAGTTACTGTCATTATCATCAAGCAAAGTCGCTGTTTCGTGTCTGTTGCTCCGCTTTATTCTTCCAAACCACGCAATGGTTTTTATTCAGATTTTACTTGGTTTTTATGCAGAAAGAGCGATAACTGACAGTGGTTTTGATTATAATGTATAATACTTGTTTATAATATTCTACGGGCCCGCGGGTATCGGTACTGAGGTCAACTAATGTCACTGACGTCACGGGACGATCTATGTGGAGTTGTCTTGAAAATTGAGTGTCTCAGCCGATTGTCCTTAAGAGGAAACACTACGTGGAAGTGGCAAACAAAATTCTTATATGAAACACAGAAAAACGACGTTTCGTAGTCTCTATTTCCTCCTTCAGAACTGGACCAATTTTTGTGTTTTTTTCAGCATCGGTTAAAGAAAGAGATTTTCTACGTTTACGTGTTTAATTTTTTTGCATTAAGTCATTTATGTAAGAACTAGGAGCCTTCAAAATTTGGTAACATTAATTTGTTTTAAGTCTTCAGAAACATTAAGTAACCTGTTTAAAAAAAAATCAAACAAACAGACATAGAAAATCTCTTTCTTTAACTGATGCTGAAAAAAACATAAAAATTGGTCCAGTTCTGAAATAGGGGACTACGAAACGTCGTTTTTCTGTGTGTCGTATGAGAATTTTGCATGACACTTCTACGTAGTGTTTCCTCTTATAATGCACTGTCTGGATAAGTATAATAAAATGCATTTCCGTAAATCACCATTGATTAAGCAATACAATCATAGTGCATTGGCGCAGCAGTGCAAATTATGCAATAAAAATAAATGTAATATTAAAATGGCCTGTACAAATATTTAGTACAAAATGGCTGAAGTATGGCGGTATTTCTAAGTTAGCGTGGACGAAGGCGCGGGCGGCCGCTAGTATTATTATAAAAGTGAGTGGTGGGCAGATTGGCTTACCGTACAGCCTGATGGACCCCTCCGTCTCCCCGAGCGAGTTCTTCGAGATGCACCTGTAGTTGCCGAAGTCGCCCGTCTGCAGGTTGCGCACAGTCAGCTTCATGTGTGCTCTACGGTAACCATATAAAACACATAAAGTTACTATACTTAAGTACAACAATAAGCCTTGGAAAAATTCAAAAAGTTTCTACCCTATAAGTTTGGTTATAGATTTCATTACTACAAAATAATGGCTTTTATTTCAGTTCGCTAACATACGTAGATGTACAAAAGTATCCATTGTTTCGGATGCGTCTACCGCTGCACCTGCCGCTACCGCTCACGCGAGCTCTCTTCACTACGAAGGCGAGAGAATGGAATCCAAGCCGGGTCTACACCGGGCGCATTGGGTCGCGCGGCAGCCTCGATGTAGTGGCTCGCGTGCGTGGCCTCGCAAGGCAGACTCGAGATGCACCTCTGAAACACAGAGGTGAGCCTCGCGAGGCAGGCTGAGCTATCAGAAGTCCCCGAGAACCACCGTCCACACCGAACGCACAGCGCACGCTGTAGCACCTTTGAGTGCGTCCCGTTTACCGACAGCCGACGGCGCGACCCCGAGGCACGCTCGGCCGAGGCAACGTGCGCCTGAGGCAGCCCGAGCCGCGTCCACACCGGCTGAGGCATTGGCTCGCGAGGCTGCCTCGCAGGCCGTGCTCGGTCGGTGTGGACGCGGCTATTGACGTAACAGCGGGCGCACGGCGTAAACATTTTTACAAACTTTATTTGTTTATTTCTTTTATTTTACTCTATTTATAAATAAAAAAAAGAGAAGGCTTTCCGAACGGTAAAAGTATTAAAGATGACGCATGAACGAGGTTAAAGTGCGAGAAATTGTATTATAGGAAAGAAAAAGATCTAAAAAGACTCTAATTACTTTGGAAGTGTTATTAAAAAAACAGCATAATATTTTTTGGAAATAGTACTTATACAAAAACATGTAAAAGCACATAAATATTTGTGTAACAATTAAATAAAAACAAAATTAGCACTTCGCTTAAAAATAACTCTTTCACTAATTAATTCGTTAGGCTCCGCTGGCAGCCATCATTCGTCTTTACCCACCGCGCTTTCGGGAATTCTTTGAAATTTGAAGTTCTAATAACATCACCGTTTCCACTTTCACACTTTAATTATCTTGTTTTGAATAATAACAATTTCTCTTCTGAGGTTTATCAAAAGGTGCAGTGCAGTTGATATAAATTGGTATTTAAATAAACACTGGTAAGTATTCACAACTTAATACATAGATTATCATAGATCGGGATAGGCTTATCTTTTTATGAATAGATAAAGTATTGAAAAAAAATGTGTGTAAATATGTTTTGTAACATTAAGACTACGACGATGACTTTTCTAATTATTTTATTAAAGATTTCAAACCAAACTATTTCACCTATTAGTTTTTAAAGAAATAAAATAAAATAAAAAGCGTTGTGAAATAGAATAAATAAAGCACACACAATAAACAATACACCCTCATTTCACATTTGCTTAGCTTGTCCTCATAATGGTTGTTAAACACACTAATTCTACACTGTGCCGGTAAAATGAATTTGTGTTTAAGTATTTATTCTCAAATTTAATTTAATTTTAATATATTTATTTTTAACTTTTTTATATAAATAAGAAGGAGGCAAACGAGCAGGCGGGTCACTGATGGAGAGCAATCAGCTAATTATGTAAATAATCCTACCTTAGAAAACTAGAACACAAATTAAAACTTATACTGCCAAGGAACTCATACCTAAACTAGTTAAGTTCCTTGCATATCCAGCGCCATCTAGTAATTTGCTGAAGAACTAAATTATTTAAAATATTTAAATTATGATTTCCAACTGTAAGAAAGAGACAAAAAAACTATCCTGGATAATACTCTCTTATACTTAATAGGATTGTCATAGATTTTGTAAAAAACATCGAAATACTATAATGTTTTCTAAGGTTTACGTCCAACTGTGCCAAGTCTACACTAATAGTCTAAGATCCGAGTATAGAACGACCTTCACCGAGAAGGTTAATGGATGAAAAGTATTTTATATCAAATTTAATATGTTAAATAATATATCGCGAGTGGGTTGGCTGAAAAATTTCAGTCCAGTACCATTAATGATTAATTTAATATAAAAAAAAATATTTTTTTTACTTTGCACTGGTTTGGTGTGTGTGTGTGTGTTTGTAATGAGCTTATCTTTATATAAACATAAATTTTATTTATTTAACCAGACGGTTGCAAATTACTAATATTGACTTGCCTGTTTACACCTGCCTACCCAATGTTATGACAGGAAAAAAATAGTCAACCTAACGTTAGCATATTCTATAGGCTTTATACTTTGGAATGGTACCTATGTAATTTATCTATTATCGAAACAAGTGCAATATTTAAAATATATTTTTTTAATATTTAATTAATCATATACTCGACTGAAATTTTTCAGCAAACCCACTCGCAATATATTTTTTAACACATTAAAATTGATATAAAACACTTTTCATCCATTAACCGCTCGGTGAAGGTCGTTGTATACTCGGATCCTCTACTATAAAGGTAACATTAGAAAATACTGCAAGCATGTTTATCATGTTTATTTTTTTCCAAAATCAATTGACGGATACATCAAGAGCAATGAAACGCTGTATCTCAATATCTACATCTAGTCGAAACTCCGAGGTACTCCCAGCCGTCAATCAGCACGGTTCACCGCTGACAATAAATTGTCCAAATCAACAGGGTGTAGAACACGGTCTATGAAAGGTTTACAAGGACAAGATACGACCGGCCAATTATTAACGCGAGCGATGTCTGAAGGCTTTGCGGCTCCGTTGTTGATTATATTGCGGTTGTTATAATTGGGAAAATGTAATTAGTTTATTTATTAAGTCTACCTGCGAGCGTAAAAGGTTTATTTATGACATTTTGTAGTTACAACTGGGTGTATTAAATAAATTTCAAAGAAAATCAATCGTAAAGTGTTTAAAGCATTTATTAAGCACTCTGTTAAAGTTGTAATTCTACCACCAACTAACTCAGTTTATGTTTACCTAACGAAATAAGCTCGAAAATAACCCCACAATCAACTTGATAACTTCTCATAACAAATAGGTATAGTGCAAATTTCCAAACTAACATCCATTAATTTTGTTGTAAATACAAGGAGCTTAGCCATTTTGTTTCTTCTATCATAAAAAGTTTAAAATTGCATCAACTCAGCTTAAAAAACGTTTTTCTGTTTTCTGATAACTCCAAATAAACATCCGAAAACTTTCCTGTTGCATTAAAGTTTCATTAAATCAGGTTTATTGGTTTAAAGAATGTTGATATTGAAAATTGGTATAATATAGTGAAATGTGTAAAGGCTCATTCTTATTTACAGAAGTTACTTTTAGAACCTTTAACAAAAATAACTTGACGCTACAAGTAAAGGGTAACTGTGTTCTTATTTATGCACTAACAACTAGCACTAGCGGGTCCCGCGCTAATGCTATAACACGTCAGTTAATCTAGATAGTGAGATTATATAATTTGTGCACATCTACACCCCGAGATCTTCAAAATGACACTTCAAATCCTTTTTTCCCAAACTCTCAATCTAATCAAAACATAATTAAACAGGATTTTAAATTATATATCATCATCATCAGCAGCCTATAAACGTCCCACTGCTGGGCACAGGCCTCCCACATGTACAATAGCACGTGGGGATATTGGGCCATAACCCACCACGCTGGCCCAATGCGTGTTGGTTGGTTTTAACGACTGCCATCGTACGACAACAACCGGGCCCAACGGCTTCCAACGGCTAACGTGCCTTCCGAAGCACGGAGGAGCTCAAGATGTCTTTAATGGTCACCCATCCAGCGACCCGGCATTGCGAAAGTTGCTTAGCGAGCAAAGATCGCAAGCCAAACGCGCTATAGCCGCTGCGCCACCGAGCTCCTATATCCTCAAACTTAGATGTTAAACTTGAACTCAGATGTTAAAAAATGATTCTACTATATTCACCTGTAAGAGTTCTCCTCGGTGTTGATGGCATACTTCTTGGTAGGCAGCACCATCACGTTGTCGTACACCCAATAGGAGATGGCCCTTGGGTGCGCCTCCGTGTGGCAGTCCACCGTCACGTCGGTGCCGGCAGGGGCGCCCACCAGCTGGTTGGGCACCCAGATCATCGGGGAAACTGCGGGCAGGCAGGGTCATTGGTATTGTAAAACAGCGCCATCTAGCCGAATCGCGTCTAAACGGTTTCCAATCAGAATAAAATATTTACTAGAAAAAAATCAACCAGTCTCAGGAAGCTCGAATGGGATTCGAACCTATGACCATAGGATTGCCGGGCCACTGCTTTCACCGCTAAGATACCGGGACCCCAGAAGACTCGCTGAATTCTTTCTAGTAGTTTATGGATTTACGCTGCAAGCCAGCGGTATTACGTCATTGTGAAGGTTTACTTACCCTCACAGTCGAAAGAAATACTATAGCAAGTATTTAACAATTGATAAAGACGTACTTAATTGCTAATAAATATCTTTATTTCTGAAATTTTTCATTCAAATGCTATATAGATATAGGATAAAATGTTTACTAGGAAAAAATCAACCAGTCTCAGGAAACTCGAATGGGATTCGAACTCATGTTTCCAATTAAAAAACCGATGTATTCTCTCCCGCATGCACAGCATATTTTGGATGCTATTTACTCACGCTACTATTAGGACAGAGTGGGTGACTGTCTGTGGGTCTTTTTTTGGTTTACTACTCAATACAAAAAACATATCAGAATCAAAATCACGTTTTATTCAGGCTTCATTTTACAGTTATACTATATTCTCTGATGTAGCAGACGGAGATCGTTAGGGCTCGTCTTTTTTTATTAATTATGTCACTCATCGCCTCTGGATGATGTTGGGTCTATGTGCAGTCCGTTAGTCGCTTTTTACGACACTCAGGGGAAGAGATGGGTTGGTAGTATTAATTTAATAACGAGCCACCACCACACATATCCAAATGTAAACATACCATTTTGAATAGCCTCAACTGCTGCGTTTGGTAAACATTTTCTTTAATCCTTAAATCCATATAATCACGACTATTTATCCCCGAAGGGTCAGTCAGAGTCTAGGCAATGAGTACTGCAAAAGCAGTCCTCTGCCACAGTCCACTTTTCACCATTAAATAGCGACTGCACGCATGTGCTCAGCGTGACAGGTGGTGAGCCCATAGCTGCTCTAAGCTGTTGGATGAATGTGCAGTCTTATTAGTCGCCATTTATTACACCCAAGGGAAGAGTGGGGGGGGGGGGGGTAGTATTATTTCTACGCGACACGGTCGGTTTCTTAAATGAAATCTGGTTAAAACAGGTTACCAAACGGGATATATGCTAAATGAGATACTTATGTTACTGAATAGGTATATAACTCCAAGTCATATACCAAAATACCCTAAGTTATGTACGTTTAAAATTAGGTTTCCGCGGTCGATAGAAATAAGTAAGATAAACCAGAAATTAAAGGTAGTAAGACATTATTCCTGCTGAAAGTGTAACAATGTTTCTGTTACAAGTAAAGATAGGAAACCGTACGAAACAGCAGCAATGTTTGTCCTCGTTTAACCGCACAAAAGTATTTAGTTGCCTTCCGCTTGTTCAAAATGCGTTCAACTCGCGAAGAGGAATTAGCTTGGGAGCCGAAGTTAGCCCGCCGCCGCCCGGGACAGGTGGGAATGAAACTTGCACTAAAAATACAACGGGAGCGCGGAGGTTCTGCCGCCCGCCGCCGCGCGCCGCCCGCGCCCGGACACCGTAACCGCTACCTATAACACCTTAGCGAGAACGAGCTTTATCTCCTTTCGTATACGGAACACTGGTAAATTTAGTTTTTGTATATTTTGAGACTTATAAGTTTTCGATTTTTATATGACAATGTGTAAAAGTTATATTATAATACCCAGATTTTGATGTGTTTCTCGACAACCTTAAGAATTTTTTAAACAAAACAGATATTTGTTTGTGAACTAGTGATTAAATACTTACTATTTGTTCTTATATAGGTACACTAAACTATTCTTAATTATGTAATTGGGTTACGCCCGTTTAATTATGTTAAAATAAATAAATTGTAATGGCGTTGGGACGGAGACCCGAAATGAAACAATGTCTTGCGTTGATTCAATAATCTTTATCCTCTAGTGTATCATCTTAAATACTAATTAACATCACATCTATACGTGACTAGAGGAAGGACGCCTTGTCAATCAGGAAGACCTTAATTATCACGTACTATTGAGTACGTGCTGATAGTGTAATTCACTATATCACACCTCCCCTGAAAAGGCTAGGCATCCCTTCCCTGAAAAGTAAACTCTTATTTTCTAAATATCTTAGTCCTATTCTTATGAACTATATATTCTTTATTATTCTTTAATATTTTTACATTAGTACCTAGCTCTTCTAAAACTTCAAATGGACCTAAATACAAGTCATTCAATTTATTATAATTTTCATTCTTATACAAGAGTAGATCACCTTTTTTGTAGTGTACCTCCTTACAATCTAAATCATAATTAGTTTTTCTACTTTGTTTTGATATTAATAAGTTGTTCCTGGCATCATTATGAGCTTTTTGCAATCTAAATTTTAACTCCGATGGATAATTGTCGTATACATATAAGGGATCAACTTTACTAACTAAATTACTAGGTACGTTACATGTTTTCCCAAAAACTAGTTCATAAGGGGAGTATTTGGTACTAGTATTTACAGAATTATTATAAGCAAAGCACCAATATGGTATCCAGGTACTCCAATTTGCCGACTGATTCTGTGTTTGTATTCTCAAGTAACATCCGAGATGTTTGTGCCAGTTTTCTAGCGAACCTATACTCTCATGATGATAGGGTGTTGAATTTAACTTATCAATATTTAGCAATTTACATACTGTTTCTAACGTGGAATTAATAAATTCCGTTCCACAGTCAGTCGCAATAACCCTGGGAGTACCATATCGTAAAATAAAATTTTCAGTAAAAACCCTAGCAACAGTTTCAGCTGACTTATCAAGTATTGGGTAAGCTTCTACAAACTTTGTCAATTCGCATTGTATTGTTAATATGTATTTATTACCCAAATTATCGACCTCCAACGGCCCCACAATATCTAAATATAATTTTTCAAAAGAAGTAGATGCTGTAGTGGTTATTACCATTTTCTCTTTATTATTTTTATTACAAAATTTCTGCTTTTGGCAATCTTTACAGCGAGTCACATATTCAGTTATGTCTTTTTGCATATTACTCCAAAAATATTTTTTTCGAATATTCTTAGTCATTTTATTTATGCCTACATGACCACTTGTCGGCAATAAATGATAATCATTTAGTATAACACGTATCAAGTCTTTATTTGTAACATGTTCAACTTGGTTATTAATAATACATAACCGCGGTAATTCTTTATGTTTCATGAAAGTTTGGGTCAAAATTTTAATAAACTTTTTATTAAACCCATTTTCAATCACAACGACTTCTACAATATTATATTTTTTACATAATGCACTCAGTTCTCCTATCGTTGCGTCTCGGCGCGCCTCCGTTAGTAGAGATTCCTGATTTATGTAAATAGTAGAGTCACTAAATAACATATCACCCGTCTGTGAGACGTATCTTTTCTTTTTCCTCAACTTCACGAAGTTTTCATACGAACAAATATCTAACCTTACATCATTTTGTGATTTCTGCATAATATCTACCACTCTTGGTTGCCTATGATCAACAGGGGGCTCAACCCTGCTACTTCCAGAGGTAGCGGGTTCATTATTTTGCTCCATGGTTCTTTTCATTGAACGGGTTAATACCCCCAAAAAATTTGAATTTAGATTTTTTAACTCGTCTGATGTTATAATGACTCTCGATAAGGCATCTGCCGTTACATTTTCGGAACCTTTTATGTATTCAATATCGAAATCATATTCTTCTAAACAAAGTCTAAACTTAGTTAAACGGCTACTAGGATCTTTTATGCTAAATAAATGAACCAATGGTCTATGATCTGTTAATATTTTAAATTTTCGTCCGTATAAATATGGTCGAAAATGTTTTATAGCCCACACTACCCCTAATAACTCTTTATGAATGGTTGGGTAGTTTATTTCTGAACTGTTTAATTGTCTGCTTGCATAAGCTACGGGCTTATTATTTCCATTTGATAATACAGCCCCCAAGGCTACCCCTGACGCATCGGTTTGCAACCGGAAAACATTATCTTTTCCAAAATCTGGATAATCTAAGACAGGAAATGAACTAAGTGACTTTTTTAAGGTCTGAAATGCCACGTCACATTCTTCCGTCCACTGAAACTCGACATGTTTCTTACAAAGACGGTTTAGTGGGTACACTATTGTGGCAAAGTTTTTTATGAATTTTCTATAAAAGTTCGCAAAAGCCACAAAACGACGAATCTCATTTACATTTTTAGGTACTGGGAACTTTTCCAAGACCTCGATTTTACTGTTGTCTGGCAACACCCCGTTTGGCGTAATAACATGCCCTAAATAATTAATTTCTTTCCTCAAAAATTCGCACTTACAAGGGTTTAGTTTTAAATTAACTGACCTAAACCTCTCAAATACACTCATTAAATTTGTATTATGCTGCGATAGGCTTTTCCCGAAAACTATTACGTCATCGAGATATAGAAAACATATCTCGTAATTTAAACCCGATAGAGCCATAGACATAAGTTTAGAAAATACGCTAGGACTCGTTTTGAGACCCATAGGTAATCTTTTCAGTTGATATTGCTTATCAGCTGTAAAAGAAGTGAATTTCCTACATTCTGGTGATAACCCTAGCTGGTAATAACTAGAACTGAGGTCTAAATGAGAATAGTATAAGCATCCCGAAAGTGAGTCAATAATTTCTTGTATATTTGGTAACGGGAACTTTTCGTCTACTATTTTTTTATTTAAAAGTCTATAATCTATTACGATTCTCCACTTTTTTTCACCGCTACTGTCAGCTTTTTTCGGAAGTAATAATAATGGAGAAGACCATTCGCTGGTACACTCTTCGATAATATCTTCTAACAATTTACCTACCTGTTTTATTAACTCAGCCTTCTGAGCGTGCGGTATTCTATACGGTTTGACATAAACAGGAGACGCGTCATTTTGCAGTTTAATGTTGTACTCGTATAAGTTTGTAACGGATAGCTTATCACCCGGCATATGAAAGATATCTGCATATTTTGCACATATTTTCTCAATAGACCGTCTCTCTTCATCACCAAGATATGTTTTTAATTTAAGAAAATCGAATAGTTGTTTAACCCTCTCGACAGATTTTCCGTTTTCCGTATCAAAAGAGCATACGAAATAATCCGAGTATTTTCTAATTTTCGGGCTAAAGTTATTTAATTTTACATCTTCTTCCCGTGTGTTTAAAAATCGCACCGGAATCTTTTTCCCGTCTCCTACTACCACGGCGCCTGCTACAAATACGCCTGCAATAACTTCCTCCGCTAAAATGACACATTCGCCCTTTATCTCTGACGAAACATATTTTACGACCTCACATCTCCCTGGAATAGTCGTTATTATGTTTTTACCTAAGCCTAATTCTAGACTTATCTTATCCTGTAATGTAACCAGCTTATTTTCATAGTTAATTTTACAACTATATTTTAATAAAAAATCTTCTCCTAAAATTCCATCATTTTTACAGTGGAAGTTGCTAAACACATAAAACTTATGCCTAAAATTATAATTGTTAACACATAAGTCTAGATAAACATAACCTATTGATACTAAATCCCCACATACTCCTTTAATCTTAATTTCATCCCTTACTAGCTTTGCGTCGCGGGACACGCTACGGAGTTTATTTAACCAATCTAACTTTAAAATTGAAATGCTTGCTCCTGTGTCTACTAATAGAGAAATTTGAGTTTGACTACAAGTAAAACAAACGTAATTACCACTACCATAACTACAAATATCTACCTCAGCGCTATTCAGAACGAAAAAAATCATCGCTATGATGTTCGTTCTGACGTATACTCTGACGTTCACTTTCGTTCTCGTCATTAGACTGTTCTGCTGAGTCAACTAAGAAATGTACATTCCTACGTTTATTATGAGGTGACGTAAACCTGGTGTTGCGCTGACCCTGAAACCTATTCGAGTTATAGTAGGCACGACCCCGACCTTGCTGACTCGTCGCGTTGTTGTTACGTGACTTATTATATTGTTGATGATAGTTTTTATTTATCTTTTCAAATCGCTGGTTCGAAACATAGTTAACATAATTGTTTATTGGTGGTTTCACTACCGAGTCTTCTTGTTCTAAGGCTATAGTTATTGCCTGCCTAACTGTGCTTACGGACCTAGACGTAACTATAATGCTTGTACGAGCATTGTTTAGGCCGTCAGCGAAACGCTTGATAGCCATTTTTTCATTAATCGGCTTTAATAAATTATATGCCGACTCGTCTCCATTAGCCTGTGCTGTACTTAAATCGTTGGACATTTTTTCGATTTCACTACCAAACACTTCTATGGTCTTGTTTCCTTGCCTACATCGTAGCATTCGGTCTAAAATGGCTGTGTATGATTTAATCGGAATTAAAACATTTTTTATATCTTTTATTAGGTCTGCCACAGACACATAAGACTTATTAATTTTTGTTTTAGCACTGCTAGAAAGACGAGTTTTTAAAACAAAATTGATTAACAGAGGCTGGTCCTCGTTTCTAAGGGTACTACTATAATACTCTATTCCGTCTATTAGTTGGTTAATTTGCGTTTCGTCGCAATCTACTACTGGGAGGAGCGTGAGCGCGACTTTTAGATCAAACGTGGCCATGGTTGTGATCGTTTCTGAATGATGCGGGTTAACGAGTGACTCGATTTCCTCAAAATTACATAAAAACTTTGACGATATTGCTTTTGTTATTTGTAATTCTACAGCATCTATTCCTTTTTTACATAAGTCTGCAGATATTTGTTCAAAAATATTTTTAATTTCCTTTGCTCTTAAAAACTTATTCTGCCCCTGAGCGGAATAACGTTTGTCCTTACTTAATTTAATAATAGAGTCTCTAATAGCCTTAAGCTCACTCAAGAGTTCTGACAGGTTTGCCATGAACACACTTTAGGAAAAAAAAAATCACTCACACACACACATAGATTCCTGGTAGCATAGTTATATTAATTCGTGCTGGCTTACACGTTCTGTGCTGGTCCAATTGCCCGTCGAACCGCTCTGCGTTCTACCTCTTCTAATAGTCGTGCGTTGAAGTAACGTAGCAGCCTAAGTACTATATAGCCCGCTAGTACAACGACGATGGTCAGTAAAAAGATCTCTGAAAGTTGCATCCCAACGGCCAAGGGAGTTGATGCTGCCGCCGATTGAGTTGGTGATTGACTGACAATAATATTGTCTTTAGATTGTGGGTTTCCCATAGTTAAACAATTTTGGCTTACAGTTTTTCTTCTTATTTCCTTCGTCCTTCTTGTAGGCCCGTGTAGCACTATTTTCCTGATATTTTGTAGACTTCAACTAGCGATTTCGCGGCGCGGACTTGTGACACCATGTCACGGTCGCCATGTAATGGCGTTGGGACGGAGACCCGAAATGAAACAATGTCTTGCGTTGATTCAATAATCTCCTCTCCCTCAATTCCTCTCCCCCCGGACCTCTGAGGAGCTCAGACGTGTCTAGTAGAACCCTTGTTTATTTCTGTTTTAATTTTTAAATCGAAATTTATCACAAAAATCGACGCAAAATAATAGGAGATCATAACTACTGAGGCGATCGACCAAGCTCGGCGTGCATCGTTGTGAGTCATCCGTCGCGAGACCTGCTGCTGCTGGTTGCGCCGCCCGCGGGCCAACTGCGTGTGCTAGCTGCGTCCGCAAGCCACGCCCACCGCTGCCGCACGCGTCCACGGAGGGCGGTCACAGTGACCAGCGCGCGATTGGTGCCGCCGTCGACGTTGTCAATACCTTCTTCCACCACTGCTGCTGCGCGATGTCAGAGGGTTGGGCTTATAACTGAGGTACGCTGCTCTCCTGGTACTTTAATAAGAAGTCACTGATACGAGTCGCATACGCTTCCTTCGCGTTGCATCTTCTTCGGACTGTTGATTTCCTAGTACATCTTATACGAAGGACTACATTGAGAAATAGTACTGTGTTATGTTAGTTTTTTTTTATATATTTATATATATATTTTTTTTGTTTGCTTTATTTGAAAATAGTTAAGATGCGGGATTGTCACGGCTGCAAGTCAAAACTAAAAGTCCGAAATTTTTTGATGTGTAACGCATGCAAATCGGAATACTGTTTCGAATGTCTAAACCTGACAAAGGAAACTTACAGTGAGCTTACTCGTGCAGAAATAAAGTCATTGTGCTGTCCCAACTGCCAGAATATTACCCGTCGACTCAACAACGACGGCACTCCCTGCGGCCAACGCCGCAATGTATTGTCATCTGACGAATCAATGAATGTCTCGTTCGTCAATACGACTCAGGCCGACTATATGCAGGCTTCTTCCAGTTCTGTGGTGGGTTCAAATTCGAATTTAACACACGAGCCTGTTTCAATGGATAGTATCAGCAAGCTTTTCGACGTAAAGCTCGCGCCCGACTCCGCAATAATGACAAATCTCAGGTCAGCACTTAATAAGGACATAGAAAAGGTAGTGGCAGCGCATGTGAACCGAGCTTTTGAGAAACTAAAGAGCGAATTTACTTCAACGACTGACTATTTATCCGCGGAACAAAGTGACATAAGAGCGGAGTTGGGTGAGAAGGATACTCAAATCAAACAACTGCAATCTGATCTCTCTAAATCCCAAAACTCACTAGCGAAGCTTCAGTCTAAAGTCTCAACCATAGAGAAAATTTCACGCGATTTAAATCTTGAAATTCATGAAATACCAGAAACCAAGAATGAAAACTTAATGGGTCTATTTAATAAACTATGCGAGTGTCTTAAAGTGAGTATACCGGATTGCGATGTAAGGGCTTGTCGTCGAGTTGCCAAAATGGATGCTTCTACAAAAAGACCACGAAACATACTTGTTACCCTTTCTTCACAACGACTCCGCGATCTTATCATATCATCAGTTACTCGTTTTAACAAGGCTCATCCTAAAGAAAGACTTGCTACCACTCACATTGGTTTTACCGGTGAAACTCATAGGATCTATGTGGCCGAACATCTATCTCCTGAGTCAAAGGAGGTGCACAGTGCGGCTAGAAAATTTTGTAGAGAATATAGTTATAAGTTCGTATGGGTGCGTTTCGGGCAAATATATATTCGCAAAGATGAACAAAGCCCTGCCTTACATGTTAAAGATATTAATTGTTTAAACAAACTCTTGTAATTTTGAAATGTTACATGCATTGTTTTTTTTTATTATATTTAAACTTTCTTTTTACCTACATATACATCTATATTGTACTTTCAGTAAATTTTATTAATGATAAGTGTGTACTATCAAAATGTCAATAGAATCCGTACTAAACTAACTCAATTTTACTTAAACTTACTAAACTTTGATTACGATGTCATATGCTTGACCGAAACTAACTTAACCAAAAGTGTCTTTGATGGGGAGTTTGTGGACTCGCGTTATAATGTTTTTCGACGAGACCGCATAGACAGTAACTCTTCTAAAGCCGAAGGCGGGGGTGTCCTTATTGCAATAAAAAAATATTTTCAAGTAATTAGACGGGCATCCTGGGATAGTGATTTAGAGGATATCTGGGTTACTATAATACCGGAAAACAGTAATGTCCCTAATTTAAACATATGCGTCTGTTATCTTCCCCCAGATCTGAGTTGTTCTAAGCTGGAAAGTTATTATTCTAATTGTCAAACAGTATTATTAAACCATTGTCTTGCGGATAACTGCCTAGTCATTGGTGATTTTAACAACCATGATTTTACCACTACCACTCCTAATGAGCCATCACATACCTCACATTGTAAAAAAACAGTCTTCCTACAGGAATTTGTCTCACTTTGCCATCTTTATCAGTGTAATGACGTAACTAACCAAAATAATCGTATTCTCGACTTAATATTATCCTCAGTTAAAGGTCTCAAAGTTGAAGAGGCGGTCGCGCTTAGTTTAAAAGATATACACCACCCTGCTTTACATTTTGAGTTTCCCTTATTATCTAAACCAGTAGTGTCTGAAAAAACGAAATAATAAAAGACTAAACTTTGCAAAGTCTGATTATAATGAAATACAACAAGAGTTGCGGAGTATTGATTGGCTTAATATTTTGTCGTGTCCTGATGTGGATGCATGTACTGATGCTTTTTACACGACACTTTTTGAAATTATAGTAAAGTATACACCGCTTTCTACATCAAAACCACAAAACTACCCTATCTGGTATAGCAAACCCTTAGTGAAGTGTAATGAAGAAAAAAAAAATTCCACGCCCTATTTAAAAAATTTCATAACCCACGTGATTATGACACATTCTCTTTGCTCCGTGACCGCTTCAAAAAAATGGCTGATAAATGTTACAGTGACTACATTGCGTCAATTGAGGAGTCTATGAGTAAAGATGTAAAAATGTTTTGGAGATTTGTGAGTAATAGAAAAGGTCATGTCTCAATGCCAAACGTAATGCATTGCGGTGACTCTTCATCCTCAAATGGACATGAGATATGTGAACTGTTTTCGACCTATTTTGCTTTGGTTTATAAAGATGGCTCTCAAGATTGCAGTCAATCTTCAACTCTACCCGGTTATATATCCGAACAAACTGGAAATATATTTTCAGACACACTTAGTTTTATCTGTATTACTGAAAGTGACATACTCAGAAAAATTAAGCAGCTTGACACAAACAAAGGTGCTGGACCGGATCAAATACCACCATCCTTTATTAAACGATGCGGTAAAGAGCTGAGCGTTCCACTGAACATTATATTTAATAAATCTCTTTCCTGTGGAGTCTTTCCAAAGCGATGGAAAACAGCCCATATAATTCCGATCTTCAAGAATGGTGATAAGTCCCGCTGCGAAAACTATAGACCAATTAGCATTTTGTCTTGCTTCGGTAAATTGTTCGAATCTTTGGTCTACGACCGGTTGTACTACCATTTTATACCCCTTATCTCCAACAAGCAACATGGCTTTGTCAAAGGTCGGTCAACAGTCTCTAACCTTTTGGTTTACAAAGATTACCTTTGTAAAAGTTTTGCTAGAGGTGGACAGGTTGACTCTATCTATACGGATTTCTCCAAGGCGTTTGATAGAGTCCCTCATGAACTACTCTGCGCTAAGCTTGCCTCTTACGGTATTCATGGTAGCCTACTACGCTGGATGACCTCATACCTCGGTAAAAGAAGTCAGTTAGTCACTCTTAGAGGATTCTTTTCATCCCCAATTCAAGTAGCTTCAGGGGTTCCCCAAGGGTCGCATTTGGGACCCCTCCTATTTATTGTTTTCATTAACGATCTTATTGAGCGCTTGTCGTGCGAATGTTTACTTTATGCTGACGATTTGAAGTTATTCCGTACAATCACTTCATCTAATGACTGCAATCTCTTACAGATAGATTTAAATACCATTTCGGACTGGTGTAAGAAAAACCTAATGCTTCTCAATGTCGCGAAGTGTTTCACTGTATCATTCACTAACAAGCGTCACGGTATCGTTTATGACTACTCAATTGGCGGCCAAGTTCTGAGAAGGTGTAATTTCGCTATGGACTTGGGCATTCTATTCGACGACAGGCTTTCTTTTAGAGCACATTATCAACACATAACATCGAAGGCTAATCAACTCCTTGGATTTGTGCTAAGGTCAACGAAGAGATTTAAAAAACCACACACTTTACTGTGTTTATTCTTTGCACTAGTTAGAAGTACGCTGGAGTATGGCAGTCCAGTTTGGTCGCCGTACTACAAAGTGCACATAGACGAAATAGAAAGGGTTCAGAGGAAATGTTTGCGATTGCTATGCTATCGTCAACATTTAGGTCGCAGCTATCTTAATTACGAGTCAAGACTTGCAAAATTTAGAGTGCAAAAGTTAGAAACCCGTCGAAAATATTTTGATTTTCTTTATCTTTACAAAATTGTTCATTCAGTACTCGATACCCCTTATTTACTTTCCCAAGTTACCTTTAACACTAGGTACAGTACACGCAGGTCCATAGAAACTAATCTTTTTGCTTTACAAACTTATAAAAATAATATTTCCTTTTATAATCCTCTTGTTAGGATGTCTCGTCAGTACAATGAGTTGGCAAAAAATAACCTAGATCTGGATATATTTTCTTCTAAAATTACGACTTACATAAGAGCACTTAAGGATATCCTCTATTTCACATCAGACATTATAAAACCATAATCTGTTTTTTGTAATTTGAAATTAATGTTATATAGTGATTATTTATAAGATTTTATTTTATAAGGGTTTCTCCATTTTGTTTTTATAGGGCACACATACTTTGGATTGCAATCCGCTTAGTATTTAATTTTATGTGTTTTTATAGAAACAATTGTAATCTGTCTTGTGTGTATAAATAAATAAATGAAATAAAAATCTTTATCCTCTAGTGTATCATCTTAAATACTAATTAACATCACATCTATACGTGACTAGAGGAAGGACGCCTTGTCAATCAGGAAGACCTTAATTATCACGTACTATTGAGTACGTGCTGATAGTGTAATTCACTATATCACAAAATAAATAAATCATACTTTGTAAAGTTTAAAGATAAATAATGTAACTCAACTATTTTATCAAGATTTAAGTTATCATATAATTTCTTAACATTAAGCTACAATAATTGAAAACTTATACTTAAATGTCGTTACGCAATCGGTTCGTTAATCTTTTAGAACGAGAGCCTTTCTTGTAAGAAAAACCGCCAAAAAACTCAGCAAGGGTATTAATTTTTTCCACACGCATTCGTTCTTCTTCTACAGCGTCATACTTAAATGCTTAAATAGTGTTTCTAAGTAAAGCCTCTAATGTAACAATACAATCAGAACCGCCGGTGATAGTTCACAACGCTTAAACTTAATTTATTGCCAAGTACTTGCTTTGCCTGCGCGACGCCCCTTATCCCAAACCGAATTTCCTAAAATTTTCTTTTAACAAACAAACTTTGTCTTGTTAAACTTTGTTGTGTTAAAAGAAATATATGTATAATATGTCGATTAGCCAAGGCAAACTATCTGAGTTCTAAGATTAAGAATAGTAATGACAAAATAAAAATGACATGGAATATTATAAATAGTGAAACAGGAAAGGTCAAAAGTCGTAATAATGAGTACAATTTAAATTGTGATAATAAAACCTTGACATCTGATGCTGATGTTGCTGCAGCATTTGAGAGGTTTTTTACTGACATTCCAGTTTCAACTACAAAAGCCTTAATTTCCTCCCCCACTGTAGCTGAATCTGTTTTGAAGAAGAATGTTAAAGATTGTGAAAGTAATTTCAGTTTTAAAAAAAATTGTGTTATAGATATAATAAAAACATTTAACACTCTCAATAAAAAGAAAACTGCTGATCTGTGGGGTAATTCCGTGGACGTCGCTAAATCTGTAATTATGACAATAGCTCCAGTTTTAGCTTGCATATTTAATGAATGCATTGACTGTGGTGTTTTTCCTGACCTCATGAAATATAGTAAAATAATTCCATTATTTAAATCAGGTAGCACTTCTGACCCCTCTAATTTTAGACCTATTTCTGTGCTACCCACATTTAGTAAAATTTTTGAAAAGGTAATGCTAGACTAAATGCAAATTCATTTTTATAAAAATAAACTTTTACATTGTAAACAATATGGTTTTACTAGGGTTCGCTCTACAACTGACGCCGGTGTTGAGCTTTTAATCCAAATATTTGATACCTGGGAGGAATCACAGGATGCCCTAGGGGTATTTTGTAATTTATCCAAGGCTTTTGATTGTGTTTTACATGAAACTTTGGTCAGGAAGCTTAACCACTATGGAATTAGGGATGCTTCTTTGAGCCTTCTAATCTCATACTTGAATAACAGGATTCAAAAGGTCGACATTAACGGTAAAAGATCTCCGGGATCAGTGGTTAAAATGGGAGTTCCGCAGGGTTCAATACTTGGTCCATTCTTGTTTTTGGTTTATATTAATGACTTACCTTATTTTGTAAAAGACAGTCATGAGATAGTATTGTTTGCTGATGATACTTCACTTTTATTCAAAGTGAAACGACGACACCCAAATTATGACGATGTGAATAATGCGGTCTCAAAGATTGTTCACTGGTTTAGTGTTAATAACTTGCTATTAAACGAGGGAAAAACCAAATGTGTAAGATTTGTATTGCCTAATGTTAAGCAGGTAATAACGAGTGTACAAATTAAAGATAAGAATGTGAATCCTGTGGACACCACTGTGTTTCTAGGCATCACGTTGGATGCCATGCAAGCTTCAGTGGGGCCCACATATAGCTAAATTGTCGAATAGACTTAGCTCTGCGGCTTATGCAGTAATGAAGATCCGTCAGTTAACTGACGTTGATACAGCTAGATTAGTTTATTTCAGTTACTTTCATAGTGTAATGTCGTACGCCATTTTACTGTGGGGAAATGCTGCCGACATTTAAACTATCTTTGTGCTGCAGAAGAGGGCTATTCGAGCAATATATAACCTACAGGCTGGTGACTCTCTCAGAGAGAGATTTAAGGATATAAGTATAATGACAGTTGCATCACAATATATTTATGAAAATCTTGTGTATGTTCATAAAAATATTGAAATGTTTTCAAAAAACAGTGATATTCACAAATTAAATACTAGAAGTAAGAACAAATTAGCAGTGCCTTATACTAGGCTCCATAAAATAAATAATTCTTTTAAGGGTCTGTTGTGTACGATTATACAACAAAGTACCAAATGATATTCAGAAATTAGATCTTAATAAATTTAAAATCAAAATAAAAGAAAAGCTTTATAAAAAAGCTTATTATAAAATGTCGGATTTTACAGAAGACAAAACAGCTTGGGTCTGAAATGCTCCAAGTACCTACTCCAATAGCTATTTCTAATTGCCTATAATTAATTTATATAGAGCACTATATTTAATTAAACTATTTGCATTCGGATTCATATTTTGTATTTTGTGACCTGGTAACGACATATATTACATATATTTTGTAAATGTCGTTGCTTCTGTGCGCTGTGGTTTCTTGGCAAAGAACGGGCTTCTTTGCCACAGTTAAAAAATGATGTCCTGAATGGGTGTTAGGTTAAAAAATGTTTGGACGTTTCAAAGTACTTATTAATTGAGTTTATTGAATAAATATATTTTGACTATTGACTATTATAAAAACAACAAAAAATAATAAACCAAATAAGTGCAGCCGTGATGCACGAACATACATTCGTAGTAATTGATAACTATTTATTTATATAGATTTCATTCATAAATAATAATAATTACTGTGTCACTTGTTTTATCTGCTCGGCTACGGAACCAAAACTTTCTGAGTTTTGACTACTATTTTACCTAATAAGATCTAGAGAGCTAAGAGCCCCAGATAGCTACTTTGTTTAATAGGACAATAACGAGCTTCCGAAGCCAGTAAAAAACCTTCTCAAACTGAAGACACGATCTCTGTTTCAACTTGTTCTCGAGCAACTTGAATAAAAATGAACCGACCATTTGCATAAAATGTTAAATGAGAATAATTTATACATTTAAGTAACCAACGGAATAGTTAATTTATTTTCTTTCTAGTGACATCGAAATAAATGTATCATTTTACGTTAAGCAACAAGTAACTTAGAACAACAGTGTCATAGAAACAGCTAGAGTGTGTAAACTCAGGTCACAAAGACAGTGTTAAATTGGTGCATGTAAAGTTTGGGAGTGCGCCCGAACAGGATCGGATTGCGTAACTTCACACGCGGGCGGTTTCGGGGCGCGCTGTAGTACATTCTCTAAGCAAACTCGCTACATCACTAAATAACATAAAAGTCCCATCGCTGGACTCAGGCTTACCCACAATAATTAATGGGGAGACTCTACCTTCTCTATCTTGAACACGATATTTTAAAGACACGCAAACAAGTTTGAACTGCTTTTCGAATGTATATTTTAAACAGTAACAAAAACCCGGACCTCTTATCCCAATATCAAGCATTAAAATTGAAATATGTATGCATTTGAGAAAAGATGCAATACGCTAGGCCATGAATAAATAGCAAAAATGAGTAAAATTTCTACTATTCTGGACACAATTCGCTTATTATTCACTTACAGATGAGAGAACAACTTTGTAAAATCCAAGTTATCTTATAGCAGTTTTATTACACCATATCAATCAACAACTGGATGAAATAGGACAGAAAAACGCTGTAGAAAACTTGGGTGAAAGCAATTTATAAAGTTTCAATCATGACGGATAGTGCGGGCTCCGCGGAGCACTCCCGCGATTTTTCACACGCGCCTTGATGATAATAAAATCCACAATAAGGATGTAATTCACATTCCCAGAGTTTATGGTGGCAATTTTCTCTGGCAATATTACTTTTGCCGCGTGATGCTATTTAATATTCTACGACGTTTTAAAATATTTATAAAGTTTCATGTGCTGAGATGAATTTTGAGGAAGGGCTTTTATAGAAGCACTTTCGTATTTTTAACGGTATGAATTCTTGATGACACACATTTAGAGTAATACAAATTAATGGAGTTATTTTTACTTTGATCTGTGCATCTAACTGAGGTTTAACGACACAGAAATACAACAACAGAAAAAAATAAACAGAGACAATTCTTGAGTCGTTGAATATGTTTTAATGAGAAGAAAAAGAGAGTTGATTTTATATATTTACATACATATAATGACGACTATTATCCCCGAAGGGTTAGTCAGAGACTAGGAAATAAGGAGGACCGCAAAAGCAGCCCTCTGCCATAGTCCACTTTTCACCAATTAGCGACGGCACATGTGGTCAGCGTGACAATTGGTGAGCCCATAGCCGTTCTATGATGTTGAATGTGTTTAGTCGCCTTTTACGACACCCAAGGGAAGAGAGGGGGAAGTAGTATTCTTTCACCGCTACGCGACACGGTTTTTTTTATAATCGTTTTTGTAGATATATTTTTTATTTAATTACCTACATGGGTTATTGAGATACCAGTAGGCAAACTTTCAGGGCTCACGTTCGTCGTCAGCAAGTAATAGACTTGCTTTAGTGTTAAGCAATGGTCGTACATCTGCATCGATAAATGGTTTCAATATTTCGTTACTTAAATGGAATCTGTACTCATGTGTCTCTAACTGATAGGAATAGGACTTCATTGATAGGAATTATTTTTAATATTACTAGATGTTCTCTATAGAAATTTTTTTTTTTATTTTTTTTTTTATACTAAGCCCGGCAAATGACCCCACTCCACCTGATGTTAAGTGGAAATGAGGTCCAGGCGCGAGGACAACTGGTGCAGCGTAAGAGACGTAGCATCAGTCATCCTCACTCTGCCGGCCCACAAAGTGCTTTTTCACGCCTCATTTGAAGGACCCTATGCCATAGGTAGGAGGGAATACGTGTGCTGGTAGACTATTCCATCTTTTGGAAGTGCGGCAAAGAAACGAGTCACCAAATTTCTTTGTGCGAGATGGAATGTTAGAAACTGTAAATTGGTGACTCCGCAGAGCAGCACGCGTACTCCTATGGAGGAAGGGAGAAGGAGGGATGAGGTCAAAGAGTTCTTCAGAGCACTCGCCATGGTATAAACGGTAAAAGACGCTGAGTGACGCAATATCTCTACGCAATTGCAAAGGCTCGAGAGTTTTAGTGACCTCTGCATTGCCCATAATGCGCACAGCGCGGCGCTGCAATCTGTCCAAGGCATCGAGAAGGTACTTTGCGGAGCCGTCCCAAAGGTGAGAGCAATACTCCACGCAAGACCGCACCTGTGTCTTGTATAATAGACACAACTGATCAGGCGTGAAGAATCGCCGCACCTTGTTCAGGACACCGAGTTTACGTGAGGCATTTTTAATCACGGTTTCGATGTAGTCCTTTTGGTTCAGATCGCAGTGGATATCCATACCGAGCATGTTAATACTGCTCTGCAGGCCTAGAGATGTACCCTGAAGAGAGGGAAGGGGAAGGAATGGCGACTTTTTCGCTGTGAACGCGCACACCTGTGTTTTGGCATTGAACTCCACCAGATTATCGGAGCCCCATTTAGAAATGAGGTCCAACATCCGATCGAGCTCAATGACAAGATTTGCTCGCTTCATTTCGGTGTCTACCCGCCCAGCCGTTGGGTGCCCGTTATATCCCCCATGCACTGTGCTATCATCTGCATAGCAATGAATGTTTCCAAGAGGAAGCATGTCATTGATATGCAGAAGTAGTATTTTCTCCATACTAATAGTAGAGGATCCGAGTATACAACGACCTTCACCGAGCGGTTAATGGATGAAAAGTATTTTATATCAAATTTAATGTGTTAAAAAATATATTGCGAGTGGGTTGGCTGAAAAATTTCAGTCCAGTATATGATTAATTAAATATTTAATTTATTTTTTTTAATATCGCACTTCTTTCGTTATTAGATAAATTCCATAGGTACCAATCGAAAGTATGAGGCCTCTATAATATGCAAACGTTGACTATTTTTTTCCTGTCTTAACATTGGGTAGGCAGGTGTAAACAGGCAAGTGAATATTAGTAATTTGCAACCGTCTGGTTAAATAAATAAAATTTATGTTTATATAAAGATAAGCTCATTACAAACACACACATCAAACCAGTGCAAAATAAAAAAAATAATAATTTAATATTAAATTAATCATTAATAGTACTGGACTGAAACTTTTCAGCCAACCCACTCGCGATATATTATTTAACATATTAAATTTGATATAAAATACTTTTCATCCATTAACCGGCCCGGGGAAGGTCGTTCTATACTCGGATCTTAGACTATAATGAAATCATAAGTAAAAATAACAGTTACAAATAGTTACAGTTCGGTTTTGTCAGCATGTATGCCACAGAATTATTACATTTTATTTACTAGCTCTAGAGGAGTCAGACATGATTTTTTGTTAACACCATTGTTAGCGACGCGCTTTATAGAGTTTTTATTACATACGAGTATTTATGTTATTCTTTTAAAAAGGATAATGCGGCTGTCAGTTCAACTCATCTGTCAATTGTTTTCTCGCTGAGTGACGCCGCATTACGCCCTAGCGGAACTAATTTTATTGTGAACTTACCATTTTTACTTATTAAATACTTAAACATCTAAAGGCGTACTTACTGAGACTCCACCGGCACCCGTAACAACTGGTCCTGCGAGCCGGATCTGAAGTCGATGTACGGTATGCCACCGCCGGCAAAAATGGTACTCACGCAAAATGGTGATAGAAAATTAGTGTCCGCAACGAAAGTGTACTCCGACACAATGAAGACAAGTGTTAAGTCCGACCCGGTGAAACTAATGTTGAACTCGTGTAACACGCCGGGGTCCTCGCACAACTCGCAACAACCACATCTGTTGGTTGCTAAGCGCGTGCAGTCCTCGCAGTTGCCAGCACGTCATGATCTTGAGCAGCCTATGTTCCCCAACAAGCTCAAGGTAGCATGCCTCGCCAGCGCTGCACCGTTATATCAACACCATTCACAGTTGACGACTTCATCCTCCATCAAAGCCCGACGTAAGCGATTAGAGCTAGAGGCAGCGGAGGAAAAAGCTAAAATAAGAATGAAACTTATTGACAAAAAGCTAGAATTAGACCTAGCTGACCTAGAAAAAGAATACAGTCCACTAAAAGGTCGTGAGAGTGTTCAAACTCGCACTGACGTCGAGAAGCGGTTAGAGCACAGCCAGCAGAAGATGGACAAGAAACAAGGCGCCCGCGCCCCCCAGAATGGTACACCTTTGGGCGAGCTTATTCCACATAATGGAATCCCATCGAAGTACTAGCGAAAGCACTGAAGCAACACGTCACGACTTCCACTAGCAATGGACCTGGCCCCCAACTCCTTAGCCCTATGAGCACGCCAAGGGATCTACCCGAATTCGTAGGTGATCCGCTAGAATTCAAACAAGCTTACCATGAGTCGACACAAACATGCGGCTTAAGTGATAAGGAGAACGTATGGAGATTGCACAAACGCCTACGAAGACCCGCGAAGGACGCGATCTCTGCTTTATTGATATGTGCAACGTCATCTGACAAGCTGATATCAACACTGGAACTGCGATTTAAGTTTTTGCACGAGGAAACATTTAAAATGTCACCAACTGCTAACATAAACACGATGGCCGCTTGCAGCTAGAATCAAAGCAAATACAAGCTGCACGACAATAGCAATGCAAATCGTCGCAAGCAACTCAAGAGAGTGCTGCATAGGGATCGATGGCGTCACGTCAAGCGTTATGGTATAAGTTTTATGTACCTATCGTCCCGACACGAGAGCGAAAGTTGCATTGCGCCTGTCTGCGATGAGGAGAACTATCGTAGGTCACACCGTGGGCTACTACACAACCCGCCGCTGTGCAGAGGCTTCAGCAACGGGCCGCAGCCGCCGCTGCTATTACCGCCGCAGCCGCCGGAGCCGCTGCTGCAGCTGCCACCGCAGCCACCGCCGGAACCGCCGCCGCCGCTACCGTCGCCACCGCCGGAGCCGCCGCCGCCGGGCCACCGCACCGGAACCACCACCACCGCCGCCGGCCGCCCAGAATACTCCACGCGCATCAACAACGTCGTTGTCGACAGAGACTGCAACGCATGTGGATCATACTGACCAGACACCTAAGACATGGTACAACGCATTACGCTTTTGTGGAATGATCAACCCGATAGCGAAACAAAGACGTACGTTAAGACACTATGACGTCACAAGATTTAACTAATTTATCTGTTCCCGATGCGACTAGATTCTCTTCCTGGTTGAGGTTACTGAAAGTAATAGCTTCAGTTTTAATTTTTTTTAAATACAAGCAAAATGGTTACCTCGGTGAGCACGAAATGAACAGACGGACAACTTTGCCGCCGCCGAGATAGAAGCAATAAAGAAAGGAAACTGTATTGAACGCGGTAATCAGCTACCTACTTACCTTGTCACCGTTCCTCGACCACCAGAGTGTGTACTACGTTGTGGCAGATGCATCAACGCTGCAACCAGGTTCTTACCTGAAACTAAAATCTACTACCGCGAAAAAGCTGCACACGCGTCGCCAAGATTCCTTTGGTTAATGAGTGCTGAACCAGCACTAGGGTGGGGTGTGTTAGCGACGCGCTCTAAAGAGTTTTTATTACATACGAGTATTTATGTTATTCTTTTAAAAAGGATAATGCGGCTGTCAGTTCAACTCATCTGTCAATTGTTTTCTCGCTGAGTGACGCCGCATTACGCCCTAGCGGAACTAATTTTATTGTGTACTTACCATTTTTACTTATTAAATACTTAAACATCTAAAGGCGTACTTACTGAGACTCCACCGGCACCCGTAACAACCATGCTGATGTTAATACGATATAGCAAATAATGTGTCATTTGTGTGAACAAAACAGTCGGCTTCTGTCCCACATACAGCGCATTATCCGCTATAGCGTTCAGCAACGCAGCCAATCAGCATCCACGGCACGAAATGGCATAGAACAATTATCGAATATCGAAAATTTAGCCTCTACGCATAGCGTAACAACGTATAGTTACTACAGTGCGAATCTAATGTGCAATTTATACGGAAAATCAGTAACTGCGTAAATTATCTCATTGCGTATGCTCAGATTCAGTGGTATACAGCTTAGGCATCGGTATGACTGCGGCTTTATTGCACGACTTCGTCTTGCGCTTGCTCTCTTGTTTCGCATTAACCTTTTTATCTAACAGATCGAATGGCCTGCACTGCAATCTCCCGGGGGTATGCAGCGTGAAAAATATTATCTTTCAATTATCACGTCGCCATCTTGCCGTCTATTTAGTCAGCTGTGCGGCGTAATAAGAATGAAAATAAAGGGGACGTCGGAGTTCTTGTTAAATGGGAAACCGTTTCGCTGCCTGTTGGAAATATCTTTGGAGGAAATATCGAAATCGGTGATTATGTTTGGATAATGGTTGATGAGAATTTCATCGATTGCAGCTGTTGTATTGTTAAGTCTAATTTAGGCATTTCAATGTTTTGATTAAACTGGGAATAATTCGATGCATTCTGACAGAATAATATGTTATGTAATATGAGAACCATAAATTGCTTTTGATATCATAACGGAGAACCGGTTCTTAAAGCAGAAGAAGAGTAACTGCAATCTTGAACCGTTAAGGAACTGCCTGTATAGTTTAACTGACAAAGGAATATAATAGGATCTACTCTAAATAGAAACTTTAAGGAAAACTACTTACTTTAGTAATAATATTTTGTACGAGACAAATTAAAATGTTATACTATTTCTACTGCTTATAAGCAGTATGACTAAACTTTATGTTTACAATTTTGAAATGAAAAGGCCAGTAGTATAAGTGAAGTAAACAAGCTTTAAGTACACTTTATGCACTCATGACTGTTAATACCCAAAGTGATACAGTCGTTTTCTGTGTTTGTGGCTCCACTCGCTCCTTCGAAAAAAACAATGGGTTTTTTGCGGTTTTCTCTAACAGACAGCGTTAACTGAGAGTGTTTTTTTCTATAATTTGTAGATTTTTATTACAAAATGGCTGAAGTATGACGGTATTCCTTAGTTAGAACAAAGGCGCAGGCGGGCCGCTAGCTACTATTAAATTGTTAAACGGGTTCTTTTGGCACCATCACGGGTGCTCTTGATAGCGTCCCTAGAATACCTTAAAGAAATATATTATTTAGTTAACATGGTATTTCTTACATTATTAGTATTTTTAAGCAGATTAAGTAGCCGTGTCGTGTAGCGGTCAAAGAATACATCTCCTGTCTTGCCTTGGGTGTCGTCACAGGCGACTAGCGGACTACAGACTGCACATACATCCAACAGCATAGAGCGGCGATGGGCTCATTACCTGTCACGCTGAGCACATATGCAGTCGTTATTTGGTAGAAGGACTATGATAGGAGACTGCTTGTGCTGTCCTCATTTTTTTTTATTCTGCATTGGGTAAGCGCTTGGCCTTCATCTCACCTGATGGTAAGTGACGATAAGGCCGAAGGTGGAAGCGCGCTTCACCCGGAATCCTCAACCACTAAGGAACTGGCTATCTTATATCTAACTGTCGGAACACAACTATGCTATAAACATCATTGTTTGTAGCATAGTTGTGTTGGCGACAAACTTAGATAAGATGGTGGTAGCTAGCCAGGCGGACTTAACAGCCCTACCACCAACCAAACCGAGCACACAAAGATGTACCCCCGCTGGGAATCGAACCCGGGACCTCTGGGTCTGAAATCGGTGGCTTAGCTACTAGACCACGGAGTCGGTTAAAAATATCATCATTGCCTAGTCTCTGATTAACCCTTCGGGGATAAAAGTCGTGATTTATGTATGTATGTATGTTTATTGTAAATATGTCTATTCATAGTGTGTCTGTTAGGACCTGTATGGGCCCGGCTTTCCGTGTTATGTTTGTGTAATAGCTGATGGCCTTCCTAAAATGTATAAATAAATACTATAACAACCTGTTTCTATGACACTTACATTCGACGTCCACAATGATCCGCTTGGAGACGGAGGGCGGCACGGCGTTGGTGGCGATGCACAGGTAGGCGCCCATCTCGGTGCGGCTGATGCGCTGCAGGCTCAGCGTGTCGCCCTCGTACACCGTCACTGGAACCGAGGGGACAGCTCAAATATCTTCTTTATATTCTAAGTCATACCTACATCTACAGTCTCATAATTTACACTAACTTCCATACGTTTTTATCTCACCTGATAGTAACAGGTTGAGTGTTTAATGTTTCATGACTCTCAGCCTACTCACGCTTGTACTCCATTTTAGAATCAAGAATTAATATCATTTATTTAGGTTAGGCCATGTTTAGGTTACAGCACTTATGAATGTCATTATGGCATCTCATCATCATCATTAGATAAGTGACAATGAAGCTGAAAGTGGATGCGCTCTTCACCTGGAATTCTGAACTGCTGAGGAATTAGCTCTATCGACAATAATGCTACTAACGTTCTAGTGATGATGACAGACTTAGATAAGATTATAATAGCTACTAAGCGGACCTAGTGGAAACTAGGGCTACCACTAACCAAAACGAGTACAACGGGATTGAACACAGCTGGGAGTGAAACCCCACAGAGGCGGTTCAATAACGAACTCATGTGTAGGTAATTCCTTGTGCATTGAGACATTAACAGTTTAATAATTTAGATTAGATATAAACTTTTCATTCTTGTTTATGTCGGAACAGGGCACCGTACGATAATAAACGATTTTTAAAAATAAATCTTGGGGTGAAACTCCATTAGCTCTCAGCGCAGCCACTTCAAAGCTAATCAAAACGCCTGCCCTCCTTAAAACAACGATACATCATAGCATTCCACTTAGGCCATCCCTCCATCAAATATTTAAGATAAAAGGCGTAATGTCTGCCCGCGCCACGCCTCCGTAACTCGTAAAAATTAAAAATTCGCGTCGCGTCGCGCCGCTCCGCGCGCCCATCAAGTGGCCAAATGAGTTTGCCTGTATTTACAATTACGTGCCGTTTTCTGGCCGCGGGAGCGCAATGAATGTAATGAGCGCCCGCCTGCTTGAATATATTAAGCAATTACTGCGGCTCCCGGTGCACAGGACACTTGCGTTGGACCTTTGCTAACCTGTGCTAAAGCGCTGCAAACTGCGGAAACTGCTTTTCACATTCTGACGATACACGTCGCAACAACACACTATTCCGAGGCAAGTTAAAGACTTTAGATGCTTTCGCATGATACGCTCGATCGTACACTTGCGCTCACTTTGACTCTCACGTTCCGCTCAAGGGTGACCCTTGTGACGTTAGGATAGAGTCGAATTTAAAGAATGCGGATTTGACGACGATATTGAACTATCTGTAGGATGAAATAGCATAATTTAAATATTTGTTCGGATATCTGAAGATGGGTCAGTGCAAAAATTGCTTAGTTCCCCGCGACCGCTGCCGTTAGTGTTTTAACCGACTTCAAAAAGGAGGAGGTTCTCAATACGTTCGTATAATTATTTTGCTTACGTATCAAGGTAGATTTTTACAAATCCTTGTGTTAACATTGCATAAAAATTTGTCTCTTCAATTCACCTCATTTCGTAATATTATGACTATACTTAAAAAATACATTTTAAAAACGTTACTAAAACAATACTAAACTCACTTTTGATTCACTAAGCGTCATTGTGCTCTGTCTGAATCGTTCTGAATCATAGAATAATAACTAAAGCATAGAAGGAGTCCAAATGAGACTCGTATACTTGTCCTATTTTTTCAAATGGGCCATAAACATTGAAAAAAAACCGGTTATTCATTTATGATACAAAATTCAAAACCGACTTAAACAAATGTAATTCGAATGGTGACCAAACGGAGTGCCGACTCAAATGTCATAGCACTCCTTCTATGCTTTAGTTATTAAACTGAGGGCAGAATCAACGAAGGTGATCGACACAAACACGTAGGCTAGGCAGACAATTGACTCATGCTCGCTGCTTCCTCAAAATGAAACCTGCCCATACACCGACCCGATTGTTGGTAGGTTACAGTAATTTTTATAATATTTAAATTACAAATAAATAAAATAAAATAGCATGTTATTTAAAAATGAGATTACAGAAAACACTTTCCTTTGAAAGGTGTTACATGCAATCAATCTTCTATTCAACCTTGTGTCACTAATCGGAATTATTCATTCCAAAATCGATTAACCCTGTGAATGAAGAAAAGCTCCACCTCTTTACTTGTGCTATTAAAAAATGAAGTCCAGTCATCGCAAAATCACTTACAGCGCTCAAATTGAAGCTTTTAGCACAAACCGTTGAACCGGTGGGATTCCCATTCGGTCAAATAAAGGAGGATCGCTCCATCGTATTAATACAAACAAAAAGCTTAAAGCCGGAATCGGAAAGAGAGTTTTCCGATGCGATGAGTAATTAAAACGCTTTTCGTTTTTCGCCCCTCCAAAAACAATCATAGCAGGTGGGAGTGACGTGACGCCAGGGTCACATACAATTAGCGACGAGTGCCACTCAACATCACACGTTTATTTCCCTCCACCACAAGAAATCGCTTTTGAATTAAAACTCATTTTTGACGGCTTTGTCGGCCGTCCTAACCATAATGGGTGCTTCAAACTGCTTAATTCGCCGGTGCGACTCGCCGCCCCGCCGTAATTATCACGCGACCAGATTTTTCTCAAAGAGGGTTTATCCTGACAACGCTCGTGCCCTCGGAGTGGGATTAGCACGGTTTAAAGTCGTGGTTTTATTATGGTATCAGCTACAGAGTTAGACGACCGCGTGCTCGGCACGGAAGCTTCGCTGTTACAATTTTCATTTTGTTCGAGAACAAGCGGTGCAATGAGTGCGCTGGGAATATCCTCACGCTAATACAACAGAATATTTTTATCGTAAAGACTTCAATTTTGAACCGAGACGCTTTTTACTTCTCAATAGAAATAAACTTCTGGTGGATTTTATCGTCTCTAAACTTTAATTTTCCTGAAAACGTTTTGGTTTTCTGTAATAGTAAAGATTATAGTCGACGTGTTATGATACCCACTATTACAAAAGCTTCGAGTCAGAAATCATGCTCCTAATGCGTATCGTGTGTCAAATAAAATGATTTAATATTACACAGTAGTTGGGTGGTGCTAACAGAACAGTCTTAGCAGTATTTTTGCGTAATTATTAGTAAACACAATCAAATTTAATTATTTTACAAGTTTTTATTTAACTTGTAATGTATGTATGTTTGTTTTGGTGCAATCTTACAACTCATTACGAGTGTGTACTTAAATCTCGCGATAACCTTTTATATCTTTTAAATTGTGTTATGACGTTATAAGTAAATAGTAAAAGTTTTAAAGTAAAAGTTTATTTTTTCTTTTATTCGCATTTAAATAAAAGCATGTTTTTTAAAATGGTTTTTACTTTTAATTTATTTTACCTCTACTTGCCGACAGGTTCTTTTCAATAGAATAAGTCTTAGGACTTATCTAAAATCCTTAGGGATTTTACCACGTTAGTCCGGTACTGACACTGCGGGGCAAGCCTATCGAGCCGTCCAAAGCACACAGGAGTTTGAGTTAATTATATTTGATCACACATAATTACCAGGACGTTACATGCGCGCATTAAGCCGGCTGCGTCATTAAACTCCCCATTTAAGATTTTATACAAACATCGTATAGAAGAAAATGAGGAAGTCACCTGAAAAGGCAACAAATAACTAAACTAACTAAAAAGAACGAACTATTTAAAAATAAACATCATTATCATCAGATTTAATATACCTACTATTATTAATCTCTTCAAAAGGCACAAACCACCAATCTGACCTAAGTGAATTGGCCTGACTGCTAACTAACCAACCATAAGACCAACAGTTTATCGTATGTAGTTGCAATGTTCTAAGATGCTAGTAAAATTTTTATTCAGGACAGGCCATACACCACTCGGCCCAAAGCGGGTCAGAAAAATTCAGCGACACAGTCTCCTTATGCCAACAACCGGGACGGGACCAATAATTTGTAATTTACAATGCTGAAGTTTATTTCTAATAAACTTCAGCATTGTAAATTACAAATCTGAGAAACGATATTAGTAAGAAATAGTATTTAAATATCAGTTCATAATAACCATTTTTTACCGACTTCAAAAAAAGGAGGAGGTTCTCAATTCGTCGATATAATTATATTTTTACTGTATCTTTCCTCCTCTAACTTGCACAAAGTGTAAGGAAAAAAACAAGGATGGATTGAAGTCGCATGTGAAGTCTCTAAAACCCACGATGTATAAACTTACCCAATGTTTTTGGTCTGGGCTTTAGGGTCACCTAAATAGACCCGTTTTTGCCCCGAAGGGTAGAAAACGGATATTTAGGTTTCAGCCGAAGCTTGGACCACAGTTGAGATTACACCTGAAATTCGCCTACAATGGATCTAATTCACTTGTCAAAACATAGTATGACGTACCAGTGTGAAGTTGTTCCTTGAAGTTGTAGCGCGTGCAGCAGCCATTTTGTTCTATCAGTACCAACCATAGCCAGCAAGGCTATTAAAGTGTGGTTCAAGCTTCGGCTGAAACCTAAAAATCAGTTTTTTACCCTTCGGGGGAAAAACGCGTCTATTTAGGTGTTCGAGCCTCTGCTTGAACCACAGTTGAGATGTGTTTAAATTCTGCTGGCGCTGCATGAGCGTACTGTGGACTCTAATTATTATAATTTATTAAACCTATGATTTAGATAAGAAAGTGAAACAAATACATGATTTATATGAAATAATGTATTCTGAGTATAATTAACCATACCCTGATTTTGTTTTAAAAATCAGGTAACAAGAATTCTTTCTTAACTAATCACCATAATAACCTAATTAATAACTATAATTGTAATTATTCCTATAATCAAATTATTAGGACAACTTTTTATTCCAATGGAGTGAGTGAATGATTCTGAAATAGGTTTTCTCTCAGGAACTCTGTGACCAGGCAATTCTTTGAATAATAGCGGAAAAAGGTGTGTTTTGATTTCCAGTTGCCTCGCTTTAAAACTTCGTCAATGTCATAGTGATCCTGATAAAGTTTGTTGATGAGACTGCAGCCCTAAAACTACCAGCTGAAGCAGAGATACCTGCTTCACGAAACAAAGTTCTAATCCAACCTGCTATTATAGATCGGGAAGCAGGTTTTACCTTTCCTCTGGTCGATACAAAAAGGTTTTTAACTGTTCCTCTCCTAGACATGGATAGTGAACCTAATTGTCTTATCCAAAACACCGGATTTCTCTTTTGGACTTCATTTGCAGGAAGTGATTTAAAACACCATCCCGATTGCCTGTGAGTGATAGAATCAGTTTTAGATCCAAACTTTGGCCATAGGGTTATTTAAGTTCCATCATCCTCGTATGACCCGTCATCTAAACTTAAGAGAGTGAGGTCATGGACTCGTCTTCCTGATGCAAGTAACAAAAGAACACAGGTATGCCTTGAGACTTCAAACAAACTATTCATATTAATGTTATAATTATCTAAAAAGAAATTAAATCTTTTATTAACCATGACATAACTTTTTTTTTGGGTGGATTTTTTAGCAAGATTCCCTTGAGGGTGTGTCGAACCAAAGGGTGTGACCCCAATTCTTCTGATCTAGCCGGATTAGCAAGGGTTGTAATGACTGATTTATGAAGGGCAATAGTTTTGGGGGCTAGACCTACAACGTTGAAGAGATGACAAATATATTTAGCTATATCTGCAGAGTTTGGATTATCCGAAGCTATGTTATTGACTGATGCATATTCCCGCCAACGGTTCCAAGCGGGTCTATAAGTTTTCATTATTGATGTTCTCCAATAAGACTCTAAAATATGTTTCTCAGCTTCATTCCATCCTGTTAGTTGACTTGTCCAGCCCGTACCTTCCAAACCACTAAATTGAGCAGCTCGACTTCCGGTGGTGGTAGGTTCGTTTGAAGGTTGATTAGGTTCTTCTTCAAATCCGATATGGATAATGGAGGGCAAACAGCTCGATTCTTTATTTCTCTGTCCCAGAAGGCTTTCTCCCATCTTGGCGTTACGAGCAGATAAAGGCCTTTGGACGTTTTTAGATGTCGTAGAACCCGGGGTATGAGTACAGGAGGGGGAAAGATCCAGCCCAATCTGTAGTCCCAAGACCTGCTGAAGGCGTTCGTAAACAGACTGTTCTTGTCTTTCGCGTCCTCGCTCACATAGCTTCGTAGAACTGCTGATCATGCTGATGCGAACAAGTCTACTTGGGCCCTCCCAGGTGTTGAAAAATCCATGAAACTGTCCTTTGTTTGAGATGCCATTCTGGCATTTCCCTCGCTCTGGATAGGCAATCGGCAAGACCGTTGCAAATTCCTGGAATGTAGCGAGCAATTAGGTGGCATCCCATCCTCTGACAAAATTCTAGTATCATTGTGGTAGTTTCCAGGAGTCGTACAGACTTTGTACCCCCTTGTTTGGTTATGTATGCCACACTCGTTCGATTGTCGGATTGCCACATAAGAGACTTCATTTTCAGGACCGCCTTCGATCGTCTTAAAGCCTTGTACAATGTCCATAGTTCCTTCTGGTTGCTGTGCCAATCGCTTTGCTCGGTCGTCCACTTGCCTGAGAGTTTTTGACCATTCACTATTGCGCCCCAACCCTGATATGAAGCTTCCGTTGTTATAAAGGCTGTCGGGTCCGGAGTGTGAATTGGAGTTTTCCAATGGTTGTTTTTGCGCCACCAGGTGAGCTCTTGGAGCGCCCTCCGTGATTTGGCTTCCTTGTGTGTCGCCGATGTCCTTTGAAAGCCGATTGGATTCTCTTTGGAGAACTCGGCAATGCAATCTGCGGAGAGGAACGACAAATGACACGAAATTCAATTTGCATAGTATCTTCGCATCCATCCAGCTCCATCGTTGCACTTTCAGTAAATATTCTATGTCTGAAATAAGATTTATTACTTTCTGCTTGGCTAGGCGCTTCTCGTTTTTCATCGTATCCCAGACTATACCTAAATATTCTAGCTCCGTGGTTGGTGTTCTGGATGATTTCTGTAAGTTTATCTGCCAACCATGATTCTTCAGAAATTCTTTGACAACTTGAACCTGCTGCACTAATGTGTCTGGATTTTGGTGAACAAGTAAAAAGTCGTCCAAGTAGACCACAATTTTAATTCCCTGCAAGCGTAACTGGTGTGCCACCCAGTGGCGGTACCATCATACAAGCCGAAAAGCCCGGCTTGCCCTAACAAAAACTCAATATCACTACTGGTAAAACGCAATTATTAAAATCACTTAATATTTTTTACCATTGTTAATTTTCTTTCATTAGCATTCAAATTATCAATTTTATAAGTTTCTCATATTAAGAAGCACCAAACAAATCGCATAAAGCTGCTTATAAATCGTGCGACGCTTTACATCTCTCTCGCACAAGTTGGCTTGCAACCGGGCTTCGGATTTAAAGTATATCCGCTCTCTTCTAACTTTAACAAAATTGCTACTCTATAAACATAATACTGAGTAAGTATGTATAGATTCTATGAAAAATTCATACTCTTCGTCAAAGCCAGCTTGCGTTATGAAGTTCGCAAGTAAGGCCTTCTCCAAATCAGGCTTTATTTCTACCGAATCACGTGCAACTTAAACGCGGGCGAACCAATCAGAGGCGACCGACGACAGCTCGAGCTCGGGCGAACCAATCAGAGGCGAGCGTTAATACGCGATTGTGCTGTGCAGCAGCCACATTTTTTATTCTTTGTTATTGTCACACTTCACTTTATTTGAGGGATTGTTTTTAACTATCTAGTGTTTTCGTAATTTGTGATAAAAAAATGTGTTCCGAGTTCATTGGTCTCTGTGACGAACTAAGATGTGTTGAGCATGTGATGTGTTGCAAACAAATGTGTACTTAAACGTGTTGATGATTGGCATACGAAAGGCAGAGGTAAATAAATTCTAATAAATTCTTTGAACATCACACATGATTTATGTATTTCGCAAACTATTAAAAGTCATCTAGGGCATAGTTATATAGGACCTATTATAGTCATCTTATAATAGGTCTATGTAAAAAACTCTTTGGATTGTTGGTTGCTTCCATTCTAATAATTAATAAATTAAGTGTAGAGGCCTACATATCGACTGTGATTCCCACGCAAAATTCCCATTTTCGCATTTTGTAGTAATTTTCCAGTTGTATTTATCGTTTTTATCGAAATAGGATAATAAATGCATGCGTAATATTACAAATCTCCACTCTGCTAGAATAAGCTGAGTTCAGACGGCCGGCGCGTCGCATTTTGTTGTAATTTTGTACTTAGTTGTATATTTATAGTTTTCATCGAAATAGGATAATAAATTCATTATAACATTTTTATTCCTCATGAAGTAACAATTATTCTGGTATAAATTTTACTCAATAATATTATCGTAGATAAGAGAAATTCACAGTTAACTTAACGCGATTTTCGAAGTTTTTTTTGGTTTTGTTTCATTTTTTTATTTCATTTGTTTAGTTTAATCCAGGAGCTCAAAAAAGTGCCCTCGCGCAATTTATGAAAATCTTTCTCTGCAATTTTGAGTTTAAATAAAAGTTAAGCAAAATTTACAAAAAGCGAGGCCGCTACGTACTATGCCAATAGCTATTCTACACTATTCAATAAGTAAATACTGTTAATGTATTTTTGTTTCTGAGATAAAGAACGCCTAAATTGGCCAAAATAAAATTCTCAAAAATCACATTCAAGATGTAATAGAAGGTAATAGCCTGTTTTTTTACCAACGACAAGAACGTTTAGAATGCCACGGCCTATGACGATTTGAGTAAAAAATGTGGCTAGTGTCACAAATGGGCACCAACATTGTACCTAGGTAGCAAGATTAGGAACTTCAGGTTTCGTGGCTTGCCCCAATCTGAAGCCTTAGGCACGCCACTGGTGCCACCCAGTTCGTTATCTTTGCGAAGGCCGCTGGTGCGCTTGCAAGGCCAAAAGGTAGGCACGTCACTTCGTAAGTCTGACCCTGATAAGCCAACATAAGGAATCTGCGATGAGTGCTTTTCACTGGAACATGAAAATAGGCCTGGGAAAGGTCTATTTTCATCATGTGATCTTTCCTGTCTATTAATGAGGGTATTTTCATGTGGTTTAAGAGACGGAACTTCGGTGTCTGGACGTATGTATTTAGTCTCTTTAGGTTGAATATCGGTCGGTTGGAAGAACAATCTGGTATTGTTCGCAGGAACATTTTCGACATGAATCCGCTCCTCAGACAGCTGGACCGAAACGCTTTGCATCAGATCATTTTCTTTTGTAAAGTTTTAAACACTGAAAAAAGACGACAACCTCAGGCGGAAAACGAACCTTCAGCATTCCGGGCGGCTGCCTTAACCACTTGGCTACCGAGGTCTGGCTTTCAAACGTCGAAATTTGTCAGTGCTTGAAGCTTATGTTTTTAGTCAACATTGCTTCATCAAATCTTAGAAGTTTTCACCTCTGAGATCCGAAAGAAATATTTTTACAAATATTTGAACATTTGGTTAAGATGAAGCTGCGATTATAGATTAATGTTTTATATTTTAGCGTTTTATTAACGCTTAAATAGACTTAAGTAAAATTTTAAAAACTGAAATAAAAAATTATCTATTCTAGTCTTCCCGCCTGAGATTGTCTTCTTTTTTCAGTGTTTAAAATTTTACTTAATTATATTTAAGCGTTAATAAAACGCTAAAATATAAAACATTAATCATTTTCTTTATTTTTATTGTCATTTCTGGGCTTTCTTCCGTCATAAAGTTGACAAGGTCCTCGTTGGATAGTTTTCTTATAGGGGGTTTTTTCAAAAAGGGAATACTGTAACCTTGTATAATCTTTTGTATAGAGTTTGGAGCATTGCTCCATGAGTTTGAGAATTGTCTCAAACAACCTGTTTCGAATGCGTCATTTTCTGTTGTTGTTTCCCCACTTCTTGTTAGATTGACGGGGGGCCTCCTCTCTTGTTCGTCTTGGATCCAGGTCTATTCTACTCATATTGGTGTTGGATTTGTCGATTCGAATTTGGCTGCCAGTTATCGTCGACCCTTCTCCTCTTGTAGTTTTGGTGTTCTGGCCTGGTATTCTCTCTTTTAGGTCGCTCGGACACAGTGATAATCGCTGTATATAGACCACCGTGTTTTAAAAATTTAGAGCTGTTTCTTCAATCTTTACATAATGTTTTAGAGTTAGTGACTAGTTTTAGAAACATAATCCTTGTTGGTGACATAAATATCAATATACTAAACACAAATACGGATTGTTCTTCATATCTTGACATCACTTCCTTTCACGGGTTATTACCCGCGTTTAATAGCCCTACCAGAGGAAATAGTTGTTTGGATCATGTGCTTATTAAAACAAAGTTACTGAGCTACACGTTTGTTTTAGGAACTACCCTGACCGACCACGAGGCAGTCTTATTTTGTCTTCAAAATAAATGTTTAAATCATAATCACACCCAAACTCTATCACAAAGATACAATTATGAAGCCATAAGACAGGACTGTTCGAAAATTGATTTTGGTGCTGTATATGCTGAAAATGATCTGAATGTGGCCATGAATTTGTTTATTAACATGTTCTCTGATGTAGTATCATATAACACAATCACTTTTAAACCTAGTAGAAGTAAATTAAAAATTAAACCTTGGATGACTACTGGCTTACTGCGATGTATAAAAACAAGGGATAAAATGCATAAAACATTAAGGAATCATCCCAATGACGACATATTAAAGTTAACATATAAAAGGTACAGAAATTTTTGCAATAGTTTAATTAGAAAAATTAAGAGACAATATGACAAAGAAAAGCTTAAAGCTAAAAACAACAATAAAAAGTTATGGAAAACTATAAAATCTGTTGCAAAACTGGCAAAACATAACACTTGCCCACGTGAATTATTGAATATTAATGATAACATCCAGGATTCAATAAATAGCGTGAATCACTTTTTTGCCAATATAGGAAGGGATCTTGCGGAGGCTGTTTTAAATAACGGAATGTCACCAGAACAGCTTGACATGACACGTAGCAAAGCAGTGTTGAATTCTTTCGTTTTGGTAGATGTGACAACAGAAGAAGTAGAAACAAAAATCCTGAATTTAAAAATTGACTGTGCTCCTGGTTATGACTTCATTCCTGTAAAAGTTCTAAGAGACAACATAAAAATAATTGCTCCACCGCTTACAGACCTGATAAACCGCTGTTTGAATACCGGGCTCTTTCCAAGTGCACTTAAGAGATCCATCGTACTTCCCATCCACAAGGCGGGCAAAAAGGATTCCATCAATAACTACCGTCCTATATCTATCTTAACATCTTTTTCTAAGGTTTTTGAACGCGTTATAAATACGCAGCTTGTAAACTACCTTGAATCGAGAAACCTTCTTGCTGACACTCAATTTGGCTTCCGAAAGGGCAGATCAACAGATGAGGCTGTTCATAACTTTGTAGAGCACTTAGCAAAGAAGTTAGATAACAGTAAAAAGTGCCTGACTATATTCTTAGACCTTAAAAAGGCGTTTGATACTGTCTCATCATCTGTCCTTTTGAGTAAGCTCGAAAAATTAGGTATTCGCGGTACTCAGCTAAGGCTCTTTGAGGACTATTTATCCAACCGTACTCAAAATGTGAAGATTGGTGATTGCGTGAGTAGTGAACAACCAATCAACTACGGCATTCCGCAGGGAAGTGTAACTGGGCCGACTCTATTTTTATGCTACATAAATGATCTGTGCCAATTAAACATCAAAAATTGTAAAATAACCTCTTACGCAGATGATACGGCACTAACTTTCTCTGGAGCCACCTGGGAAGACGTTTTCGCATTGGCACAGAATGGCTTTAACATAGTGTCTCAATGGCTTAGCGTTAACAGTCTCACTTTAAATGCTGAGAAAACGGTGTATGTATGTTTTTCCATCCGCAATTTGAATCTGTCTGGGAACTTCAAAATATATGCTCATAAATGCTCTTTTTCAACATCAAAAAGTTGCAACTGTCCAGCTATAAACAAAACCAATAGTTACAAATATCTTGGTATAACTATTGATCGAAATCTATCTTTTTCTGAGCTCATCCATAACATATCACAGAGACTTAGGAAGTTGGTATTTGTATTTAAACAACTAAGACATGTAACGGATGGTAAAACCATGAAATCAGTGTACACAGCCTTAGCTCAATCAGTCTTATCATACTGCATTACTTCTTGGGGCGGTGCAGACAAAACTAAGTTGATCGAACTGGAAAGAGCCCAGAGAGTAGTTCTGAAGGTTTGCCTTTTTAAACCCAGGCTCTTTGCAACTACAGCTCTATATCGTGAGGCTGAAGTACTGACCGTAGGCAAATATTTATTCTGATGAGCATTCTCAAACAACACTCTTTGGTAGGATACTCATCTAATTGTACACTATCGAGAAGACAACATACGGTGTGTAACATTGAGTCAGTTCGCACTACTTTCGCCAAAAAGTTCTTTTATACTCTAGGCAAAAAAATGTATAATCATCCTAAATCTAAATCAGAATGCAAAGAGATAGTAACTATATGGCTATTGAAACAAACATACGACCAGACAGAAGTATTAATAAGGTAAAAAATACCAGTTAAAATACAATAATACCTATACACACGCAACACACACACTCACACCCCCCCCCCCCCCCCCCCACACACACACACACTAACATTTTGTTTATTTTGTAGTACTTCTCTTCTAAATGTATTATTTAAATGCAATGTTGTACCTTAAAAGATGAATCAATGTATTTCGAGGGTCGGAGGCCTGGTTTCTAGAAGACCGGCAGACTTCTGCCTAGTTTAGACTCCAGTCTCCCACAAATTTTTAATTAGATTATATGGGTTAAGCACATTGTGTATTGTAGTTTGTGGAGAGAAAAATAAATAAATTTATTTATTATTTATTATTATTTATTTACTTGTTAAAGGTACCAAGTTTTCCTTCTTCGTGTAACGTCTTAACTGCGCGAATTTCAAAAGCGTACTCATAGAACAAAATGGCTGCTGCACACGCTACAACTTAAAGGAACAACTTCACGCTGGTACGTCATACAACGCTATCTATGTTTTGACAAGTGAATTAGATGCATTTTAGGCGAATTTCAGAGTGTAATCTCAACTGTGGTTCAAGCAGAGGCTCGAACACCTAAATGAGGCGTTTTTGTAAGGCTTGTAAGCTTGTAAATGTATGGCGTGGTGTTTTTTTCATTGATTAATGTGAAATAGTGTTTATTAAGTAAATACAATCTAATATATATATATATAATATTTATATTTATAATATATATATTTATATATTATAAAACCAATGCAATATATATATTTTTAAATCGATTTTTAATTATAATTGTTATCAAAACAAAACATTTTTTTTAAATTAGCTTTTTTTGTAACTGTTCCAACGACATAAGTTTTAAACACAACGTAATTATAAAACTAGAGATATCGTCATTTTAAACACACGCGGTGCTATCGCGCGCGACCACCCAGAAGTGATGACACAGACACTCAGTCGCTCGCGCGCAGCGAACCCGATCGGACACTACCCTGTACTGTGTGCGCTAGTGCAAATTAGTACCCTACCCTCCGTCTTATAAAGTGAATTTGTACGTTACTTAAAATTACAATTCATTTTGCAACATGGTGAAATGTATCAAATGCTCCAAACTAATAAGTAAAAAAATACCCGGTCTGCAATGTTCAAAGTGTAACAAATGGCTACATGCTACCTGTGCCGCGATATCGGTCGACCAGCTGACCGCACTATCTTCAACGGATGCTGTAGAATGGAGATGCAGGAGCTGCCTTGGCACAGCAAAACCCAAACGGCTTTCATGCTATCTACCTGACGAAGAAGATGACGTAGACGAAAATACTGATACGGAGATCTTCTCAAACCAGAGTGCGCTGGGCGCTCCACTATCCATCCAAAAGGTGCTGAGCAAAATAAGATCAGAGGTTACTACCATTATTAGAGAAGAGCTACAAACATCTTTGAAATTCTTCGCTGATAAGATTGATGACTTTGAATCAAAATTAAAGAGCTATAACACAGAAAAGAAAGCACTAGAAAACCAATGCACGGATCTGAAAAACAATTTTATTAACTTAAAACTGAAGAACGAGGCCTTAGAAAATAAAATTAACCAACTGGAACAAAACCTGATGGTGAACCAGATCGAAATATGTGGAATCCCTGAAATGGAAAATGAAAATGCACAAGATATTGCGAAAACGGTTGCCCACCTAATTCATGAGCGACCCGAGGATATAGTTAAGGCTTATAGAAAAAAAAGGAACCGACCAACCTCTTCTAGACCAACTATACCAGTCATTACGGTGGTTCTGAGAGAAGGCGCCCGCGACGCTTGGCTTAAATCTTCAAAAGCCGTGACACTAACACCTGAAAACCTGGGAAGGAAAGAGCAGAACAAAGTATACCTACGTGAACCACTAACGCCAACTACAGCGTTCCTACTGTGGAAGACCAAAGAAGAATTAAAAGGATCTTTTGCGTTTATCTGGTGTAAAAGTGGGTCGGTTTTAGTGCGTAAAAATGAAAACGAAAAACCTCTCACCATCCGTTCAGTGAAAGACATCGAAAAAATTAAGGCTGCACCACGGCAACCAACCAACACGGCTGGTTGAAATACAAGGATAAGTTAAGGGCGGTAACAAACTTTTAAGTATTTATTTTTTTAATTTTTTTTATGGACAGCACAACTATATTAGAAAACACTTTTAATAACTGGAATGAATTTGCATCTAAATTGCCTGTAATCAATAATTCTTTATTAATTTACCATGTAAACATTTCATCAATTACAAAAAACTTTGCTATCTTAGAACAGACTATAAATTGTTCCATGCACACTATTCATTTAATCTTAATAACAGAGGCTAATATACATATTGACTGCTTACATATGTTTAACATACCTAATTACACAATCTATGCAGAACTAAGAGCAAAAAAAAGAGGAGGTGGTCTTCTCTTGTATGTACACAATAGTCTTACATTCAATAGGCACACAGCAATTGTGAAAGAATTTGAATGCATTGTAGGTGAAATTGGTACACAATGTAATTATAAAATTAATATATGTGGCGTGTACAGACCGCCTAGTACAAGCAAGGAAAGATTCGTCAACGAATTATCTAACTTAGTACAAAATTCCCCACAAAATCGTAATTATGTTATTTTAGGTGACATGAACATAGATATAAAGAAAACCACTTCTTTAACTTCCCAATATCTAGACTCAATATATAGATTGGGCTTTGAAAGTGGCGTAAACAACTATACACGCATAGAAAAATATGGCAACAACATCACTAAGTCGTGCATCGATCATATTCTATTACGTAACGTGGATTCATACGAAGTGTATACGGCAACCGTGCGCGTCGCGCCAGCTGATCATTGTATCACTGGCTGCGCGATACTCGGCGCACTTGGGTGCACTGATTATGACTCATCGCGCCTAAGGCCACAGGTTGTTACCCGTACAGACAATAAGAAAATGTGTGACGAGCTATCGAAAATTGACTGGAATTCTCCTTTAAATTTCGATCACCCCGATTTAATTGTCAATTATATAAAAAGTAAGTTTGATGAAGTACGGAATAAATGTCAATTTAAGTGCTCAGGTGGCGCCTTAGGTAAGCGACAGTCCTGTGTTTGGAGTAACCAACGACTTGTGAATATGTGCCGAAAACGTGACGAACTATTTGAGTTGTGGCGTAAGGATGAGGCCAATGTGGAAAAAAGACTTTTGTATAATAGGTATAGGAATAAAACTAGTAAATATGCACTATATTTAAAAAATAAATATACGCGGTTAGAAATCATGGATAACTTTAAAGACACTCGTAAAATTTGGCAAATAATTAATAGGCTGACCGGTAAAGTAACGACATGCATTGATTTGTTATTAGTTAAAACATTTAGGTTAGATTCAGTAACTTTGGCGAATAACTTTGCTCTTGAGTATAAAAAAAATATTGATTATATTTCTCAAGACTGTAAAATTCCATTACTGAACCCTAATTTATATTCAACAATTTCAGATCGAACAATTCGAGTGGCTAAAGCGCAAGAAAAAACAATTTACAAAATTATTAACCTTTTAAACAAGAAAAAGAGTCCAGGATATGATGGTATTCGAGCCTGTGATCTTAAATACCTATCAGAAAAAATGACCCCACTTATCACTCATTTAGTAAATTGTTGTTTAGCCACATCAATATATCCTGAGATCTTAAAAATAGGTGTAATCCGTCCAATTTTTAAAAATGGTAATAAAAATGATTATCTCAATTATCGACCGATAACAATACTATCATGCATTGACAAAGTAATAGAACGTTACTTGTGTGATGAAATTAAAAATTATCTCTCAAAAAATATGATTATTAACAGGAATCAATACGGTTTTCAAAGGAATAAAAGCACAACTCAACTATTACGTAACTTTACCGATGAACTTAATGGTCACTTAAATAATAAATTGCATGTTCTCGTAATATTTATTGATTTTAGTCGGGCTTTTGATATGTTACAGTACAATACACTGTACGATAAATTTGCTCAATGCGGAATACAAGGACCTGTTTTAGAATTATTAAAAAACTATCACAAAAACCGTTATACGTTAGTTAAAATATCGGACCAGTTCAGTAAATCCATACTTAAAGATAAGGGTACAGCTCAGGGGTCAATAATTGGACCCACTGAATATCTTATCTATGTCAACGATATGTGTTCCTTAATTAAAAAAGGATCCGTTTACCAATTCGCTGATGATACCTGTATAGTAGTGGCCTCTCGCGACGTTCGTGAAGCGCAACACACTATACAAAGTAACTTTGATATGTTATGTAAGTGGGCACACGATGTCGGGCTGGTTATAAATGCTAAAAAGACCAAATTATTACACATACACTCATCACACACAAAAGTACAGTCAACACCAAAGGTCGTAGCTCATACCCATCAGTGTCTGCATAGATCAATTCATAATTGCACCTGTGATCCAATAGATAATGTGAGGCAGCATATGTATGTTGGTCTCGTTATAGACGATAGACTTAGTTGGAGGCCACATAAAGATCACGTATGTGCAAAATTAAGATCTATACTGTGTCAAATGTCCTTATTAAAATATAAGCTACCATATCAAATATTAAGATTACTATATTTGGCCTTAGCTGAGTCTGTTATTAGTTATGGGCTCAGTAGCTATGGAAGAACGTATAAGTCATATATTGAGTGTATTTATAAACTCCAACGTAGAATACTTAAATTAATAGTTCCAAAATATATAAAAAATAAAGTTAAAAATGACGACATTGAATTGTTCCGGTACTGTAAAATGATTAATATATTTGATAAAATTAAGTTTAATATTCTAACAGAATGTAATGAAAATAGTACTACTTTAGTCGAACATTGTAGACCTCCAAATCTCCGTACAATTTCTGGTTTAAAAAGATATACTTTACCTAAAACCAATAATGTATTTGGCACTAGAATGTTGAATTGTCTAATTCCTACTTACCTTAATGAATTGCCCACTGATTTGCAAGATATGTATACTAACCAAAACATAACTAGATATAAACCAAAATTTAAGAAATACTATTTAGAAAATAATTCCTTGTGTCATACTAACCAGAGGTAGGATAGTTATACTTAATGTTAAATAATATAATACATAGTAACACTGTTGTTAAATAATTAATTTATGTAAACTAGCGGCTCTCATATACGGATAAACCCAGTGAGGTTTTTGTGTATGCATCTCTAATTTAATGTATTGTGATGATTTCTTGTATTGGAAAATAAATTTAAAAAAAAAAAAAGATGCGCCGATCATATTTATGACAATTTCCAACACTTCGTTAAATCTACCTGTAAGCCTACGTGTTTTTCATAATGGTAAGCATACCGCCTAATTAAATTTGTATGTAGGCAAAAGCAGGAAATATTTTGAGGCTTGGAACCGACTTCAAAAGTATGTAAGTGTAATTTTAACTGCAGGGATTATTAGTTATTCAAGATAATACAATTATTTTGTTCTTTTTAGTTTTTCTGTTTTTTGTTGAGGTCGGTTTATTTTTTCTTTTGAAAATTTAACTAAGTTGTAAAATGAAAGTTTCGATGGTGTCCCATCGAAACTTTCCCAATAACACGATTATGATTATTACAAAACAAAATTTTGCTAACATTGGTGTGTAGTTTGTGATTGTGTTGAGCTATATCTGAATAAGTAGTAATTACTCGAGTAGGTTATCCATTAAAACTACGACACTCGTTTCATATTGTCAGTATGTAAGTTCCCTCTTGCTATACATAAGACCACTGAATAGATAAAGAAGGTTTAACCGTTTTGTGCATTGTGCATTTCGGACACTGACTAACATTTCTGTTCTACGTAATCTTCACCACCAGCCTGTAAACGTTCAAATGCTGGGTTCACTGCCTCCCACAATACGTTGGCAATACTTGTGATTACATGGAGTGATCGGGCCAAAACCCACTAGACTGGCCCAAGGCGGATTGGATGGTTTTAACTACTGTCATCTTAAGATAACTGGGACAACGAATTAACTTGCTTACCAAAGAACAGAATAACGCAAGGTATTTTTAATTTAGTAACAAGTGTTAACAATTATTCAATTGATTAATAAATTCTAAAACATCGAATATTAATCGAAACGTAACATCACTAAAGTGATGACACCACTGGGGTCCGCCATCTTGAAGGCGACACTTTTGCTGCGACCGCCGAGGCGTCAACATCTCTGTCGTCGTGTTGTACTGTACCATTGGAGGCTACCTTGGAAAATAAACGGCTCTTAGTAAGTACTGTCCGGTGTTTCTCTTCCGAACCTTATCAGTTCAGAAGTGGGATCCCGCGACGAACGCTTTGCCTGCGCAAAGGCCGAAACCTGCAGCGATCTAGGTAAGTGCGTGTACAATTTATATCTTGTAGTGAATTTTACTGTGATGTGTAATACTATGTGTTTTTTGTTGTTGGGATAAAATAGTATGTACTACCGCTATTTATAGCTCAAAAATAATAATGCGGCGTGATGTGAATACCAGCAAAAGCTTAACATTGCGTAAAACAATAGTAAAATTATCAAGTAGTAGCCTACGGTTACTTATTGCTAGTTGTTAATGCAAATATAGTGGTTATAATATCTAACGTGTTATTTACAATTATTTTTAAGAGGAAGGTATACCGATATGAATAGTTTTTTGTCGTTCATTTTAAAAGTTGAGTGCAAATCATTCTATATCTTTATTAATTACAGAAGGTAATTATTAATGATGTACCTACCGTTTAACAATCTAAGTAAAGTATGACGTTGCTTTTATTTTGATTGATGGAACTACGATTGCCTACTAATAATTTTAAGTTCCTGTTCTATTTTATCAATTCGAATTGACAAATTTTAGGTTCATAAATTAACAAACCAACAACATTGTAGCGATATGAATAGTTTTTTGTCGTTTATTTTAAAAGTTGAGTGCAAATCATTCTATATCTTTATCAATACTACAGGTAATCATTAATGACGTACCGTTTAACAATTTAAGTAAAGTATGACGTTGATGTTATTTTGATTGATTGAACTGCGATTGCCTACTAATAATTTTAAGCTCCTGGTGTATTTTATCATGTCAAATTGACAATTCTAGGTTCATAAACTAACAAACCAACAACATTGTAGGTCTGTACTCCTTTTGCAATTGGAGTGGTTACCTATTCAAGCATATTGTGTTTGTTACAGCAAACAGTTTATTCCTGTGATCCTTTTTCCTTTCTCATTGGGTAGCAATGGGGTCGCACGGTTTTAACTATAAAGAGCTTAGTACTAGAAGGGGAAATACTCGAACTCCATCGCGAGAACCACCACCGTTATCACCAGAATCGCAACGACAGCGTATTTCTCGAGATCTAAGGGTACGCAGTCGGTCACGTTTGCGTAGAACTAGGTCGCGAACACCTCCGCATACACCTACGCGTAATCGGAGCTTTATTAGAAATAGGCCGGTGGCTAGGACTTTGTCTACCCCTAAGCGTGAATCTCGGTCCGATCAGCGGCGACGTAAATCATTATCTAGGAGACGTTGTAACCAAAATCGTTCACGTACGCCGCGTCATTACCGCAGAGACAGTAGACATAGACCTTCTAGATCGAGTTATCGTCGAGAGAACAGTAACAGGCGACGACGATGTAGTTCAAGTGCGGATGAGTCGGAAATTAAAAAACGATGTCAATCGCGTAGAAGTAAGTCACCTGCTCTAATTACGCGACGTAGTGAATCTGGTACATCGAAAGATAAAATCTCTGACATGCACGTAAAGGATAGTAGGAATATAGGTGCGGATAAGACAATTGAGACTTCTCTTTTAGAAAAGTTGGTTACGGTTTTAACTGAACGAGGTAGCACTACGGCTCAAGGAACGGGAATGCACGCAGCTCAAAACATAATACCTGATTTTGATCCACAAGGAAAAATCCAGACAATGAAAGAATGGTTGGCGAAAATAGACGAATCAGCGCATGTGTATGGCTGGTCAGAACGTCAGATAATATTTTATGCATTACCAAAATTACGTGGTTTAGCCAAGCGTTGGTATGACGGACTGACTAGCGTTAAATACACATGGGCTGAGTGGCGTGATAAGCTGGTCGCTGCATTCCCTTGCGAACAAAATTATGCTGAGGTACTCTCGGAAATGTTGGCTAGGAAAACCCGTCGTAACGAAACATTAGAGGAGTACTATTATGATAAGATTATGCTAATAAATAGGTGTGAGCTCCATGGGAGAAAGGCAGTGGATTGCCTTACTCAAGGCATCTACGATGCTAATATAAGAATGAATGTCCAAGGTGCCAATCTTCAAAGTCCTGAGAATGTGCTTCAGTACTTTAGAAATATTACTAGCAGAGTTGCTTACGTTCCTCGGTCCTTTAATCCAAATCAGCTACAAACGGAACAAACAGGCAAGAGGAACGCTGACCTCCCCTTAAGAAAACCAAGTACGACAAGTCAAACGACGTGTTACAATTGCGGTGAAGTAGGTCATATCGTTACTCGCTGTCCTAAAGACGTCCTTAAATGTAACAAATGTCGACGTTTTGGCCACGACGAAAAGAACTGTAATAGGCAGTTTGAGGCAAGAGCTGCAAGGGGGCCAATGCCAAAAACTTCAATCACGTCTAATACTGCACACGTTTTGAATATTGCTACAGCAGGAAGAGGTAGTGAAAAATATTATAAACCAATTACAGTTAACGGGCAATCTATGACAGCATTTGTAGACTTAGGTAGCCAATGTACTTTGCTTCGAGAGGATTTTGGGTCAGATTTAAAGTTGACTGTAGATAAATCCAATTTGCCTATGCTGAAGGGGTTTGCCAGTGGGGTTCTTGTTCCGAGTGGACGTGTTAACATCAGGGTTACATTAGATGGATTGGACGAAAACATAGAGGCATATTTAGTAGACTCTTCGGTTCTCCCGGCCGATGTGTTAGTAGGACAATCTTTGACTGAACTTCCTCAAGTGAGAGCTTTGAAAACCAATGATAGATTAGTGTTTTATAAGGACGTAGGAACTAAATACGATAAGCATCCCATCACCAATGCGAAAGATGTCACGATACATGGGACAGTTACGATAGAAGTGCTAATGGATGCAGAGACCACTGGATTAATATATATAGATACAGAGCCTTGTATGCGTGAGGGTAAAGAGTACGTGATATTACCGGGACTGTATTCGATCAATAGCGGTAAGGGAGCTGTAGTGGTTATTTGTTTAAATTCGGAACCTTTTACGTTACGCAAAGGAATTTTGTTAGCTCGTGGTATCATTTTATTATCAAACGTAATGCCAATTTCTGAACCACCAAACAATAATTTAATGACCGTTAATTCAATAACAGTCAACGATGTTACAAGCTGCATTAGTATTGATCCTGGACAAATAAATATGAATAATAGTTTAACATCAACTATAAAAGGCCAGCTTTGTAACTTTCTAAATGAATATCGTGATTGTTTTGCATTTAGTCTAGACGAACTTGGCAAAACAAAATGTACGGAAATGCATATAGAGTTGAAGGACCACGTACCTGTTACTTATAGACCATATAGGCTGTCATTATCAGAACGCGATAAAGTCAATGATATTATTAACAATTTGTTGGCGAACGGAATTATTCAGGAGTCTACATCGGAATACGCTAGCCCTATTATATTGGTAGCGAAGAAAAACGGAGATGTGAGGTTGTGCGTGGATTATCGGGCACTGAATAGGAAGACTGTCAAAGAAAAATTTCCAATGCCTCTTATCGATGACCAGATTGACAGTCTTTCTGGACAGGTTTTCTTTACCTCGCTTGATCTCACATCTGGCTACCACCAGGTAGCTATGGCGGAAGAATCAAAGCACCTAACTGCGTTCGTGACCCCGGATGGCCACTACGAATATAATCGTATGCCCTTCGGACTAACGAACGCACCAGCGGTATTTCAAAGACTCATTCTTAAGCTATTAAAGCTGCATCGTATTCCGGGTGTCCTAGCATATATGGACGATATTATTATACCTTCGAAATCAATACCTGAAGGAATGTCTAAGCTACGTGAAGTACTCAACCTTTTGAGGGAAGCTAACTTAACTCTAAATCTTGCCAAGTGCAATTTCTTTCAAACGACGATACACTACTTGGGTTTTGAGATCTCCTCCGAGGGAGTACGGCCAGGCCAAGAAAAGACGAAGGCTGTCACTAACTTCAAAACGCCAAAGAACGTTCACGAAGTTCGGCAATTCATTGGATTGTCGAGTTTCTTTCGGCGTTTTGTCCAAGGATTTGCAACTATTGCAAGACCATTGACGATTCTTACAAAAGCTGCCACCGCATGGGTATGGGGTGTAGATCAAGATCAAGCCTTTACTAGACTGAAGGAAATTTTGACAACACGCCCAGTCTTAGCCATATATAATCCAGAGTTTGACACAGAGCTGCATACCGATGCCAGTTTATCGGGTCTGGGAGGTATACTATTACAACGCCCGAATAAAGACACGCTACTACGGCCCGTTGCATATTTTAGCAGACAGACGACAGCAGAGGAACAGCGTTTTCATTCATATGAATTAGAAACTCTAGCTGTCGTTGCATCGCTGAACCGATTCAGGGTGTACCTTCTCGGTATAGAGTTCAAAATCGTTACGGATTGCAATGCGCTCCGTACCACTTTAACAAAAAGGGATCTCATACCGAGAATAGCACGATGGTGGCTTCTCGTTCAGGAATTCTCTTTTGTGGTCGAATATAAGCCAGGCTCTCAGATGACGCATGCAGACGCTCTTAGCCGTAACTCACTCCCTGACCAAGATGAACAACCGCTCACGGTTATGCAGATTAGTGAAGTAAACTGGTTACAATCAGTACAGCTGAGCGATCCCCGGTTATGCCATATAAAGGCTGTATTAGATACAAAGAGTCAAGAAGCGAAAGATATCCGTGACAATTACGAACTGAAGGAAGGAAAAATTTACAGAAAGGTAAAAGGCGAGCTACGTTGGGCAGTTCCAAGAGACGCTAGGTGGAAAATCATGCAACAATGTCACGACGAGGCCGGGCATTTTGCATATGAGAAGACATTGGAAAAAGTTCGACGAGATTACTGGTTTCCTAAACTAGCGCAATTTACTAAAAAGTATGTCCGTGCGTGTATACCCTGTGCTCACGCTAAAATGCCCGGGGGCAAGAAACAAGGTCTCTTGAACCCTATTCCTAAGCCGAATTTACCATTCCAATGTCTTCACATCGATCACTTGGGCCCTTTCGTTAAGAGTAAACGCGGTAACTTATATGTATTAGGAATCATAGATAGTTTTACTAAGTTTATAATACTTCGCGCTGTGAAAAATACTAAAAGTAAAACATCAATATCCGTACTTAGGGACGTATTCGCTCTATTTGGTATACCGGCACATCTTATTTCGGATCGCGGGACGAGTTTTACATCCAATGAGTTCAAGGCTTATATAGAATCTGTTGGAGTGAAACACACCTTAAACGCTGTGGCAACACCACGAGCAAATGGCCAAATCGAACGTTATAATCGTTCAATTCTGGCATCACTTACTGCTCTTGGTCATAACGAGGATGATCGGGATTGGGACGTTAGGCTCGGACAAGTTCAATGGAGCTTAAATAATACTATAAACCAAGGCACAGGCAAATGTCCATCAGAGGTAATATTTGGGAGACCTACGGTAAATACTGTAGAGGCTCAGTTACATGAGATCAACTGTTCTGAGGAATCTTTAACGGAAACCGTAGAGAAAATCCGTGAGGAGGTATGTACAAATGTTCAAGAAAGACAGGAGAAAATGAAAACTCGATTCGATAGGAAAAGATCTAAAGCGCGAACTTATAAGGAAGGTGATCTAGTAATGGCCCAAAAGAGTAGTAAGACTCCGGGTGAAAGTCATAAGTTGGTTCCAGCCTTTAGTGGCCCGTACAGAGTTACCGCGGTGTTAGGTCATGACCGATATGAAATCAGTAGCGTCGAAGGTTACTCAAAAAAGAAATATACAAATGTTTTTTCAGTTGACAAATTGAAACCTTGGATGAGATTTGGGGATACAGAATCCGAGAGCGATTATGGTGATAGCGAGTGATAAGGATATTGTTTATATAAAGGTTGATGCAATGATCTAATAAAATTAGTGGTATAATAAATTAGTTATGGGATTCGTTTTACTATGAAATGAAATGAAATTATTAAAAGAATCATATTTTAATTATAAAGATAATTAATATATCTCTTTATTTAGTATGTTACGAGTTAACAAATGAAAAGTGATTTATGTTCCTCTTTGATCCTATCCCTTAATTAAACTAAGACATGATTGGCTGCTTGAATGGCTGCTCATTAAAAAACGACGTCACAACGCGCAAGTCAACTTACTAGATCCGCCAAGCAGAGATTGAGGCCGTGACTCCTTGTGTGGGCTTGCGGTACGTGACCAAAACGGATTGAGGCCGTAGCTCCTTGTGCGGGCAAGCGGTAAATACTCGACGAGCTGAGGCCGTAGCTCCTTGTGTGGGCAAGCGGTAACAGTTTGGATTGGCTGAGGCCGTAGCTCCTTGTGTGGGCAAGCGGTAACAGTTCAGATTGGCTGAGGCCGTAGCTCCTTGTGTGGGCAAGCGGTAACAGTCGGGGAGTTGAGGCCGTAGCTCCTTGTGTGGGCAAGCGGTAACAGCTCAGGTGGGTTAAGGCCGAAGCTCCTTGTGCGAGCAAGAGGTAATAGCTTAGGTGGGTTGAGACCGTAGCTCCTTGTGCGGGCAAGCGGCGCCCACTTGTTCGTGAGAAACGCCGCAGTTCCTGGTAAGGCTCTGTCCTTTCCCTCTGGGGAGAGCCGCGGCTTCATAATACAAGAAGGCAGTACCTAACAAAGCTGTGGTACCTCATCTCGAAGAATCGTAGCTCCGTATATAAACCCACGTTTAAGTGTTGTGTGTGTTACTTACATAAAATTGTGAAAAGTGCGCGTTAGTGAATGGTGTCTAAAGATGATCCAGGTTTAATGACTCTAATTAACTTTTCACTCTTTACTCTACTACTCTTGAAAGATGTTATTTAAATGAAAATGGTCGAATAGATATTATTTTGTTCTCTTAGCTACATGAATGAGGTCATTCTTTAGTGTAGGATGGCCGAGAATATTTACAAACTTAATATTTGAAATAATTAATTAACCAATATTAAATTTTGAACTTCTTTAATTTAAAGGTATACTACACACAACATTATTGTTTTAAATCTAAAATAAATCATCCTTTGCTTTTATTTTATAAAAAAAAAAAAAAATCATTTTAGTGTTCTTGATGAGAGTTCTTCTTTTATGAGAAAATGTATAAAATTCGACTCCACTGATGACAAATGTAAACAATAATAACAATTATTATTATAAAGAAAACTGGACATAACCACTTACTAATATTGTTAATATTTATATTAGTGAACTCATATTAATCAACGTACAGAGGGTTGATGTCTGGGACAGACACCTTTTCAGGATGGCCGACTGTTAACAATTATTCAATTGATTAATAAATTCTAAAACATCGAATATTAATCGAAACGTAACATCACTAAAGTGATGACACCACTGGGGTCCGCCATCTTGAAGGCGACACTTTTGCTGCGACCGCCGAGGCGTCAACATCTCTGTCGTCGTGTTGTACTGTACCATTGGAGGCTACCTTGGAAAATAAACGGCTCTTAGTAAGTACTGTCCGGTGTTTCTCTTCCGAACCTTATCACAAGTATAAGATAATAGCCACAACGCAACCTGAAATGCGCGGGAGCTTCCATATTCGATTAGTTTTGAGGGTGGGCAACCCGTCACATTTGCGCACAAAGCCTCTGCTCTGCATTATCATAATCATTATTGATCTATCGCAGTCCCCTCCTGGATATAATCCTCTACCAAGGCACATCATGGAGACCAGGCTTCGGCTCTCTGTAGCCAGTTATCGTCAGCCTTCCTGCGCAGACCGTAGCTCCATCTGAATAACATATTATTCATACCTTTTTTCCTTTTGTCCACGGAGATAGGCTGGCCGTCCTCCCTGCGCCACATGATCTTGGGTGCGGGGAACCCGTCGGCCTTGCACACCAGGCTGATGTTCTGGTTCTCCCGAACGGCCACTGCGGACTGTGTGCTTTCGTCGTCTAGAATATTAGGTGGCACTGCGAACAAACAAGGCATTTAGAAGAGGTGTGACAATATTTTTGTCTCAGATAGAATAAGCAAGAAACAATTGGGTTAGGTAGGATGAGTTGAATTTAACAATTTGGCTTTTGAATATTATTATCTGAACGGCTTGCTTAGTTACGAAGGATAAAATCTGAAACTAGATAATTACTTGAATATAATCTCCATAATAATAATCAACAAAGAGTTGCAGATTACCTGTTCTGCAATGTAGTCACGAAAATAAATACCTAGATACTAATAAGTTGATAATGGAAATGAACAGAACCAAAACTTGGGATAACATACACAATGTAACTGTTATTTAATTGGCACATTAAATATAAAAGAAAAACAAAATCAAATAATTTATTTGCCAGAACATTATTTACAGCATAAACAGGTGACATGTTAATAAAAGATTAAGTACAAAATTAATTCCCTAATTTAAGTGAGAATTGGTTATTGTTATTGATTATTGGTTACTGACGTGACATATTCTTAGCAGATATTTGTATTGGAAGTTTTACCCTTTAAACTCATTTTGATGGTAAGTGACGATAAAAGTAATTTTGCGAAGCTGACTAGGTATTAATCCTAATATTATGCGACATAGCATATAAAAAAATTAATGAAGTATATTTGCTATATTTCATGTTTAATAAAGCTTTTAATTTAAGAGTACTTAAAACAAAGTAGATAAAAGCAACAAGGACCGAAAAGGCAACGTTTTATTTCCACTTAAACTTGTGAGTTGCGGTGCGGCGGCGCGGCGGCGCGGCGGACACACAAATGCAGAAGGTTCACGCGATACAGATAACTTGTTCTTCTTTGTTTAATAAAAGAGATACGAGCTTGGTTAGGATTGACTTTGATGAAGTGACTTTGGTGATTGTATTGTAAATTGTTTATTAAAACAGTAGTGTCAACAAAACAGTGTCCAACAGAGAAGACGGCGTCAAAAATAAGCAAAATGAAAGAAGGTATTTTCATCGTTTGGCCATATAAAAATCGGCTAAACATAATTATTTCGTTATTACAACAGGTATTTTGTAATTCGCGCTCGTAAACTATTGTTGTTCATGTTCGGGGTAATAATAAATAATTGATGTAAATAAACTAGCGAACCATAGGTACAATAATTGTGATCAGCTAGATGACAGCGGGCATCACGTGATGCGGGTGGGCGGGGGGATACAGGTGTTGCCCAAGGGCTACAAGTCAGTGCGCAAAATATTGCTTCGCAGTGTCGTCTCTAGTTTATTGTACCTCAAGGTAATAAATATATTGAAATAAATAAATAAAAATAAATTAACAGGTTAAATAGTTAAATATTCAGCAATCTTCCTCGAATACCTACAAGAATTTTCTCTGTCTGCAATTTTCTACGTATGCGGTTACGAAACTATTCCATATTGCTGGCATATGGTATAAACCAGTAAAAGCATTTATCCAACTTTCATTAGCTGTTTCTACTTGACCTTCTGCTTGTGGGTATACCTTGAAGTCGGCGAGTGAGTGTTTGCCTCCCAATCGGCCTCTGGACACGCCTCCGCCGTTACGGGTACTACATTCATTTTGCTTGACAGAATGAATTCACTGTGAATTCATTGTTATGTAGAAGAACAAATTAAAATACTTGTGGACGCGTTTAGCTGAACCATTTCGAAATTGAGGTTATTATTTTTTTTTTGTTGTTTATTTGTAATACAAAATGCGTGTCCATCAGGATTGAGGAGCAACTTCTGATTTCTAATGAAAATTCATAGCGTTATTAGTAGTATGAAAAAATGTTGTACAACAAATTCTAGAATTTGTAGTATAATACTTTCTAAGGAACATCAATACTATAGGTGCCTCCTCAATCCAAACATCGAAAGGCTGCGACTTTTTAAATATAAAATAATTTCTTGGCATGTTTTCACCCATGTCGCGCAGCGGTAAAAGAATACTACTACTGAGTATTTTACTGAGTGGTAGAGCCACGCTGCGTTGCAGCACGCAATGGGCCGGCTCGCCCGGCGTAAAACCATACTCTCACGAATATTCGGCGTGAAATAATGGCACTTGGTGCTGTTGTGTTTTGTCCGGCCATTGAGGGTTCCGGAGGCCCATCCCCCCTCCCCTTCCTTTTCCTCAGATTCCTCTGTTTTTGCGGGTGTCCATGGGCAGCGGTGATTACTATCCATCAAGTGACCCGCTTGCTCGTTTGCCTCCTTCTTTTATAAAAAAAAGCCACCCCCTCTCTTCTCTTGGGTGTCGTAACCGGGGACTAACGGAGTAAAGACTACACATACTTCCAACAGCATAGAGCACCGTAGAGCGGCGATGGCCTCACCACCTCTCACGCTGAGCACATGTGCAGTGCTATTTGGTGAAAAGTGGACTATGGTAGAGGACTGCTTTTGCTGTCCTCAATGCCTAGTCTCTAACCCTTCGGGATAATAGTCGTGATTATATGTATGTATGTTTTCACCCAACTTACTGGCTTAAATTTTAAAGGCTGCAAATGCCCACAACTTATAACTTCTATCCCGTGGTCACAAAAATGTGTCTACTAAAAGGTAACTATTTATGTTAGAAGATTTTATAATACTGAATTAGCATGTTTGGAAATATAATAAAATAATATATAAATATTAAAACATACCTACCATTTCCACGCAAAATTTTGCATACCTACAAGTTATATCAATTAATAAATAAATTGTTTAAATTCATTCCGCTACGATTTATTTTTATCATGAACGAGAATAATAAGAAGAAATGTGTGATTTGTATATTATTGAAAACCGTGAACGGGATCTTAGTGAAATTATCCTAAATTCCGACTTAACACTATCAATGAATAATCAATTGGATAAGCCTGCTAATAAAAGAAAGGAACGGGATAGATGATAGCATTGAAGATGACAGATTTATAACTGTGAGCAGAAGGAAACCTAAACGGCTTTTGAGAAGCCTTTCGACTATATCAAAATGTGACAATACACTATGTCTTGAAAAAAATACATCCAGTGACTACTCCGTAATTCACGAAATCTGTGTTACTTCACTTAAAAGTTTACCTAAACCTATTGCAATAGCTAAACTCCTTCAATCGAAAAATATTAAAGATATTAATAAAATACATATAAGGGCCCAAACAGAATATTTGTGCAATTCAAAATCCGAGAGGAGGCTTTGAAATTAATTGAAGTACTTGGCTTTAGATGTCAAATGGTAAACGAATTATCTATGTCATTTGGAGTAGTCAAAGGAGTTGACCTTGATTTGAACGAATACCAATTGGTCGGAATTTTATAGGCATGAACGTAGTAGATCACAATTCTATTAGAAGATTGAAACGGTTGCAAAATGGTAAATGGGTAATAGTGAGTCAATAAGAATAGGTCTCAAAGGTAATCTACCTTTGAGACCTATTATTCTATTCAAAGTAAAACCCTTCATCTTTCCGGTCACTCAGTGCTCCGGATGTTGGTATTTTAGCAATACTCTAAAGTTCTGCTCAACTAAAAAGATGTTATGCCCAAGATGCGGCGGCGAACATAAAGTATGCGACTCAAAAACTGTCCAATACATAAACTGTAAAGGACCTCACATTTCCTTGGATAAGCAATGCCCATTGTTTTTGTTTGCCCAAAAGAGACAGATGGTCTCCTGCGCGAGTGTTCTACTGGTGCAGGGACGTCTTTCTTGCAATAACCTAACGGTTGGTCTCGAGGTGCCAGTACAAATAAAACTTAGTGAATAAGGAGAGGGGATGTTTTTGAAAGAGAACAGATATGTTACGTTATGAGTAAAAACAGGTTGCAGTAAAAAACAATTCTGCACATTATGAAAAACAAAACAAACGCTGCGTTGCAGCACACATTGGGCCGGCTCGCCCGGCGTAATACCACCCTCTCACTAATATTCGGCGTGAAATAATGGCACTTGGTGCTGTTGTGTTTCGTCCGACCAGTGAGGGTTCCGGAGGCCCCTTCCCCCCCCCCCCTCCTCCCAATTCCTATTCCTTCCTTAAACCTATTCCTCCCTTAAAGGCCGGCAACGCGTCTGCGATTCCTCTGGTTTTGCGGGTGTCCATGGGCGGCGGTGATTACTCTCCATCAGGTGACCCGCCTGCTCGTTTGCCTCCCGGTTTTATAAAAAAAAAAAAAAAAAAAAACAAACAAACATGACTCAAATATGCACAGATTTAACACTGAATCTTAATAACAACACCAAATCATACAGTAGTGTATTAAATAAGGGCTTAACACATGATGAAGATTCTGAAGATGTAATGAGGAACCCACAAGGAGTAAAAAAGAAAAATACGAAGATAACCAATAAAAGACAAGAACATCCTTTTAAACAACCTATGGACACATTCCATAGGTTGTTTAAAAAACCAAGAAAATTACTAGAATACTGAAGAGTTACCAAGGAAACGAAATTAACAACTATTACAGAAGTTTGAATTTAAGACACTATTATGGAAAATTAAGGAGTTTATTACGGCTGAAACTAGTTTTGAGATTAAATGTGTAAGTATTTGTAAAATCATCTTTAACGAGTTTAAGTCGTTCGTTCTTAATGTTATACTTGGAGAATATACAATAGAAAAGTTTGCTAGTATTTTCAATGTATGGATGTCATAAAGTTAACTTGAATATTGGTAAAGATTGTGATTCCTGTAACAATAAATTATCATTTTGATGAGCTTAGTAAGTGTGTAATTGGATGTGTGATACAATGATACAATCCATGTGGACCAAAGCCCCAAAGAAAATAAATAGAAAAAAAGTGGTATCGCGCACCATGCATTTTAATATTTATTTACAATTACAAAAGTAAGAGAAAATTAGGAACGGCAACAGTATCCTGAAGATGATTGTTGCCAGACAGGACTTCCCCATTTAAAGATACTGGGTAGAGATTGAATGAATGAATGAATGAATATTCTTTATTGTACACACAGATAATAATAAATGGTTATATTTTAAAAAGAAGTCGTACAACGGGCGGCCTTATCACTAAGAGCGATATATTCCAGGCAACCTAGCGATGGAGAAGCTTGGTATGAAAAAACAGATGGAGGCGTTGACGTAGTGTACGGTGATTATTAATGTATAATAATATATCATTACTTATATATTTATACCCAAATATAAAACAAAATAATATATAAAATAAATACATACATACAACATTGACACAATATCTTAATAATTATTTTGACAAGTAGTGATCTTTGACAAGTTTTTTAAAAGCTTGCAGGGATTTTGCTTGTCTTACGGTTACAGGCAGAGTATTTCACAGACGAGCAGCATGAACTGTGAAAGATTTATCGTAGAATGTAGTAGAATGCATTGGGATTTGCAAAGTCAAGTTCTCCGATGATCTCAAGAAACGGGAATGGGAGTCGTGCAAAAATTGGAAGCGATCTTTTAGATAAAAAGGGGTGGTAGGATTGAATAATATGTTGTAGACTAAGGAAACTATATGTGCATTCCGGCGAAGGCGAATTGGCAACCACTTAAGCCTAATGCGAAATTCAGAGACGTGGTCATATTTGCGCAAACCAAATATAAACCTAATACAAAAGTTTTGAAGTCGCTCAAGCTTATTTAGTTGATCCTCCCTAAGGTCTAGATAGCTGACATCGGCGTAATCGAGGATAGGTAAAAGAAGAGATTGTGCAAGCGCAGCTTTAGTGGCAGTTGGTAGAAAATTACGAAGTCGCCTTAGAGACCTCGCCGAGGCGAATATTTTGCGACTGACCTCTTGCAGTTACGTATCCCAAGATAAGTGAGGGTCAAAGTAGACACCAATGTTTTTAATTTTGTCGTTATAAGCTACTATAGTACCATCAAAAACAACATCAGGGACGCGCGACCAGTCAAGCTTAGACCTAGTTCTAGGGCTACCAATTATAAGGACCTGGGTTTTACTAGGATTAACTTTTAGTCCATGCGATTTGCTCCAATCACATATTTGAGCTAGATCCTTATTTAATAGATTAATAGCCTCGGAAAGCTGTTCAACAGGTTCTTGGATGTACAACTGTAAGTCGTAGTCGTCGTAGTAGTGCATAAAGGCGGTAGGAGGAAACTAATTGACTAGAAATTGAATTTATAAAAATAGCGAAGAGTAGAGGAGATAAAACGCCACCCTGCGGCACCCCGGCAGAAGTGTTGCACCAAGAAGAGAAGGACTCTTCGATGCAGATCCGCTGCCGGCGACCAAACAAGTAACGTCGAAACCAATCAATCACCGTTGCAGATATGTTAATGGAGCGTAAGATCTCAAGTAAGATGTCAAAATCCACGGCATTGAACGCATTGCTAAAGTCTAGCAATGACAGCACCGTAAGATTACCATCTTCCATACCCGATCTAATGTCGTCCGTAATGTTAATCAACGCTGTAGTCGTACTGTGGCCGGGACGGAAACCGGATTGAAAAGGGTTCATGAGGTGGTTTTTACAAAGGAATATACTGAGCTAATTGTGAATAAGACGCTCAAGGACTTTGGAAAGGAATGGCAAAATGGATATGGGTCGGTATTCAGAGAAGGATTTAGGGTTCGATTTTTTAGGAAGTGGAATGATCTGGGCATCTTTCCAGGTATTGGGAAAAATACCGCTTGTAATGGAGTGGTTAAGGACATGCGTTAGGATTGGGAGAATATTGTCGAGGATAGGGAGGATCATCTTACGGCTTAAACAGTCATTTTCCACAGCGTTGAAGGAAATAGACAAAATGCTCTTTTTAACATTACAATCGGTGAATTGATTAAAGACAAATTATGAGTGATTGGGGTTAGGAAGTAGAGAGAGATTTATTAAAGTATCGGCTTAAGTATTCCGATCGAAGTGGAAAGAAGAAAAGAAATGTTGGTTTAATAAATTGACGTCTAAACCTCTAGGAACAGATTGCAACGGGGCTTAAGAAATAGCAAGATTGTTGTCGAGTAGGTATAACAACATACTAACATAGTATTAAGCCCAATTGTTACTATTATTTACCAATAAGTCTATGGATCAATATGGTTTGACATAAAACATTAATATTATTATTATTAAAAGTAACGCAACTGTTTTCAGAGCAGTATTACTAGATCGCAAATCAAAATCAAAATCTCTCAGCTTGCATAAACTTGGTTCACGAACTTTATTAATAAATATTTTCAAAAATAGTTGGGATTTTAACAGTTGCTTTTGTAAACAGTGTTTTTTTGCGTTGCAACATCAACTTCAAAATCACAACCCAAACACAATACGATTTTATTTATTTTATTATTTTCATAATTGAGTTAGTAAAAAGTGATTGTGCTAAACAATTTCAGTAGGTAACAGATAAAAGAACTAAATGCCATAACAGTGCATAACATTGTTTCCTGCATTAATTAGAGCAGCTTGAGTGTGCCGCGCATTCTAAATGGTGTATGCGGCTGCAGCAAGTGCGTCGGACCGTTACGTTTCCTAAAATATGGTTGAGTGCAGAAATGAACAATTCATAATGTCATTTTCGCGACAGTGTCACCTAAATCTAAAAACATGTTTGCTATTTGTACATATTTGTTAATTTATGATTCTACTTTTATATTTTTTGTTTATCATTAGCACTGGTAGATTTAAATATGACATTGTATATTTTTTGTAGGTATCTCAATCGTTTTGTCACAGATACAGTCCCTCTATGGTCTATGCATTTTGCAGTGCCTCTAGTCGTTTTCCAATAATTCTGACGTAGGTAAAAAAGCAACGCCCTTACTCAGTTTATGCTCCGTACACGGAATTCAACCATAAGCTTATGAATCGAGTGGTGACTTTCATACACTCAAAGAATCTTAAATAATTTTAGAAGAGCCTGTCGTGGTTACCCTCAGACAGGAGCACTCATTGAACCATCGGAATCTTGTGTGCAAAGCTCAAAGAATAGTCTGATTATATGAAAAAAGAATTAAAATATTTCCAATTAAAACATACATGCTCACAATTTACAAATACTATCACACGCTCCTTTCGGTAACTGAATCATGAACCACGGGCACACTTTTACACTTGATGACTCTTAGAGTTTTATACCCTTACGTTTCTATTCACTGATGAGATCTTGTTGGGTATGGAATATTATATTCCGTTCACAGATCTTGCCAGCGTTGGTAGAAAACGGCCTTGGTTCTATCGCGAATGCGCCAAAGCTGCTGAATGCAAGCAGGCGGCGTACCGTGCTTGGACGAAGGCTTGCGCAGTGAATGACCCTAGTACCGGTTTCTTGAAGGCGGCTTACAACAAGGCCTCTAAGTTCAATAAGAGGGCTCTCGCAGGAACGGATGCACAAAGAGTGGCGAGGGTAGGGCAGGAGTTGATCTCGCACCCTACGGGTAGCCGTAGCTATTGGCAGCTCGCTGAGGCCGTGCAGGCCAACTTCTGCTCTCCCTCGCTGCCTCCGTTGAAACATCCAAATGGCACGTTAGCTTACCAGCCGCTTCTTGGCTGACCTTTTCGCGGCTAATTCGCGCATCGACGATTGTGACGCCGCTCCACCTATCATAGCACGTTGTGGGGCCACCATACCTGATATTTGTATTAAACAGTGTGATGTACGTCCCGTGCTGCGGTCGCTCGAAGTGCGGAAGGCTGGTGGGCCGGATGGTGTTCTAGCGATTGTGCTGCTCAGATGCGCGGCTGAGTTATCTCCTGTGTTGACACGATTGTTTAGGATGCCTGACAATGACGGTATTGTGCCGGTGTCTTGGAAAGAAGCGAACATTCAACCCATCCCCAAAAAAGAGGATCGCTCAAATCCAGCCAACTGTCGACCCATCCCTGTAACTTCTGTGCTGTGCAAGGTGTTTAAGCGGATAATTAACTCTCAGCTCATTCACTAACTAGAAGATCACTCGCTGCTCCACGATCACCAGTACCTATGGGTTCAGACCCAAGCGATCAACGGGTGATCTTTTAGCGTACGTTACTCACGCATGGGGTGAAGCAATGGACAAGCATGGCGAATCTCTGGCAGTGAGCCTTGATGTCGCCAAAGCTTTTGATAGAGTATGGCATTGCTCTCTTCTTTCCAAGTTGCCGGCCTTCGGTGTGCCGCCCCGATTGTGCGCCTGGGTTGCAGATTTTTTAGAAGAGCGGAGGATTCGTGTCCTTTGTGAGGGTAGTTCCTTCGAGTTCTACAAAGTCAATGCCGGAGTACCGCAGGGTTCTGTGCCCTAACCTACTTTATTTCTTCTGCATATCAATGACATATTGTCCTTGGGCAATATTCATTGTTATGCGGATGAACGGTACGGTGCATGAATGGTACATAGGACATCCTGCGGCAAAGCAAGCTGATAACGTAATGAAAAGGCAAGAACTGGTTGCCAAACTGTACCTGACTCTCGATCGTGTCTCTAACTGGGGATCTGAAAACCTGGTCGAGTTTAATGCCAGAAAAACCCAGGTTTGTGCATTCTTGTCCAAGATAACTCTCTTCCTTACTCCTCCCTCTTTTCAGAACTTTCCTTTACCCATTTCAGTGGACCTCAGCATTCTTAGCACCGACATCGGCCAGGAACTGAGTCCAAAATGTTACATCGAGAGTGTTATTTTACCTGCCTCCCGTAAGTTGGGTATTCTCAATAAGGTGAGGCGGTTTTTCACTCCCGAGCAGCGCTGTTTGCCGTTCAAGACTCAGGCACGATCGATTATGGAATATTGTTCCCATCTATGTTAAGGCTAAGCTAAATACCTCCTCGATGCACTTAATAGACTGCAAAAGCAAGCGGTACGCATTATTGGAGATGCTGAGGTTACAGCTTGAGGACCTCCAGCTTTGCGTAGAGACATTGCTTCTCGCAGTGTCTTCTACCGAAATTACTATGGAGAGTGTTCTGAAGAACTTTTTGATCTAATTCCGCCCTCTCCTTTCCTGTCCCGGACTACACGTACTGGTCTTAGGAACCATCATCATACTGTGCAGACTCGTACCAAAAAAATTAGCAATTTGTTCCTCTGTAAGACCGTTTGTTTTTGGAATTCTCTGCCGGCGCATGTGTTTCCCAGCTCCTATAGTCCCGGGTCTTTTAAGTGGGGCGTGAAACGGCATTTATGCAGGCCGTCATGAATGGGTGCGCTTGTTACCGTGCTTGTTCCACGGTGATGTGCGCTCTCGTTATTTTGGACTGCATCGGCTGCTTACCATCAGGCATAATGTAGTCACTATGACGCGTCACGTATATTATATCAACATAATATTATGAAATAAGTACCTACTGCCAGGTTCCCTATTTTTTTGCATACAATTTTATGTCATAATTTATCATGGCATACTTTTGTTTTACTTGTCCTAATAAACGCACAATATTAATAAGGCATAACTTTTTATGCACTTTCTTTAAGCAAACTAATTATATAAGCATAATAAAAATTGTTAAACATACTATTCTAAAGCCTAAATTTGCTTACGTATAATCGTATTAATTCAAATTTTTGATAGGCATAATAATTGCATAGGGAAAAAGTAAGTTTTGGAAACTTTGTGTTTGCATTTAATAAAATACTTTTCGTATATAAAATAAACATGTTGCCGGCTTAAGCTTAGGCCTTGGGCCACCAAGGGCCACCCCTGCCGCACCTTAGCCTACTATTATTCTACGGTATCCAATTTATATTTGTTATACCTAATACCTACTTTTGGTTTTTCAGATTCAAATAGCTATCAATGAAATAAAAAATATTACAAAGACAAACCCTAATAAAAAAACAATCTAAATTTCATATAGCGGATTTCAAAACTATAACCTCACCTTCTGTTTTATCTAATCTAACAGATTATCTTTATGCCTAATAACTGTTAGACGAACAAACAATATGGGTTATAACTTTATGCAAATTAAAATTGCATGAAACATTAGCCTCAACCATATTTATGCTAACTGAAATAGTATGCCAAAAGTCACTAAAGGTTGCAAAGGTTAGCCCAATTTATAAATCCGGGAAGAAATCTGATCCTAGTAATTATAGGCCGGTGTCTGTACTACCTGTTGTTTCCAAAATTTTCGAGCGAGTTCTATACGACCGCTTAAACACGTACGTTACGGAAAAGAAATTACTAATAGAACAACAATACGGGTTTCGTCCTAAATCTGGCACTCTTAATGCTGCCGTAGACCTGGTTACCAAAATTAAAACTAATATCGATCAAAAGAACCGTGTATTGGGCATTTTCATTGACCTTAAAAAATGTTTTGATACCGTCAGTCATAAGAAACTATTACTAAAACTAAAAAATATAGGTATTACGTGGACAGCACTCAACATGTTCACATTATATTTAGAAAACAGGCAGCAAATAGTAAGATTTGGTAATTACACTAGTAGCCCACATCACGTGACCAACGGCATTCCGCAGGGTTCAATAATCGGACCATTACTTTTTTTAATTTATACAAATAATATAACTAATATAGGATTGGAAGGCCATGTAACTTTATACGCAGACGACACATGTTTATTTTATTTTGGAAAATCAATGAATGACGTTGTAAAAACTGCTCAAAAAGATCTTGATGTGCTCAATGAATGGTTGAAATGTAATTTGCTAACAATAAATGCATCTAAAACATCCTATATGATATTTAGTCCTAAGAACAAACACATACCCAATTTTACACCTCTTACCATAAATGGCGAAGTAATACAACAATCCAACCGAGAAAAATATCTCGGGCTGTGGATAGACGACCGATTAACTTGGAAATGTCACATTGAGCACATGAAAACCAAATTAACTTCATTACTGGGCGCATTATATAAAGTAGCGAATTGCATTCCTACTAAGGTGCGCCATATAATTTACAACTCATTAGTAAAATCACACCTCGAATATCTTATTGAAATATGGGGATCAGCCGCTGCAGCTCATCTAAATCCGTTACAAAGACTACAGAACAAAATGATCAAGGTGTTATACCGTTACAATTATCGAACTTCAACAAAGCAGTTATACGAAACTACTAAAATCCTTAATCTCAAGCAACTATATACGAACTACACTTGTATACTAATTAAGAATATAACATCTAGTTCCATCCAGTCTAATATAACACTTCATAAAAAGGTAAATAAACACAATCTTAGAAACGCAAACAAACTTAAAAAAACTTGTGCGCGCACTAATTATGGAAAAAAAACTATACTTTTTGAGGGAGTACAGCTGTATAATAACTTACCTAATGATATAAAGGATTGCGATAGTAAAACATTGTTCAAAAGTAAATTAAAATTTTTTGTTTTTAATGTATAATATATACAAGTACCTACTTTGATGTTTCCAGCATTTGATGTGAAAAATGTCTGGCTTTTGTATGTCATCGAAGGCTGAGTTGAGTTGGCACTTTTGTTTTTTTATTTTCATTTTCATTTTATATAATATGCAAACTTTGTATTCTCATTTTATGTAAACATTTTTGTTTTTATGAGAATAAATTCTTTGAACCCAAAAGTCAAATATGTCAAAATATTATTATGACAAAAAATATGCCTAACTCGTTATGCCAATATAAATTAGGACAAAAAAAATAGTCGAAAAAAAGGGATCTCCTACTGCCACACACTACAGCCATCTGTCTATGCTAATTTTCAAAGAGCAATGTAGGTACTTTTAGATAACCTAACCTTTATCTTTTTCTTTCTTTATTTTCACAAGGCGCTGTTGACTAATAATTGTAAAATATAGAGAAGTCTTAAATAAACTTTAAAGTTTTAAGTTCGTAGTGAATAAAATAGTACGATCATTAAAACGTTGCAAACATAAGCTTCGTAAGTTTTATCTGTTTTGTGCGGGCGGCGCGGTGGGCGTTGATGGAACGTTATTATTATTGTAGCTAATTTTACTTCAATTATTCGCCTACGCAGATTTGGACCTCCATGTAAATGAATTCTGGTTAGCCCTAAGCAACATTTCTACCTAAATAGAGTTTAAAAAATACAATAATATAAACATTTTAGCTTTATAGTAATAAAAAATTCACTAGCGCGATTCAGGTTAGATCATAAATTCAGGAGAGAAAATAATAACATTAGAGAAAATATTGTGAAATATCTCATATATAGGTTCCGAACCTCAATAATTGCGTAGGATAAAGATACTATAAGTACTTTTTATTATGAAATGCAGGAAGATACTGCACGACCAGTCGCTGAATAAATCTTTAAACATGACCTATTTATCATCAGACATCTTGAATAGAGGTAGTTTAAGAGCTAAGTTAAAGTATAAAATACAAATATCGACTAACACACACAATTAATTTTTTTGTATTGTACAATAATTATATGTATACAACTACAGTCATATTATCGCGACCTCTCAGGGTTAGTCAGAAACTAGGCGATGAGAACCGCAAAAGCAATCCACTGCTATAGTCCACTTTTCACCAAATAGCGACTGCACATGTTCTCAGCGTGACAGGTGGTGAGCCCATAGCTACTGGATGTATGTGCAATTTTTAGTCCGTTAGCCGCCTCGGTAGTATTCTTTGACGGTTAAAAAACAAAATTACTTATATCAAAATTTTATTTTCATATTATTATTAAATTTTTTAAATTTGTTTACGCTCACGCCAATTATCTAGTCCTAGATAAGTACTCTTATGAAACTCGTTAATATGGTTAGATAAGGGATAAAATATAAATAAACACCCAGACCACCCAGACCCGTAATCAATTTAGAAAAACAGTTCTTCTGTAAGTTGACCCGACCGGGAATTGAACCCGGGACCTCAGAGATGGCGCGAAGCCAGACCCGGCGCGCTAACCACTTGAAAACGGAGGTCGTCAATCTGTCTTTTATTTAATCTCAAAACAAACTGAAACAGCAAGATAAGATTTAAAAAAAACTCTTTAGTTTAATCTTATCCTGCTGTTTCAAATATTGTGTAAGTTTTCAGATTAATTTGTAAAAAATATAAAATTATGATGACCTGATGATATAGAGGTCTCCAAGATAAATATATTGAGCAAATCCCGCTGATTCACGAATTGACAAGGACAGGATTGAAATTTATATCGGCATGTTAGGCTCCAGATTCCGCCCCGGGGGGTTACTACCAAACACAGTCAACTCCGACATGTTTTATATCGCTCTATAAAACAAGGCGACCGATTTCATTATTTATTCTGTGACCGACTTTTATGACTAGCTAAAGGTATGACCCACTAAATAAAACTATGGCATTATTTAAAGTTACAGATATTTTATATCTGAATAATATTGTAAAATATTTATCATCATCATCACCGCTGTTGGAAAAAGGCCTCCCTCAAGAATCTCCATCACGAGCGGTATTGTGGTGCTCGTTGTGTAGATCACCGATACACCTTGTTGGAGGCCTGCCTTCATTGCGTCTTCGCGAAGTGCAGAAGCCAGAGGGCCTTATCTCCAAGCGCGCCCGAAACCTCGTTGGTTGTTTTTTAAACTAGCGAGTGGAGCAGTACATGCACACATAGCCGTACGACGAATTACAGGCAAACGAAGTCTCGAATGCGCTTAGAGATTAGGGCTTCAGAACAGCGTCGTCGTTCACTCACCGACTACTTGCAGGTACCCCACTTGGCTGATCATGGGGTTGGTGTTGACCTGGCACATGTAGTAGCCGCGGTCCTCCTGCTGCACCTGGCTGACGTGCAGCAGCCAGGTCATCGCGTTGTCGTGGGACACGCTGAAGCGTGCCAGCCGCGTGATCACGTGCCGGTGGATCGTCAGGATCATCTGACGGTCGATGTGGATCCAGGCAACCTGGTGGAAGAGAGAATAAGCTGGTGTTAAACTCACATACATACAGAGCTGTGGGGAAGGCTTGCTTGGGTAAGCGCGGGTGATGGGGGGAGTGGGAAGTATAGAGCATGAACTCACATGAGATTCGTAGTGTCAGACAGTTCTTACGATATCGAAGCACAGTTTATTGAAGCTTTATATTTACGAGTATAATTACATCCAATCTGTTTTTGAATTAAAGAACCAATATAAATGAAATAAATCTTTAATTTTTGGAAATATATGGGGTGACTGCTAGGGGCCGCGGGGGGCTTCGGGGGCTGGTCAGGTCGGGTGTTTTGAACATGACAAAGATGACAAAAAGGAATTCGTGTTTTTTTTTCATTTTTAATTAAATAATTCTTTTTGTGAATTTTAATTGGATAGTCTTTGTATTTATTTGAGTATCTAATTTATTTTAAAGCAATAACATAAGACAACTAAATGAAAAACAATTATTTACAACGCGCGGGCAACGGCCGGCCGGTCGACCGTCTGTTGACCCGTTCGCGTCAGCTGGGCGATAAGTACCTACGTTAATCTGCAATGATAGGTACCATTTTTGTCATGTTTAGGACGCTTGACCTGATCGGCCCTTGAAGTTTCTTGCGGTTTCTGGCAGTCACCTTATATAATATAAACTTTGTTTGCTTTTCTTTTCTTAAAATATTCGACCACTTTAAAAATGACTGTCTTGATTATCTCGTGATAATGCACGACCCATTTTGGATATTTTATCTCATGTGCGTCTGACACACTAGTTGCCGCCGTGAGCGATGACGGCAGAATAACTAAATGGAGCAACTGTTTCGCCCCCCCGCCTCGCCGCTCGCGTGCCCGGAGCGCGGTGCGGCGGTGGCGGTCAGACTATAATACATTTTTTTTTTCCAGAATTTAAACCATTATTTTCTATGTCTTAGTCGGTTTGAAAAACTCAAAGCGCGACCTATCTAGCCTTAACTCGTAAACCCTACGCGCGCGCGTAAACCCTGCGCTCCTGACGGACGTCAAATCGATATCGAGTCGGCTTTGCTTATCGGAATATGAACGCTCGGGTCACGCGATTGGTTTCGGTTTCGCGTGGGGGTCGTTGGAGGGTGAACCTTCTGCACGGAAGTAATATTAGTTATTCTGTGCTTGTACCAAGACGAAAAACGAAACAATTTTAAAACACACAAATTTATGCTTATTAATTTTTGAAGTTTTCTATGTTTTCTATGTTTGTTTTTCTAAGTTTTTATAAAAAAAGATATTTGAATGATTAAAAATGTCAACCTTATTGGTTAGGACCCAATTTCTATTACTTACCAATATCAATACGATAATTGGAAATCGCATTTAATTTTATTCCTTAAAGTAATAACTTAAGTTAACAATTCATTGTGATTTATCATTCTTCACCTTTCATCCTAAAAAAAACGATAAATTACCTATAAATATTAGACGTTTGTGTCGCTAGGGGAGAGACACTTGCCCGCTATTTTTGTCTCGTACCAGGATACGTTTGTTTACACAATTCTATGACTACGGCTTAAAGGAGACCTTTCCATTTCGGCTCAAAATGTACCGAGGTACACTTTATTTTAAAATATCCTCTTAATTATGCAGAAACACCTGATGATATCATTTTTCTATAAAACACGCCGTATCTAGTATTTTTTTGGAATATTAAAAAATCAATTATATGGTTTTAGAAATCGTAAACATGAAACGAAACGTGCAAATAGAGGGCGAAAATATGACAGTGACAACTGTTATACTCTCAGAACAATAAGGTTATGCTCATTTAATAATAAGCAAAGCCTCAGAGCAATAATTCTTTAGTTATTGTTCTGAGACTAAAGCATAGAAGGAGTCCAAATGTGACTCCTATAGTTGTCCTATTTTTTCAAATGGGCCATAAACATTGAAAAAAAAGAGACAAAATAAGATGACAAAAACGTCAAATGTCCAGCGAAAAAAAAACCGGTCACCATCACCATTTATGATACCGAATTCAAAACGACTTAAATGTAATTGGAATGGTGACCAAACGGAGTGCCCACTCAAATGTCATAGCACTCCTTCTATGCTTTAGTTATTATTCTGAGGTTATACTGGTTTTAAGCCATAAATTATTCAGAGTTTTTTGTGATGGTGATCCTGTTTGTGGATCTCGCTAGAGTAGAAGGTTCTGTTCTGTGGTTTCAAGATGTTTGACATTGTTATGTTTGACAGTCTCATAATTCGTTTTACATGGCCTTGGAATGTTGCATTTTAGCAATTTCCCTAGGCTGATAAAATAATTAAACGCCCAAAGTAATTCGTAACAGTTATAAACACTTATTTTGTTACTATTTTGTTTTTATATCATGTTTTTGCTAAAAGCAACTAGGTTTATGTAAAAATAAGTTACTTTATGACTTTTATCTAATAATTAGTTAGGCCCTTATAGTAAGCTACCGAAACGCACCCGACAGCGAGAGAGTTTTGCTTGCCAGTTAAATTAATCCAATGTTGCAAGCCATCAAAAAAATTAATGATATTTTTAGGTGGTACAAATGAATTATAAAATATAATACATATATTTCTGAAATCTACGATTTTTTTCCTACATTTTGGTACCTTTGAATCTTAGGTATATGCGTGGCCGTAGTTGTATGGGAAGAGGAAAGGTATCCTTTCGGTTCGACGCGATTCTGTTTCGGCGTGCAGTGGTACTGGGGGTAGCGATGCGCATTTTGTCTGGCACAGACTATAGGGGAGGGTAACCTATATTGGACCACTTTTGATATAATGACACATATCACCGAATCCTTTGAAGCTGTAAAAATACAAAATAACTCATAATACAGCTTATTTCATTAGCTACACAATATAAATCCTTTAATATTGTAGCATTGTTGAAACTAGTTATATATATATATTTAGTAAAGGTTGTTCGTCGGTCCAATTAACGGTATCGGTGTCTTAAATTGGACCACTAGGCCCCTAAATTGTACCAAATGTAAAAATGGCATTGATGCCCATTTCTTTTTTCTCATAAGCAATTAACGCCCTTTGCAAGTCTTCTTTACTCCATTTATAATATTTATTTTTACTCTCACCATCAGCAGACGCCATCTAAAATAATTTCAAATTAAATTAAATTAAAAACAAAAGCAGTTGCATAAATTGGACCGGTACAATTTCGGAACTCGTGAGTGGTTCGATATAGGGACCTAGACAAATTTATAATTAGTCATGAAAACAAAAACATAACCTCAACGTATTCGTGTTTATTAACTGGCACTTAAAACAATATAAAACATGCTGCATTCTGACATGTGTTACAATATTAAGACTTACCATGTTGATGAACAATCTCCTTACACAAAACACGCAAAAATAGCACCAATTCAGTCAAAAACCTTTTTTTTTCTCTTAGCGTCATACGATCTGTCGAACGTCGGTACAAAATGGCAACCTGTCAGTGGCGCTGCGGTCGCCTCTTTTTGTGTTGCCAGTGTAAAAAAATGGTGTCATTTGGTAGAAATACACAAGAGGTCCAATTTAAGCGCCGGTCCAATATAGGTTACTCTCCCCTAGCTCGTTATATTAGTTGTTAAGTCTTAACTATAAGTTAGTTAACTGTTTTTTTATTATTATTATTATTAAGTCAATAAGTGCCTGCAAAGGTTTACATTGAATAAATAATTTGACTTTGACTTTGACTTTGCTTCTTATTAAAACAATACTACCACTCATCTCTTCCCTTGGGTGTCGTAAAACTCCGTAAAGTCTAATTAACGGACTAAAGACAGCATGGGGGTTGACCATTATTTGTAAAAAGGTTTGAAAATATTAATCCAGCTGGAACTATTGTGTCTCACAGATGAAGCAAACAGGTCAGTTAACGTAACAATGCGAACAGTTCTTCGCAAACAATATTAGTGAAATAGAGAAAATTGGACGGCATCTACCTGTCTCATGGCCCGGGCACAATAAAACTTTCATTTAGAAAACAGAAAGTTTACGAGCCGAGCTATTTTACTACCGAGCTCACTTGATATTTATGTCCCGAACTGAAGTTAGAGAAATAAGCCAAACTTCAGTATAAATTTAACTGTAACACTATCGGGGAAATTGAATTCAAACCGCGCACAGAGCACACCATTATACGGCAGGTTAATACTATTAGTGCTGGATTTATGTTTGGCGTTGTGGGCGCAAGGAAACTTTTAATTTTGGTACTGAATGAGATTTTTGGAACCCATGTTTGTGTGCCTTTAGTTTTTGTTGTTTTTAATTATGGTACCAGTCATTAAACAACTAAATACTCTAAATTAAATTCCTAAATCTCTCGTTTTTAGCTGTGTTTTGTCGCTGTTTGTACAAATAAAGTATAGTTTTTTATCATACTTTTTAAATACTCCTAAATAATCTTTAAACTACTCTTAATAAAAATATAATTTTATCAACTCAAGTTCAGAACCCAGGAGGTATTTTTTTTAAAAATGCTTGGGAGTGGTGTTACTTTTAATAAGGTCAATTATATCCTCTTATCAATCTTTTTAAATACTCTCAAAGAATCTTTATACTATTCTTAATAAAATATAATTTTGTTAACTCAAGTTCAGAACCCAGAAGATTTTTTTTTAAAATGCTTGGAAGTGGTGATACTTTTAATAAGGTCATTTATATCCTTAAAAAAATTCGAAACAGTCATATATTAAAAAATACTATTTTCTTTATAATAAAAATCTGTAGTTAATATATTTCAAGACTTTCCATTTATCTTTTCTAGGCGAAAAAAAATATTATGATACTAACTAAAAGATCCCCTAAAAATGTAGGTGAATGCGTCGAAACTTACTCCGGATACCAAACACCGCTAACCCGGATAAGTAGCGCCGCAAACGTCGCCAAAGTCGCAGCACAAACAAATCTCCAACTACTGAACTAGCTAAATCTTTGGCCTCACGCATCGCTGTTTACTTTGACAAAGTAACAACCGCGTTAAATTTACCCGGGGAGACCGCAGGATGGAACCGTGCCGCGGTGCCGCACTGCGCAACAGTCGATACGTTGCATATTTTACGAGACTCCTGAACTTCGCTTCGTCTGCGTTGCTTTGTTGATAATGCCACGGGATAAGGGGACTTAATTCAACCCGTGTAATATATCCGCAGATTTATTTCCAATTGTGTTAACGTTGGTAAATAGCGACCGGTAAGGTCGCAATTACATTGTAATAAGGATAGCTGTTAAATTCGTGTTACACGGAGAGTTAATTTTGCGACTTTAACGAGTAGTAACAGACTTCAGATTATTTCTTAAAGGGTGTCGAGACTGTTAGAATAGACAAAGTCATGACATTACTATAATTATTATCTTTAGTAGCTAAAGCTAAAGTTAGAATTTTGTAGCCATTTTGATAATGAAATGTTTCCTGAAAAGTAATAAAAAATTATCATCATTATCATCATCATCATCATCAGCCTATACTCGTCCACTGCTGGACATTAGGCCTCTCCAATAATACGCCACTGAGCACGATCCACGGCCACTCTCATCCAGCTCTTGCCAGCCACCTTGCGAAGATCGTCGCTCCACCTTGTCTGAGGGCGTCCTACGCTACGCTTGCCGATACGCGGTCTTCACTCCAGAACTCGTCTACCCCAACGGTCATCGGTTCTGCGACTAATATGGCCGGCCCACTGCCACTTCAGCTTGCTAATCCGGTGGGCTATGTCGATTACCTTGGTTCTCTGCCGGATCACCTCGTTTCGAATCCGATCCCTCAAAGAAACACCGAGCATTCATAAAAAATTATAAAGGTATTTAATTTATAAGGTATTTTTTTATTGAAAAGACCATAATTTAAACTTTAACTTTTGTTATACCCCTAAATAGCTGTATTCCACATAATAGATGTTTTACAAAAATTAGTTACAAAATTTGCTGGAAAAATAATGAAAACCGTTAACATTATTAAATCACAAGATGTTTGACCAAGTTCCTTAACAATCACCGCCTAAGGAATAGTCGAATATCAAAAGTTTTTTGTTACATTCATAATAATTATTTACAGAAGCAAATTCTCAACTCAATGAACTCACAGAACTGTTACCAGTTTACGAACTATGTGAAAGAAAAATAACTACTGTTGAATTAATAAGTACCCAAACGGTTCAGCGTAAAAACTTTTTCTGACATCTCGCTGTTTCTCTTTTTGAACAGATAACGCATATCTTATAAGAGTGGAAGACGACGAACGAAGCATTTTAATTAAATAAACAATTTACCGGAACCACTTGCCTAGTATCTATTTCTGCCACCAAGCAGCAATGCTTTACAGTTCTGTGTTCCGGTATGAAGAACACTAGATAAAGTGAAATTATAAGGCATAATGGTATAACAACTGAAGCTTCAGGGGCCCAAGTCTGCTAATTTACGAATAGCATAATTGAATCGCAATTGGATCGCATTGTAATTGTTTGACACATTTGGTATTCTTAAATGAGTAAGAGAATACCAAATGTGTCAAACAATTACAATGCGATCCAATTGCTATTCAATTATGCCATTCGTAAATTAGCAGACTTGGGCCCCTGGGTCAGCGAGGCGTGCGTGGTGCCCTCGGTGCCGTGCGCGTTCACGGTCTACGGTGGCTGCCCGTCGACTCTTAGTGCAGTAATACTTTAAACTTAATATGCAATTAACCCATACGATTTTTGCATAGTAAGATTAAAGTAATACTGCTCTTCGAGGTGACAGTGACAGCCGCGCCCCGTAAGCTCATTTTCTAATTTAGTAGTTTAAAAAAATGTGTAAACTATGTAAACCTTCCCTTCCCTTCCCTTCCTCTTCTATGTCTTTATAATAATAATAAGGTTTAAGCAAATCATCAAGTCAATGTAACATTGCGGAACTCTGGCACATAAACTGGCACATAACTAAGCTATTAGTATGAATGGCGAGCTTGTGATTAAGTGTCGTTATAACTTATCTGGCCTTTACCTATGTAACGGCATTGAGGTGTAGTACACCGGCGGGCTGGATTATACAAAGCGTTGTAAATCATCGCTGTACAATACTTTGAAACTTTACAAAAGTTATAAGAAGCTGTACCGCGCTGTTTAATCATGAAAATTATCCATTTAGGAGCAAGAGTTTATTGTACCACAGCATGTACTGCGGTTAATGTTATTTCAAATCAAATCAAATCAAAATATCTTTATAGCTTAAAATAAGCATTTTAAATCGTCTAAATTTTTTTTTATGGATGGATGGATAGGCACAGGAACATAACATTGGCGATGATCTTTACTTTTGTATTATTTATTTGAATTCACTTCTTTTTATATTTTACTAACGGCCCGCCCGCGACTTCGTCTGCGTGAACACCATGTATCCCGTGACGAATTTAACACCATGTCTCTCGTGACGAATTTTATACCATGTATCCCGTGACGAATTTCCAGAAAAATATTCTAAAAAACCTAGTCCTGAAAATTACGAACACAACAAAAAACGAATTACCCAAATAGGCGCTGCCGTTCTGAAGTGATGCGCGTGCAAACATTTATTGAACGGCAATTGATTTGTTTTCAAGAAAGATTTTTTATTTTATAATAAGTTAAAAATATATTTTGACGACCTTCTTGGTCGAACGGTTTGTACACCGGTTTTCATGGTGTTGTCATCTCTGAGGTCCCGGGCTCGATCCCCGGTCGGGTCAATTTAGAAATTATTGTTTTTCTAAATTGTCTCGGATCTGGGTGTTTTCTATGTATAATAAGTATGTATTTAAGTATTTTAAGTATGTTTATCCGTTGTCTAGTAACCATTTAACGAGTTTCCTTACGAAGCTCCTCTTGGGTTAGATAATTGGTGTGATTGTAGGAAAGTTTAGTTTAGTTTATTAGTTTATTTAATACATTTAATAATATGTCAAATTTTTCACTCTAGTAGGCTAAACAATTTATAGATACCTAGGTTTATAATTTCGGGCGTTAGTCAACTTAAAACTTAAACGTATTCGCGCCCAGACTGTCGAGCACCAAAACTAAAACATTCAATCAAAAAGCAGGTAATTAACCTGTCAATTGAACAGCATTATTCTTAACCTCGGCCGGCTTCACTGCGATCCATAAATCAATTTCCAATTTATACTGGAGAGCTATTAACAGGAATGGCGAATTTGTGATTAAGTGACGTCATAACTTATCTGCCATACTTCCCCCGAGTAATAAAGTGGTGCCGAGAGTCGGAGCTCACCTTAGTGTATTAGCCCACGGGAAGCGGCCCCTGATCTATCGGGCCGGCAGGCGATTTATGCTCATGAACAGAATTAACTTCTCTGACGAATCTATCGAATTGCATTGCAGTTTTTTTAGGAGTTTTCTTTTTTCTTTTATTTTTATAGCTAATCTAAGTGTAACGAAAATGTTTCTCTCATGAAAAAATAGTTTTTCCCTTAAGTAAATCTGCTGGGGTTAGGTCTTTTGACATAGGAAGAGCGAACCTTACCACACCACGATTGGCTAACGCAATTGATGGCTATACTATATTGTATGGATGGATGTCCTTCAATTTACGTAACGTTTATAAGAGCTCCGCTGCTGTAATACAGACACAATAAAAATTCAATTGTTATCAACCTCTATTAGTCTTTGTGACAGGCAAGGGGATAAGCAAGGCCTTTTTTATCCTTTTGTGGAGGGTAGATGACGCTGCCGTCATCTAAACAGTTGTTTGATATAGCTCCTTGTTGATTTTATTGAAAAAGTATTAAAAAGTCAGTTAATTTGTGTAAAGTATAAATAAATAAACTGTTATTAATGCAAATAACCAGCGAAAACGTTATCTCGAAGAATCTTGCGTGGATATTAAAACTAAATAGTGTTAAATACATGATGTGAAGTACGTACAAATAAACAATCAAAATCGATTTAAAACTATGTAAAAACATTAAAACGTAAATAAATATTGTGCAAACATAAAAACCCCCTCAAAAAACAGTGCCTAAAAGTGGTTTTACAACAAATAAACACAGGCAAATCGTTTGTTTTATTTGAAATAAGTGTTAACCAATAAGTGAAGTGCACGATCTGCTATTGGCCTGCTTACATCTTATCATCGAATACTTTATATGTATCGTTAATTTGTCAGTTACACATAATTCGAGATAGCCGAACGGCTACAACTATCGACTCTGCCTTACTAACTCGGGCGGAACGTGTTCGAATCCTCGGCCACCCAAGAACTTTTTTTTAGCTTGTAAAAATCTATTTGATGATTGTTACACCGTACACTACCAACGCATACAAATAAAGGCACGAAATAGTTCATCTACAAATCTCTAGAGGGCGCTAAGCGAACATGAATTTCTTTGAGAACATTACTTTTCGTCGTTCAAATAGAACACCGTCGAATGACAATGACAATTCTACGGAGGACATTCTTGAATCAGACCAACATAATCGTACTCTAGACGATATCTTGGATGGCAGTTCAAGCAGTAACTTGAACTTATCCAATTCCAATGATAACAATGACATAGCATTACTTAAAGACGAAATAAACAGGATGAAATTAGCACTAAAATTCGCAGATGAAAATTGTTTACATATTAATGAAGAAAACAAAAACCTAAAGACAAAATTAATTGAATGTGAAAAACAACTGTGTATATATAAAAATATAATAAACACTTTAAAGACTGAAGCTTCTCCAAAAAATATACAAACAGCAAACAAATTCTACAGTCCAACTACAAAGCGAGTACAGTTAGCAACACGAGGCTTGTTGCGAGCATCTAGTGCTCCTAGCCTGCACAAAGAAAATCAAAAATATAACATAAAAATAAGTGTTAATCAACTGAGCAGCACGCCAATAGATGGCGCTACAGGTCTATTGGAAAACAAGACTAATGACGTATCAAGAACAATTACCTCAAGAAATGCAACGGACAATGATGCAAAACAGTCAAACAGCAATCGTTTATGTGTAATAAGTAGCAATAACTCTAACAAAGTCTTAAATATTGTGAAAAAAGTATTTGATGACAAATTCAATATCTGTCATTTTTCTACTCCTGGTGCCGGCATTGAACAGTTATTCTATAGAATTGAAAACAAACTGCAGTCTTTTACAATGAGCGATTTTTGTGTCATTTTTATAGGCGAAGCCGATTTTTATGAAACTAAGAATTATTATAAACTTGTAATGCTAATACAAGAAAGGCTTAAATTGTTAACCCACACTAATATTATTATTGCTGTTCCTACTTTTAAAATTAATTCCAGTGCCACTTTGTTTAATTACAGGATTGAGACATTTAACAATTACTTACATTTAAACAATGAACAGTACGGCTATTCATATTTGTTGGATTCTAATCTTACTTTAGAATACTCAAAAACAATGTTTTCATATAATTCTGGCAAAATTAATAATAAAGGATTTTTTAACATTATTAAAAGTTTGAGCATACTTATTACAGAAATCTGTGAATTTTGTGTAGAAGTTGAACACAGATTACTGGCAAACAGTGATCAGATTTGTAATGAGACCGATTTTTTTCGATTATAAATGTCTCACAATACTTCATCAAAATATTTGTAGTTTGATTAAAAAGTCGGATCTACTAGCGGTCAATTTGCATGAATTAACCTCGAGAAATAAAGAAGTAGATGTAATATGTGTCACAGAACACTTTATGTGTGCCGATGATGAATGTAATTTCTTCATACAAAACTATAAATTAGCAACTAGTTATTCGAGAGATTCTCGCAGAGGGGGATCATGTATAGTGATTCGTCAAGGATTCGAATTTGAAATTATAGATGTCTCAAAGTTCTCTATCAAATGTACTTTTGAATGTTGTGCTTTAAAACTTACACGTGAAAATCTCATTATTGTATGTATATACCGAACCCCTACCTCTGACATAGAGTTATTTTTAAAAAAAATAGAGTTATTGTTGAATAAACTTTGTAAACATAATAATTGTAAACATGTAATTTGTGGCGATTTCAACATAAATATTTTAGAAAAAAGTAAATGGTCTACATATTTTGAAAATTTACTATTAAATTACAATTTAAAACTACAAATCAGACAACCAACTCGAATTAGTAGTGGTACTTGTCTTGACAATTTTGCTGTAAATGTCAGAGGGTGTAAGAGCGAAGTAGCAGAACTTGCTTTATCAGACCACACTGCACAAATACTTCAGTGTCCTGTTAAGAAAACATGCTTAATTAATTCATGGCACATAAAGAAACGTGATTACTGTGAGGAAAATATGACTAAGTTCGGGGAAGCTATTGTCGCATTGAGCTTTTCGGATGTTTATGAAACCAATGATGTAAATGAAGCTTATGGTGCTTTTATTGATATAGTCTCATTATTCCATAAATTATGTTTTCCATTTAAGCAAGTGTTAATTAAAAATAGAAAACGTTCGAAATGGGTATCCCGTGGCGTTAGAGCTTGTAGTAAAAAAAAACGAGAGTTACTATGGCGTTATAGGTCAACTCCAAGTGAATCAAATAAACAAATACTTAAAAATTATTCCCAGCGGTATAAAAAAATTATTAATTTAACTCAACGTGCACAAAACACACATTTTATTAAAAAATCTTTTAATAAATCAAAAGCCACTTGGCAAGTCATTAATAAAAATAAAAATCAGTTTCCTACAGAAACAGCACAATGCATCTGTAAAGAAGGGACGCAAATAAGTAACCCTACAATTATGGCTAATATATTTAATGACTATTTTGTGGATTCTGTAGAGAAATATAACACTAGCAATAGCAACGCCTCATACTCAATGCTCTCTCAACTTTCGAATTCACTGTATATGTCCGAGGTCACACCAGGGCAGGTCCTAAAAACCATAAAATCCTTAAAGAATACGACTTGTGTAGGTAAAGACAGTATACCTACTAATATAATAAAACAATGCTCTGAGTTTCTTGCACCACCTTTGACATATATAATAAATTTGACGATTAGCAATGGAGTATTTCCTGATGACCTTAAGACCTCAATCATAAAGCCCATTCATAAGAAAGGAGAAAAGACAGATGTAAAAAATTACAGGCCTATTGCTCAACTATCAGTATTTTCTAAGATATTTGAAAGGATTTATTTTGACATTTTTTATAAGTTCTTTGAAAAATATAACGTGTTTGCGAAAGAACAATTTGGATTTCGGAAAAACAGTAACACTATAAAAGCTATTTACAATTTGCTAGATTTAATTAAGACTTCTATGGATAAAAGACAAGATATTTGTGCGATATTTATGGATATGACGAGGGCCTTCGACTATGTTGATCATAAACTGCTATTGACCAAACTCTATGCATATGGTTTAAGAGGTGTTCCTCATAAACTAATAGAATCTTACCTAAGTAATAGAAAACAGTATACTGCAATCACCAAAATATGCAGAAAATCAAAAACAAAAAAAGAATATCTGTCTCTATGTAGAGCAGTAGAGTCTGGAGTACCACAAGGTAGTATTTTGGGACCACTGTTATTTATAATATAATATATATTAATGACCTTCCTAAATCAATTGACTCTCCCTTGATTTTATTTGCTGACGACAGCACAGCAATAATAAAATGTAATAATATTTTGACATATGAAAGCGAAATAAATGATGCAATGAGAAATTTAAATGAATGGTTAGTCAAAAATAATTTAATCCTCAATAGTAAAAAAACTAAATTAATTCATTTTCGACAGAGAACTCGAGTGCCTAACGTTACATTGATGTGTAATGGGGAAGTTATTCAAACTGTTGATGAAACTAAATTCTTAGGTCTACAAATAGATTACCAAACTAATTGGAAGACTCATACTGAGAACTTATGCAAAAGGGTCAACAGTTCAGTTTATGCTCTATATAAACTCTCTAGGATAGCAAATCTCAATAGCATATTAATTGCTTATCATGGATATGTTGAGTCCATACTACGATACGGAATAGTATTCTGGGGAAACTCTGTGAATAAAGGTATAATATTTAAGGCCCAAAAAAGATGCATACGAGCGGTTAAGGGATTTAAACCAACGGACAGCTGCAAACCAGTTTTTAGACAATTAAAAATTTTAACGTTGCCATCTTTATATATATACGAGGTAACAATGTTTGTCATGTGTAACGACCATCTTTTCCCTACGTTTATAAAGACAAATACTAATAAAAGTCACCGAAACGGTAACAGAATATGTGCGCGAAAATATAGAACTCATCTCGTCGACAGTAGCTTCTTTGGAATGGCTTATAGAATCTTTAACAAAATTCCTAATACTTTTAAGACCTTACCTGTAAAATGTTTTAAAAAAAGGTTGATGGAATTTCTTACTGACAAGGCTTATTACTCAATAGAGGAATTTCTAAATGATAAAATTAAATAACAATGTTTCTTTTTGCATTCATATACTTACTTTTATTAATTTATATTTTTAAATGACCATATAATTATTAATTCGTTACTTACTTCTTAATTTTGAAATTATGTTATTTGATCACAATTTCTGACATTTTATATTATAATAACTAGGTACTATTTTGCATTTGACAATATTGTAATTAATTAATTCTTCTGACTGGGCATGGTCCCTCAAATGTATTTGTATACCTTAAATAAGGTCGAAATGTAGTGATACCTAGTAACAAACTATTGTCATCTATTATTGTAATACCTACATTTCACAAATAAAGATATTACTATTACTATTACTATTACTATTACTATTGTGTCCTACGGCTGGGCAAAGGTCTCATATTTTTTTTTAATAACTATACCAATAAACCGACACGGTAATTGTGCCACTAATACATTCATGATAACATATTATCATCTAATGTTGCAACGCGTTGGGCGCCAATATGAACTTTATGCAAATACCCTCGCAGCGGTGCCCTGCGCGCCGTATAATTGCATTACGGCCGGTTACAGCGTACGCTAAATATTGAAAACGGACGCTAATGCCTGTTTACATAAATGCTCATTCATATTTACTGGCAATCGGACATCGGCCTATGGTTAGTAACATCTGCTAATGGGAAGCCCTAATTTCACCGGTGGATGATTAAAATTGCTATTGTATTTGTTGTTTTCCAATTATATTTTTGATTACTTTCTTAATTTCATATTGCTCGATATGGCGATAATTTATCTCAAAATGTTAACAACACAACAAAATAATTTATTGTCAAAAAAACAACGATAACCCGGAATAAAATCGTAAATACGATTAACCTCTAAAAGGCTAATACAAAAACCGGAGGGAAACAAAATATTTTTTTCCAGAAAATTTAACAAAATTTTATGAGCCAAAAGTAATCCACGTGAGAGCGCGAATAAGGGCGCATTATAAATTCTTTCGCGCTCACTAACCCGCCCATTGCTCATAAACTTTACCATCTTAATCCCGCACTTAATCATCTCGCAAATGGCACGTGAACAAACAAGCAGAAAGTGGCATAACTCCGGGAAACTTGCTTCACGGGAGTGGCGCAAAGCCCCGGTAAGCCGCTTTGCCCCCTTTTTATTTCCCGCCACATACTTAACGGCAATTTCAGGAGAGCCACGCCGCTTTATCCTGTGTGTTATCACAACTTTGAGCCGTGTGTTGCGATGCGCATCTTTAATTCAGACGTGTTTTGTTTATTATTGATTGTTGACAGCGTTCAAGCGAGCTTTTGAACATTTTGCCAATGGTTGACACGCTGTCAGAACACGTGTTTATAGTGCAGTGCATTTATAGGGTGCAGTGAAAACCTGACATTATTAAGCACGGAATGTCGAGAGGATACTATAATAAGAAATAGTGACAGTCTGAAAACTCGTATATTTAGATATATTGTACCAGCAGCCCGCGCGCCGGCGGCTTCGGCCGCGTATGTACACCCAGTATCCCGTGAACAATTTCATGCAAACCTTGTTCTCCCTTGGGTGTCGTAAAAGACTAAAGACTGCACGTACATCCAACAGCATAGCATAGCTGTAATGCTGAGCACATCAGCATAGCATAGCTGTCATGCTGAGCACATGTACAGTTGCTGTTTAGTGAAAAGTAGACTATGGCACAGGACTGCTTTTGCGGGCCTCATTGCCTAGTCTCTGGCTAACCCTTGGGGGATGATAGGCGTGATTATAATGTTTGTATGGTTCCCTATCATAAATTCGAAATTTGCCTGTACGAATTTTATTTGGTCGAAAACGTTTTGTAATTATTTGTTTTCCATAATTTTCTTTTTACCGAAAACACAATTTACAAAGTTTTGAAATGACGATTATCGATTGTTATTTTTTTCAAAATCTTTATGTTTTTAAATCCCACTCAACGTTTGGCCGAAGCTATTGATGCTAGACGATTCATTTTCCAGAAACACGTTTCCAATATTATTAAAATACAACATTTCAAATAATTGAAATCATCGAAAAACTTGTAATCGTAGTAACGTTTAAGCATGCAAACAATAATGCAGCATGGAAGCAAGCATGCACCACGCAAGCAAGCATGCAGCATGCAAACAAGCATGCAGCATGTAAGCAAGCAAGCTTGGAGCATGCAAGCAAGCTGCAGCATGCAAAAAAACATGCAGTATGCAAGCAAGCATCCAGCATGCGAGCAAGCATGCAGCATGCAACCAAGCATGCAGCAGGCATGGTTTCACGGCTCCGGCACTGAGAGGCTCCGGCGGTCCCACGCGAGCTTATCGTCGCAGATGGCTTACGCTCACCACCGCAGCTTCAGCTTGCTGGCCGGCTCCGCCGGCCAGACTCAGCTACGGCGGCGAGATTTAAACCCACCTGCTCCTCAGCTCGCGGGCCGCCTCGCCCCTCCGCGCCTACGCGGGCTTAAATTACACTCTAGCGCAGGGCAGACGTGTGGAGTCGGTTTTGCCGCGATTCGTTTCTGTCACTGACTTTTGAAACACAATCTTACCGGAAACATAAAGTATTGACTTTTTAAGACATTTAAATTTATTCACCTAATAATATGAATATAATATGAAAAACAAAAAAAAACTGTAGAGAAAAAGTTACTTCGAATTTTAATACTTCTAGATATGAAATTTATTGTAAACAAAACATCTTCCAGAAGAAAAAAAGTAGTTTTGATAATCGGCTAACAGTTTTTCTGAAAAATGAAACATATGTATGATAAGTTTATGGATTAACAAAATTATGTAAAAGCAACGATCTGGTATTTAAAACTTCGTCATACCGTTTTCGAACAATTGAAATTCGTACAGGAAAGTTTCGAATTTATGATAGGTTACCGTTTGTACCTATCTATGTAAAAAAAGAAAAAGCCATATAGGAGCAGCCGTTCTGAAGTGATACGCGAGCATACATTTGCGTCAATTAATTTTTATTTATTAGATAAACAGGGAAACAGGGGAGGCACTGACAGCAATTGACAGCATGCTGATGATGTTGGCTGAAAGTCTAGTTTTTCTTAATGTAGACTACCAAGTTTTACGTGGGACTGGGTAGACCTTTTCATCGTCATTAATAATAATAATAAATCAATAATATTTGTTTACGATCACACCAATTATCTAGACCAAGATAAGTATTCTTTTAAAACTCGTTAGTATGGTAAAATAACGGATAAATATACATAAACATAGAAAAAACACTTAGACCCCAAATCAGTTTATAAAAACAGTTTTTCTCTAAATTGACCCGACCGGGAATTGAACCCGGGACTTCAGAGATGGTGCGACGCCAGACCCGGCGCGCTAACCACTCGATCACGGAGGTCGTCAATATTAATCAATTTCGTCAATTTATCATTATCAGTCTATGAACTGCTAGGCTCAGGCCCTCCCACAAAATACAACAGTACATTAAGGGTTGACCTAAACGCCCCACGCGGGAACAAATGCGAGTTGAAGGGTTTAATGAATGTTAAATTCATAGCTATTATTGGGACCTAGCGGTCCCCCTGGGACTTCGTCCGATTCATACAAAAGACGCCTACTAGTAACTCATTTAAGTCTTCAAGGTGTCATCTGGGTAACTAGTGTGAAACATAGTCTCATACACGTAGAAGTCTACCGCGGACTCATTGTATACAGAGTGTCACCTTTTCAAGGTGGTGTAGGTTACCAGCCTGAACCATTTCCAGCGCACACTGCGAACAGTTTCAGCAAAGTTTTCATTACAAAGTTTAGGGCGTTGCCAGGTCGTTTGCTTATCCGTCGCCGAACCACCGTTATGAGATTTCACTAATGGTGTTCGCTGAAGCGTATTATATGTATCGTGGATATTAGTTTGAGTTAATGAAAACGAATATTTAATTTTGCACTTTAATTATATTTAAATTTCATTAAATACACTACATCACATATAAAAACTTCCTTCTACGTAAAACTACCTTCAAGTAAGCTTACTATCTTTTGCTATCCAGACAATGAGGCAGTACTATGACTCTCCTAAACTCAATTAAAGGCTAATATTTCAAAGTTTAGCATAATTTTATTTTTTATTTTGTATGCTATTGGTCTTCCAATTAACAAAATGTAATAGAATCATATTTATTAAGAACTGCATTCAAGCATAAGACTTGTCGCTTCAGGGTCGGCTAATACGCGCGGTGCCCGAGGTGTCGCTAGCGTCCGTGGGCTGCGATAACCGTTGTCGATCAAGGGCTGGAAGATCGATTGCCAGCAGCTTACTCACTCTACCTTTTTTTCGACTGGTAAGCTTTTTTTATATTGACTCGTCATAGTGACTACATCCTGCCTGATGGTAAGCAGTCGATGCAGTCCAAAATAATGAGAGCGCTCCTCACCGTGTAACAAGCACCTCCCCCTCCCTTTTACGACACCGAAGAGAAGAGAGGGGGTTGGTAATATTATTTTGATGAGCCCATCGTTGCTCTATGCTGTTGGATGTATGTGCAGTCTTTAGTCCGTTAGTCGCCTTTTACGACACCCAAGGGAAGAGATGGAAAGACTGCACATACTATCCAACAGCATAGACAGGCGATGGGCTCATCAATATAATACTACCAACCCTTCTCTTCCCTTGGGTGAGTTAAACTATTATATTAATTATTTACCATCACATTTGTAGCATTTTACAAAATAAGTAGTATTTATGCATAATGAAGTGTTTTCAATAACTAAATAGTTTTGCTCTCTAATAAATAATAGCTCATCTTTTTTAGTAATTACTAGCTATTTATTTAGTTTTTTTTTAACCTTACTAGGCTGCTATTCGTAACATGAGGATATTGTTATTTACATCAAAACGATTTTGTCACTTGTATCTGCACTATTTTATAACTTGTAACTGCACTGTTTTGTTATCTGTAACTGTACTGTTTTGTTACCTGCAACTGTACTAATTTGTTACTTGTACAGTACAGGTGATTTTTTAGTTAGTACCTATCCAAATTTTGTAGAACAACTCTTTAGCCCATGGTTCTGCACAAATTTTACTTAAGAGAACTCTGAAACTTATACCGACATGTAAAAGTTATACAGAACCATTGACTGAGCCATTCCACAAACATTTTGATACCTCTGACTAAAAAAATCACCCTGGATAGGACGTTCAGGGGTCAGTATCAAGTAACCAAAATAATAGTATTTTAGTTTTCTCTGTTTGTTAGTGCTACAAAAGAAAAAATAAGTACGCTGCAGAAAAATCTTTCTTGTGATGGTTTCTGCTATCTCAGCCTAACTAGGTATTCACCTGAGTAATAAAGCCTTCTGACACCTCTTGTTTTGAAGGTCGCCATTGATGCTTCTTTGTCGTATCTTATGTTTAAGTAACATTTGATATGTTCATTAAGATGGCAAATTTATCTAGGCAACCATATCTAGGCCTTCTTCATTATAAACTGAAAAATAACAAATATAAAGTATGTGGTTATATACTTATTATTATATATTCTGTATCCGTGCGGTGACGGAGAAAGAATACCAATCGCCGCCCCTCTCTCCGTCCGGTGAGTGTCGTAAGAAGCGACTAACGGACTCTTTCGAGCGATGATGTAAAACCCGTCAAGTGACTGCTTGTCGGTCGCGTTTCGGGATCAGCCAGCGTATAACCAGAGCTCGAGAGGATGATGCTGCGATGTATTTGGTCTGTGGAGGCTTCCGTCAAACCAGTGCCAGGAGGACTTCGTTAACCTGCCGACCAGGGAGACCCGTAGAAACGGTAGTCCCGCTGGCCGCCCGTGGCACAGTACAGGGGCCCAAGCGAGCCTAACCAGCTCGTGAGGCTGCCTCACCATGCCACGCATAATCTCGGGGTGGTCCGTCGTGCCGGTTGGTGACCGGAAGGTGGGGTCCCGGCGGCCATTCCCGGGGGGGTTCGGGGGCCCTTCCGTTCGGCAGGTTAATAATACTCGTCTGTGGGCAAATTCCTGGGGAAACAGGCCACCACACTTTGACCATTCGCATCGCGGCATCATTTTCTCGATTCACGCCTCTCTCTTTCCACTCCTAAAATGACAGCGCCTAACAACAAAACTGGTTCTACAGCGGTGCACACCCCCACCACAACCTTACCGTTTGAGGTGGAGTTTGCTAACATCCGCGGACTCCATGCAAACCTCAATGCCGTCCACCACCATCTTGAGACGGCACGGCCAGCAATGTCGGCGCAAATAATCCGCCCAGCTGACACCACCTACCTGAACTATCCCGGCTTTGTGCTTGAAGAATCCTTCAAAGCCAAAGCCGGAGTTTGCTTATTCGTTCGGGCGGATGTTTGCTGTCGCCGTCTGCGCTGTCTGGAGGACCCTTCCTTCTCCCTCCTAGTGGTACACGTCGACTTAGACTCTCTTTGCCGTGTCTACGTCTGCGTCTACCGATCCCATAACGGCGACATGGAGACAACTCGACTAATTGAACATCTTAGTCGGGTAGCAGATGATGCGCAGGAGCGGTTTCCATCGGCGGAACTGGTGTTTTTGGGGGACTTCAACGCCCACCATGAGTTGTGGTTAGGTTCCTCCAAAACAGACCATGCTGGTAGAACTGCCCACGCATTCGCTCTCACGCATGACCTGACGCAACTGGTGAACCAGCCCACCAGGGTCCCAGACATAGTTGGCCATGCGCCCTCCTTACTCGACCTTCTGCTGACGAGTCGCCCAGCTGGATACCGGGTGGAGATTTGAGCTCCTTTAGGTTCCTCGGATCACTGCTTGATATCCAGCACAGTGCCCTTGGCATCGCGCCCGCCAACAGCGGTTTCGAAACGCCAGATTTGGCACTACGCGTCGGCAGACTGGGACGGGATGCGGGAGTATTTTGCATCCGTCCCTTGGAGGCAGCGCTGCTTTAGTGGGAAGGACCCGACCGCTAGCGCCACTGCCGTTGCTGATGAGATAGTATTAGGAATGGAATACTATATTCCACACTTCTATGTCATCAGCAAAGGCAGGCGCAACCGCTGGTTCAATCGCGAGTGTGCCAGCGCTCTTGAGAGCAAACAGACGGCATACCGCGCTTGGATCAGAGGTAAAGCTCATGGGGCTCCCGAAACTCGCTCGCTAAAAGCAGCCTATAATAATGCCACCAAGTCGTGTAAGAGGGCCTACATTAGAGCGGATGCCCAGCGCGTTGCACGAGTAGGCCAAGAACTCCTGACGCATCCTACGGGCAGCCGTAGCTACTGGCGTCTGGCCAAAGCCGTGCAATCTAACTTCTGCCAACCCTCGCTGCCACCACTGAGATGTCTTGACGGAACTTTAGCTCACAAGCCGCAGGAAAAGGTCGATCTCCTGGCCAAACTCTTTGCGGCTAACTCCCGGATCGATGACTGTGATGCACAGCCACCCTCAATTCCTCACTGTGGCCACACAATGTCTGATATTAAAATCAGGCAGTGTGATGTCCGTGCGGAAATGCAGTCAATCGATGTCCGGAAAGCTAACGGTCCTGATGGCATCCCAGCAATAGTCCTGAAAATGTGTGCAGCGGAGTTGTCCCCTGTGTTAACGCGTCTGTACCGTCTCTCGCTCTCTTCGGGTTGTGTGCCGGAATCTTGGAGAGAAGCTAATGTGCAACCGATCCCTAAAAAAGGAGATCGGTCAGATCCGACTAATTTCCGCCCTATAGCCGTAACTTCAGTGTTGTGTAAGATCCTAGAACGAATATTGAACAAACAGCTTATTCGATACCTAGAAGATCACTCCCTAATTCACGATCGTCAATATGGGTTTAGGCCAAAACGGTCAACGGGTGATCTTCTAGCGTACGTCACACATCTCTGGGGTGAGGCTATTGACAAGCGTGGCGAGTCACTGGCAGTTAGCCTTGACATAGCCAAGGCTTTTGATCAGGTCTGGCACAAAGCTCTTCTCTCCAAGCTCCCGGCATACGGTTTGCCCGCTCAGTTCTGTACCTGGATTGCCAGCTTCCTGCATGAGCGTAGAATCCGTGTCCTTTCGGATGGATGCGCTTCGCGGTTCATGTCAGTGAACGCTGGTGTTCCTCAAGGCTCCGTTCTATCCCCCACGCTGTTCCTTCTGCATATCAATGACATGCTTCCTCTTGGAAACATTCATTGCTATGCAGATGATAGCACAGTGCATGGGGGATATAACGGGCACCCAACGGCTGGGCAGGTAGACACCGAAATGAAGCGAGCAAATCTTGTCATTGAGCTCGATCGGATGTTGGAGCTCATTTCTAAATGGGGCTCCGATAATCTGGTGGAGTTCAATGCCAAGAAAACACAGGTGTGCGCGTTCACAGCGAAAAAGTCGCCATTCCTTCCCCTTCCCTCTCTTCAGGGTAAATCTCTAGGCCTGCAGAGCAGTATTAACATGCTCGGTATGGATATCCGCTGCGATCTGAACCAAAAGGACTACATCGAAACCGTGATTAAAAATGCCTCACGTAAACTCGGTGTCCTGAACAAGGTGCGGCGATTCTTCACGCCTGATCAGTTGTGTCTATTATACAAGACACAGGTGCGGTCTTGCGTAGAGTATTGCTCTCACCTTTGGGACGGCTCCGCAAAGTACCTTCTCGATGCCTTGGACAGATTGCAGCGCCGCGCTGTGCGCATTATCGGCAATGCAAAGGTCACTAAAACTCTCGAGCCTTTGCAATTGCGTAGAGATATTGCGTCACTCAGCGTCTTTTACCGTTTATACCATGGCGAGTGCTCTGAAGAACTCTTTGACCTCATCCCTCCTTCTCCCTTCCTCCATAGGAGTACGCGTGCTGCTCTGCGGAGTCACCAATTAACAGTCTCTAACATTCCATCTCGCACAAAGAAATTTGGTGACTCCTTTCTTTGCCGCACTTCCAACAGATGGAATAGTCTACCAGCACACGTATTCCCTCCTACCTATGACATAGGGTCCTTCAAACGAGGCGTGAAGAAGCACTTTGTGGGCCGGCAGAGTGAGGATGACTGATGCTACGTCTCTTACGCTGCACCAGTTGTCCTCGCGCCTGGACCTCATTTCCACTTAACATCAGGTGGAGTGGGGTCATTTGCCGGGCTTAGTATAAAAAAAAAACATATATAGCAAGTGGTCTGCATTTAACCTCTCAGTCTTGGAATTTAAATGTCAAAAATAATAACAGCAGGTGCGCCATATTTTTTTTTAAAATTGCGGATGACGTCACAATTGCCGCCTTTTGAAAAAAAAAATTACTCTAAAATAAAACCATATTTTTTCGTTCTGTAAACAACAATAACATACTAACTGATATATTTCCTACCCATCAGGTATCAAAATAAAATGATGATTGCAACAGTTTATTTGCCTTATAGTATTTCTCTAAAAATCAATCAATCAGAAATCGGAAATCGCACTGTCAGTGCGGTCTCATGCGACCGCTTGGGGCTCGGACCAAGTATCATTGGTCCGAGGCTTGAGGTTCTAGAGGATTAACTTTGGTTATATGTGCAAAGTTCAGCTAGATACATATTAACTCAACTGGCTTTGTTAATTAGTTTTTTAGTGCGACGACAACAAATGTCAGCCCTCACGTACACACACACCCAGGCTTACGCGAGGAATTGCTCCTTAAGTTAATAGCCGGGGTACCTGAAGTAAAACGTGTCAGCTGTGCGACGAATCTGAGTCTCCTTTAGGAAAAGCAATGCAGGCCGCGCCGTCTCGAGGTGTTGGTGGACGGCGTTGATGTTATAATGGGGCCCACGGATGTAAGTGAACTCCATCTCAAACAGCGAATTGGTGGTGGGAGAGGAGGAAGCCGCTGTATTACCTGCATTCCTTTAGGCACTGCCATTGGAAAAGGGAAAGGAAGGGACGTGAACAAGGAGACACTAATGTTGCAAGAAATGAACAAAGCGAGAGTCTTCCGCTTCAGCATTGAAAGAGCGTTACAACCACAGCCGACACGCCGGACGGAAGGGCCCCCATACCCTCCTCGGAAGTGGTCACCGGGCCCTACCATTTCTGGTCACCAACCGGCACGACGATCCACTCCGAGATCATGCGCGACCTGGTAAGGTAGCCTCCCGAGGTGGTTAGCCCCGGTCGGGCCCCTGTACTATGCCGCGGACGGCCAGCGGCACCACCGTTTCTACGGGTCTCTCTGCCGGTGTGTCAAGTCTCGTCTCCCGCTCAATGGTTCGACGGCAGAACCCTCTGGTCTACTGTTTGCAACAATAGCCGCTCCCCTGGCTCCGGTAGTGCGGCGCTGTTTCCGGAACGCGACCTGCGACAAGCACAGATCACTTGGCAGTACGCCTGCCGCGTGGTGTTCAATAATCGGGCGAGCTGGGCTCTACCACCAAATGCTCAATTAGCGCCACCCAGGGGTCACATGTCTCTCCATGTGACCCCTGAGTGTATTTCTCGTGACCCTTCATGAGGGTACACACCTGCGGATGCGAGCATTGTTAACCCCCAAAAAATAAAGATAATTTCTATTAACCTCTGGGAGTTTGCGTCATCAACGTACTGTTTTAGATTTAAGGTTGTAGTGGGCTAGCTATTATTATAGCATTCATCTGAAGAGTTTTCTAAATTCTCGTATATCAACGGTGGTCCAGTTACCTTTCCAGCAAAACTCTTTGCTACCCTCTTTGCACCCATTGGGCGATAGAAAGATAGGGTGAGTTCCCACAGCAACCTCAATATTTTCGAGATTTTTTTTACTTTTCTTTACGTTCCTAGTGCGAAAACTTACGGGTAAAATTGTTTTTCTTTGACCATTCGAAATTATTACTAAAAGTGTTAAATATAGTTTAAAACATTTAGTACACTTATTTTAAAAAATGTTTTTAATTCTCGTTTTCTTTACTGAAGAGACAAGTGGAATATTATGCTCTTTATTTGTGCTTAAAATACTGTGGAATTGTGTGATTCTGCGACTTATTCACTTACGTTGAAGCTACGTCTGCAGCACAGAATCGATACAGCATAAGCATATGCTAATGTATGTTCAGTGTCTCACCGCTTCAGTTGCTATTTCAAGTTGTAAGATATAGTTGAGGCTTGCCGGTTTCAGTGGTCAAAGTTAGAAGATACATAATTTAACTCGCATGAAGAGAGTTCCGCTTCTAACACAGTTTACTTTATAATAGGTACTCGTAATAAACACTACTATAAAAAATAAGTTGCTAATATTAAAGAACGACGAAAATATAAACAGAGGGTGTAATAATATAAAATAAGTAACATAGATATCTATGGTAATATTATGAAATAATATTTGTTATACTTATTTAAGTTAAACGTTAATATATTATATTGCTATCTATTGTTTACTTGATTACTAAAC